>OU343222.1:196166490-196482028 GCA_910596185.1 Chrysanthemum makinoi | reverse complement strand
TTTTTCAAATCCATTAAGTTTTAAATAAAGATTGCTAAGGATAGTAGTTTAGTGTGGGGATTTGATATGTGTCTAATTACACATATATTTTATACTACTTAAACCACAAAACAACCAAAACACACAAATGACTCACAAAATGTTATAAATATCATTTAAATGTGTTTTTATGTGATTGATACAAAAGATTGAAAAACAAGTGAAAATGAAGTCAATTTCACAACAAATGTCGTTTCAGTCAGGTTACACAATTGGCAAAACTAGTCCCTAAATGTTTAAAATGAATGAAAAGTCAACTTAAGTCCTTGGGAAATCAAAAATATTCACAAATGATCCTTGGATGAAAGTTTACACATATTTGGCAATTTTACCCTTCAAGTATCAAAATTGGCAAACTTAATCCTGGGTATTCAAAATAGAATTTTATCACAAATTACCCTTGAACTATTCATAAAATACAATTTGGAACAATTTTGATAAACTTTTGGAAATTTACAACTTTAGTCCCTCAATATCCAAATTTACATAAAAGGTCCTTAAAAGTTTAAAAAAGAAATAAAATACAACTTTGGTCCTTGTGTAATTGTGTTATGGCAAGTTTGGTCCTCAAAGAAAGTTTGGAAAAGTGGCAGTCAAAGCCCCTCAAATTTGGCTGATTTACAAAGAAGTCCTTGGGCTTGTATTACTACTAAACCAAACGGACCTATTTATTTACACCTAATCCAAATCCAACCCAACCCAATATATATAACCCATTTAAAAATTTAAAGCAGAAGCGCTGTTGCACTTCCCCTTTCCACACAACACCACTCCTACACCTCCACTGGTTTCACCACCTCACCAACACCTTTCCACATCACATACTTGGTACGGTTTTCATCCCTCCACACATAAGCCAAGAAGCATTAATTGCAGAAAACCACCCAAAGACTTTTGGCGCCAAAAATGTAAAATCAAAGGTTGTGATTCGTTTGACCAATCCAATGGCTGGAAAATGGTGGGAAAGACTCAGAGTGTCAGTGGGAAACTTTTGGTTGAATAAAAAGAAGGAAGAGAGGCATGAGAAGAAGCACCTTTGGACTAGCCATTGGTCTCGTAGTATAATTTTTAAAATGCTTTCTTTAATTTCTTGTCATTTAAAGTTTTAATGTTGTAATCTTCTTTAAATTAGTGTAATGAACTTTTAAATTCAGTTTAATTTTAGTTTTATTTCAGTTTCAAGTTTTACTTATTTTCCTTTAATTTTCAAGTCTTTTCAATTTCATGTTTTGTAGTTGTTTGATGGATTCTATAAGCCATATAAGCTCCTGACAAAGCTCATTTAGCTTTTAGAGACCTTAAAACATGCTTAGACTTTTAAATTCAGAAAATACTAAAAAAATAGAGAAAATCATTGAAAAAACAAAAATAGTGGGTTAATAAAGAAGATGATGAAGCAGGGTAAAATTTGGATTGCTAAGGGTATTAGGAGCTTGATGGAAAGCTATTGGGTGTAACCTTGTCCTTGGTTCCATGTTTCTCAGCTTGATGTATCTTGTAAGCCATTTTCTCAATTTTTTGCAAATTCTTGTTGTAGTCCTTTTATGCTTTGATTTTTATGTTTTCATGTTTACGTGTTGTTAGTTTATCATGTTATAGTTTAATATCAGTGTTTGTTTTGTAATTGGATTGTGGCTTGGAATTTCATTAAACTGCCAATATACTTGCTTTTAAAAATCCTAGACCTAGACTCTTGTGACTACTTGTTTTAGAAAAGGTTTGGTTTGACACACTAAAACCTCTGGATTTGATAAATCATGTTTACGATCGGATGTTAGGAAAACCTCAAAACAATCTCTTTTTAGAGCTGTTTGGATTTCTTTGATATATGGCGATCAGTGTTTGCTTGATGTTGTTGGTTGTTGTTTTACATCACACTAGTTCAAAATAGCTTAGTACAATCAATAAAATCAGTCCTTGTTTATCAAATAGTCAAAATCATGTTTAATCTTTGATAGATAGTGCACTGTTAAGATTTTGAGTACAAATTTCATCATAGTTGCTCATAAGCATGTTATCTAGCTTAATTCAGTTTAATTATAGCTTAATATATCTTATTTAATCAGTAGTTTAAGATTTAAATTCACTTTAGTCAACTTTCAGTTTTTAGTTAAAAAGTCAATTTTCAAATAAGTCGTTTTTGAATAAACTTAGTAATTTTATTGTGCCTTTGTTATTTAATTTCTAGTTCTGTGTTTTTAATATGTTTTAGTTCTGTTGCTAAGCTAGCTTATTGTATTTTTGTTAATGTCTATATGTCATGTTTACTAGCTTATTTTGTAGCTTATTGATGCCTAGTTTTGCCCTGCACCACAGTTTTAGGTGTCAAGTTGATAAGCTTGCATAAGCTTCATTACTTGATTCTAGCTTGTGCACTTTACTGTTTTGTGTAGCCCTTGTGGCCTTTTTAGTATCTGTAAGCTTGTTTTTACATATTTAGCTTATTTGCATAGCTTAATCACCCACCTTTTTGTTACCAATCAACTCACTTCAACTTTGAAGCAAGCGATGAAGTGAGTGATATTCAAAAGCTCTTAACAAGCTCCTCAGTAGACTTGAGCTTGTGATTCTTGGCTTTGTGAGAAGCTAAGCTGTCCAACTCAAGGTCTCAGGAAGAGTTGAGCTTGTTGAGGCTTATTTGATAGGTAATTTAGAAGCTTGTATGTTTGCTCATTTACAACAATGGACTTATGCGGTCCATTTTACTCATTCCTTCAAGCTCCTATAAGCTCTTGATAGGTCATAAGCTTGTGAAGCTTGGTTTTTCATGAAGCCTAGTAACCTAAGTATGAGATCCAATGCTTAATTTTTATGTTGTAGCTCATTAAGTAGGGCTGCAACATACTTTTTGTTTGTCCCATTTCCTGTGCACTTAGCCTATACCATCACACTCGTGAAATGGGAGACTTTCATAAGCTTCCTACAAACTCACTAGTGGACCCCACTAGGTGAGCTTGGGTTTTTTGGAAAGCCTACCAGCACATCTTGTTGCCTCAACTCTTATTTTGGTTATTTAAGCTTATTCACAGAGCTTATTTTGCCTAAACAAAAGGTAGCAAGGGGTGTTTGGATTTGTATTAACTGTTAAGAGCTTATGAGCTTATTGCAAGCTTATGAGTGATAGTCAGTACACATGCCTGTGCATACTTGTCCATCTAGCTTATATGCATATTATTTTTCCTTTTGTTTCCTGTGTATAGCTTATTTCAAGCTTATTAGGAGCTTGAGCTCCAACAGTCAAGCCAAAAGCTTAACTGTTGGACTCATAAGCTTATAATTTGCTTATTTCTTAGTTTTTAAAGTCTCTTTTCATTTAATATGTATAATACCATTGTATAATTAATCCAGAAAAAAGAAAAAGCCAAAAAGAATCCTTTTTAAACTAAGTAAAAGCTTTTACTTAGAAGCTTATTTGCTTATTAGCTTATTTTTGTTAAGCACATATAATTTTTATATTTTTCCTAGTTTCTTTTATTTATTTTAGAATTTTGTAAAAAGTTTCAGATTTTCTTTATTCATTTAATATTTTTAATAAATCTATAATAGTTTTTAGTAATTAATAATAGTAAATAATTAATAATAAATAAATAAAAAGCATAAAAAATATCTTTTCAGTTTTAAAATAAGTTTTATCATATTTTAGATTTTTCTAAGTTTTAATTTCATTTTTCTAGGTTAATTTTGTATTTTCTTATATTTTAGTCCATTTTAAATACTTAATAAATAGTTTTAATTAATAATAAATAAATAAATAGTTGTATAAATAATTTTCTTTTTCTAATAATTTTATTTTATTCTTAGGATCTTAAAAATATAAATTTCACATTTGTGGGGTTTATAGTGATCACTTTTTACTTTTATTTTTGTACGTTTACGTAATTTTATTTAAACGTCGTTTGGGTTTTAGCGTTCATCACTTTAAAAATAGTGATAGCGTTTATTTAATATATTTTATCTTTTTAATTTTATTTAATTTGCATTTAAGTCGCTAAGACATGTGAATCACTACTATAGTTATAATCGATTTGTTTTTTTTTTCACGTTTACGTTTTAGTTAAGCGTACGTTTGTATATCTTTTTAGATTTTTAGGTTTACGATTATGCGTTTTATTGACATAGGTAATGAGCTATTACTATTCACATTCCTAGTGTTAGTCAATGATTCTGTTTTTCTATACTAATATTATTCTCAACAATTCACAAGTCATTGTACGAGCGTCCGCGCCTCACGAGGACATAAAACGATCCAAGGATATTTTAATCCTTGGTAAACTATCATTCTCTCCCATTTGTCGCCCTTTTATCATCATTCGCGGTTGGCCGTTCTGGCGGTTGATAAGTGTGGCGGAAAAAAAGAAGGTAGTTCGGGAGGAATCAAGAACTAATCCTATCACAACGTCGCCTACCCTTTATTAGGTACTAGGCTAAGCACCTAGTTCCATTACTATGGAGGAACTACTACCCATCACAACACAACACCTAATATTAAGGAGATCCACTCCTTATTACAACACCATCAAGGATATCAATATCCTGGATCAATACTACTCTATCTTGTACAGCGAAACACCATATCGAATGTACACCTAGGCATCTTTCACTAATGCCATTGAAACGGGATCTTGGCACTCTTCACTAATGCCTTTGACACATCTATGACACGGATTACATGTTTTGTGGCCCAACACAACAAACCTTGTGTTTTATGGCACAAACACATAAACCATCTAGTCTAGTCATAGATACAAGAATATGATACTAGACATTATCCAAGACAATGTGTCTAATGGATATGAAATCCTAAACTAAACATCAAGAACCCAAAGCATGATGTAGTTAGTCTTCTATGAATGAAGATGACAAGTTTCCCAAGCTTGTTGTAGAAGATCTTCATGAGCTTGTATCTTGTGATGGGTGATCACTTCAGTAGGTAAGGGAACAAGATCTCTACGCTTGCTTTGGAGGATTTCTTGAGGTATGCTTACAACAAATGAGAGTTAGAAAGCATTATGATCATATGAGATGAGGGTGGTTTACATGTTTCCTAATGATCTAAATATCCCAGAAATGGTGGAGAGAAACTATGTGTGAATGTGTGAAGAAATGGTAAGAAGTGGCTTGCTATTAATAGGCAAAAAGACCAAAACCATGTTCTGCCCCAAGGATCCCTTTTGGAGGGATCCGGCCCTTGTAATTCCAGGGATCCGTGGGCACTTTGAGGGATCCGTAGGACGCTCCCTTTTGCCCATGGTTTTTGGGTCATGGGTCATGGGTTATGGGTTGGTCCATGGGTATTCCTTTAGATACAATGTATCTAGTCTTATGGGTATGGGTCAATACCATGGGTCATGGATATCATCCATATATGACTTATGCATGATGTCATGCAAATGGGTATGGGTCATGGACTTTGGGTTTTACCCAACTACATTCAATGTATTTGGTCAATGGGTCAAATACTTAAGTTTCTACCAATTTATATTACCCATTATAATACATACTAGTTATGTATATATTTACCCAATATGTAAACACTAGTTGTTATACATAAACTATTTAACTAAACATGTTTATTGGTTTGTTGGGGGTTTGATCATAATGCAACATAACAAACATGTACGAACCTGTGTTGTAGCATACAAGGACTTGTGTCGTCGAGGTGTTGAGTATGTTGAGACAAGATCTAACAACAAGTAACTTATACATTTTACGTTATGTATTACAAGTTACATGTTTGTCATCAACAAAACAAATGAGAATGTATAGATTAAATATCGTAATATTTGCACTAACAATTTTCACAAAAGTTATTAAGAAAACATCGTCTTAAAGTTTCATTTGGGTCGGAACACCATTTCAACATCCCGCATACGAAAACCAACTCGACAATTTTCCCCACATCAGTTAATTTTAGATCACTCATAATTAATTTGAGAATTTTTAAGATTTCTTTTAAATGTTACCAAATAAACCTTGAGCCGTGCGAGACTAAACTTACGTTTTAAACAATTCTACTTAGACCAGGGCTTAACCATTCTGCCTTTGTGTTTTCCTAAGATATTTAGACACTTTTACATTTTTTAGAAAAGTCAAACATATTTCCCTCCTCCTTTGACCACAAAGAAATTAACCTTATGCGTTCTCTAGTTTTGCTTAAATCGCGTAACTTTTAGACTTCCGATATAACTATTAAGTTATCCCACGTACAACGAAAACCAAATTTTGACATCTCATATCACTTTTAGACTAATTTTAGTCTACTTTAAATAAATTCACGGTCATTTCCATGAAATTTCGTTCTTTCGATAAATTGTGAATTACTGCGTTTTTGACCCGAGTTTCGGCTTTAAGCGGCGTTTTACCCAATGAGGCTTATCACCCATTTTATATATTTAGATGGAGTATAATGATGAGTTTCATCATTCCTACAAGTTTCGTATTTTTACGATACCCGGTTTTACGTTTTATGGCTTAACAACTTACGGTTGGCATTTAACGGAACCAAATCTTGCTCTAAACTCAAGATAAGACCAAGACCTATCATCTAAGCAACCTATGCATGTTATGGCCGACCTAACGGGTCATCACCTTGGTGGCTTGATCTTAACCATGCTTCATTTAGATCATTACATGTGTCCTAACTTAACCATAGTTAACATTTAACCTAATATATGGTTAACCAAACTTACCCTCCTATAAATAGCAAGTGAAATACATCCTAAGAACCCTAAATCAATAATATCTTCCATAAATTATTCTATAAACTCCAAGTTTATGCAAAGAAGTTTCAAGTAGTAAGTTACTACATCAAATCTCTAGCAAGTTTAAGTGATCTTCTTGAGTTTAGATCCACTCAAGTCACTTAGTACTTCATCACCAACTCTTCAAGATTGCAAGGGTGCCAAGGTTTAGAAATCTAGCTCAATCCAAAGTCTTAAGGGTTCAATCAAAGTCCGATCCTTACTAGTTACTCATTTCTTAAGTGAAAGCCAAAAGTTGTAAGCAACTAATCACCACCATCATCTCATCTTTATTATTCATAATCTTAACAATTTCATGCTATATATATAGTTACTATGTTGATTCATGATGTACATATACTCAATCACATGTTTTAATTCACATATTGTCGTAAAAGTAACAAACTAGTAAACTAGTCATATTCTACACATTTGAAACCATTAAAACCAGCCACATATGGACTTTCTAACTTACATAATATGGCAGAAAAGATAAAAAGGTAAACATAGCAACCTGAATCACCCGAAACGGACAAACGAGTCAAAGAAGTTTAGAAAACCAAAGCATAAAAGCGCCTAACACAAGCTGTTAAGCAGCTGATCGTTTTGAAAGTCTTACTTCTGGTCCGAATCATCCAAAAGTAAAAACACGAAAGTTGTCCGGAACGACGTTTTCCTTCAATATTAAAGAAGCTCGGACCTTGCAAAACGCTTAAATAGGCTATTATCTTTCAAAAATTGAAACTGCCCTATATATAGTTTCACGACTATACTTTTGTCACAACTAAAAGCAAAACAAAGTTATTTTCATAGCTAGTTACATATTAACTTAACAAAACTTCATTTAATATTTGAAATAGTGTTTTCACAAGTAACGGAAAAGTGATCATTTTACCTTTTCTGACGATTTTTACCAAAGCTTCATTCTTGAACATGTTAAATAAGTTGTAGTCACTAGTAAGCAATGAGAACTTGTAAAAACTAGATATTTACTAAAAACATGATAAACTTTATGATATAACAATCTTCACTCAAAACATATATTATATCTACTAAGTGCTACAAAACTAGGGAGCTTCATGTGAGGGGTTTCATTTGAGTAAAACGTATCGACGAGTTGCTGGATTTACGATTTAAAGTGTCCTAGCTCCTCGAACGTTTACTACATGACCTCTGAATTATGATGGCCCGAACAGTAGTATGACATCTATAAACTAAATACGTTTTCACAACTAGACCATTTCTATAAACGATGTTAGGATTTAGTAAATCCAGTTATTGAAGTGTCGGTCACCTCAAGTATATGTAATCGTTAGAAAGCTCGTAGTCGTAGTAATTTAATGTTAAGTAGTATTTAGTTAAGTAACACCGTAGAGGACGGACGGGTCTTTACCCACTGTATGCCTGATCCACAGCCCGTAGGTGACGTTTTATGTCAGACTATAAATACCCTCTACCTCCCAAGGTAGAGGGTTGGAGCTCATAATAATACTTTTACTTTCTCTCACTAAAGTTTCCAAACCTCTAACTCTTTTTCTCTCTAAAACCTAATATTATATGCCTATATGTGATCATGATTTGATGTGTTTGTGAAATCCAATATGTTACAATTGGTATCAAGAGCCAAGGTTTGATCATCTCTTTGGGTTTGAAAAAGTTTAGTGGTTTTTGCATCATTTTGATAATTTCTTGTGTTAAAGTTTGAATTTTGAGTGTACTTTTGTGTTTAGAATCATTGTAAGTGCTTGGGTTTTGATTTGTAAAGCTTGAATCATTGTGGTTGGGCTTGTTTTGGATTGAAAAGTATTGTTCTTAAAGTTTTCTACCTAGCGACTTGGCTCTCGGAGTTGTTTTCTTGGTAGCGATTTACTTTGTTAATTTCCAGTGACTTGTAGTTAGAGGAGTAGCGACTTGAGCCTAGCGACTTGTCTATTGAGACAAGCCGACAAACAGTACAACGTTGTGGAGGTTCCACTTTACTTAGCGACTTGGTTGGCGTAGCGACTTGTCTCTATTATTTCTAGCGACTTGTCATTATTGTTCTTAGCGAGTTGATTCTTAGCGACTTGGATACTTAGCGAGTTGTTCTTTAGCGACTTGTCTGCTTAGCGATTTGGTGCTTTAGCGACTTGTGTTCAGCGACTTGGTCTTAGCGACTTGTGCTTAGCGACTGGATTCACAGCGACTTGAGGTTTAGCGAGTTGCTACTCAGCGGCTTGGTGACTTAGCGACTTGATTCACAGCGACATGAGGTTTAGCGAGTTGCTACTTAGCGACTTGGTGACTTAGCGACTTGGTTCAAGGGTTATAGCGACTTGGTTGATATTTGTTTCTATCACGGTTTCTCTTGATTTAGTAAAATCCGTGAAAGAATCTATTTCCGGTTTAATCATAGAGGTATAAAATCCGTGAAATCGTAAACATGTCTACCAAGCGTGCCTACAATCATCTCTATGGCGTAGCCGGGGCGGTCAGCGGTTGGTTCGACACTCGTCCACCCATGCTTGACAGAACTGACTATGACTCATGGGCTCAACGAATTAGGTTGTATTGTCCGGGAAAGGAAAATGGAGTCAACATTCTCAAGTCAATTGATGAAGGACCTTATCAGATTGGGACTACAAGAGACATAATTGATCTTTGCTGCAGATGGAACAATGATCTTTGGATTGGACGGACCAAAGACGTATGATGAGCTCAGTGATAAGGAGAAAAAGAGATTCGATCTTGATATCGAGGGCTTCAAACATTATACTTGAGGTCTTCCAAAAGATATCTACAAGCTTATCAATCACAACAACCAAAGCGGTTTGGGATAATTTCAAGATGCTTCTCTCGGGTTCTGAATTAACTAAGGAAGACAGAGAATCACAAATGTATGATGAATTTGAGCACTTTAAGATGAAACCAGAAGAAAGTGTCTATGAATATTACGTGAGATTCCACAAGCTTTTGAATGATATGAGGAATATCAAAATGACCATGCCAAATATTCAGCTGAACTCAAAGTTTGTGAACAATATGAATCCCGAATGGCACAAATTTGTCACCTCTGTGAAGCTAACCAAAGGATTGAAGAACACCAACTATGAGCAACTGTATGCCTTCCTTCTTCAGTATGAGAGGCATGCTATGTTTGATCGAAGGATTCTTGAACTATTCAAATCTAAACAGGGAGAAACAAGTTCGCCAAACGATTCAACAGCCTTCTACACCAATGTTGGAATTACCACCAAAGCTTCTCAAGTCATACCTACTGGAAAAGGTAATCACAAACTCATTCCCGATCCGAGGTTCAAAATCACGATCTTCGATGCGGTCATGGAACACTTCATCAATCAACTGGCTCTTATGGTTAAACAAAACTTGACCCTTACTCACACACTAACGGTCTTACACTAACAACGAAATCGAGCTGCATCCAATCTATACAATCATGCTATTGTCGAGAGATGGAAAGGTTATGGTGCAACCAGCAAGGAAGGCGATATGAGCAGGGGAAGAGGAGGAGTTGGTGGAGGGTATATGGCTAATCGAATGGTGGAAGAAATGCGAATCAAGGACAAGCAAAGCCAATCAAATGCTACAGCTGTGGTGGTGAGGGACATATTGCGAGGAACTGCATATCTCCAAAACGTCCACGGAATGCGAAATACCTTGAGACAAGATATTGCTTGTGCAAGCTCGAGGATAATGGAGCGACTTTGGATGAAGAGAGTTGTTGTTTCTTGCCGGGAAATGCCAAAACTTATGATGCGATGTTGATGAGTACCAATTCAGGAAATAGGTCACAATCATCAAAATGCCTTTCAAGTAGGTAGCGTGATGCATTTGACTCGGCGTCGATGATGAACCTACTGCCCAGACAATCTTCATGGCTAGTATTTCACCAATGGTCTCTCCAAAGGTCTCATCACCACAACAGGCTAGTCCATCTAAAGATTCAATCATTTCAGAGGTATTAAAACTATACGATGAAGTTGATGAGCAAAAGATTCAGAATGAAGTACAATCTCTTGAAACTTATGAATCAGATATTGATAATGAGGGTAATATCAATATTGTCTCATATGATCAATATGTGACGCAAAGTGAGGTTGTACCAAGTGATACATTTTCTGCAGTCAATGATGACTATGGTTTTGATGAATACACTGCATGTGCTCCTGATGATTCTGTTATCTCTGAACTGAATGCATATAAAGAACAAGTTGCTATTTATGAACAACGTGCTAAGTTTGAGTTAACTAGCTGTGAGCAGGAAATGGATGACCAAATGCGTACAATTATTAGAAAAAGTAATTTTAGAGAAGAAGTTTTAAAACAAGAGTTAAACTCCTTACAAGAAAAGCTTTCTAAAACTATTAAGCAAAAGCAAGAGTTTCAAGATAATGTTAAAGTGCTTAAACAAGAATTCAATGCTAAGGAATCAAAACTTTTGAATGATTTTTCTAATCTAAAAACTTTGAAAAACAAGCTTGAAAATAAGTTGTACGGACAAAGGAACACCATTCATCTTTGCTCACATGATCACTAAGCATAGAGTCTTAAGCGATAAGCACAGTATTCCCCTTGTAGAGGAACCAAATCCCGAATATTGCAAAAGAGCTAAAGCTTTCCATAAGATTGTATATGATGGTAATGAGATCCTTAAGCCTAGGAAAACACCATCATGTATTGGAAGCACGGAAGAGGATAGAAAATTAGATGATGCATCTAGGGAGAAAATGGATAAGAAGCTTAACGATCCTGCGTGTAAAAAGAATAACATAATGATCAAACCCCATGATTACACTAAGGAAAATCGGATCTCCCTGAACATGTTTAAGCCTCAAACTCAATTAACCCCATAACAGATTTTTTGGAAGAAAGATATGGATAAACAAAAAGTTAATATACTTGTTGAAACAAACACTCCCCTTAGGAAAATGCCTGTAGCTACTGTGTATCCTCCAAATACACCAATGCACTTAGTTCCTAGAACTATTTCCACTAATAGCAAGACCTTAATCAGCCTGTATGTTGTTTATCAACTATTCGTTGATTTTGAGAAGACATTTAAGAAGAGAATCACACCTCTGAGGGATAAGCTGAAGGGGAAAGGGGTTTTGAGCAAACTAAAGAATGTTATTTAACTGAGGTCATGCCTTTCTTTAAACAATTAAAAGGTCAATTTGAAAGTCTTCAAAGGGGATAAACTCGGATATTAAAGAAATGGAAAAGGAATTTGATGCAATAATTGTTGAAGTCAATGATTATGAACGGGAACTCAAATATAACGAAATTGAAAGGAAGAATTTGCATATCCTAAATGAGAACTTAGTATTAAGTTGTGTGGCTCAAGATGTGTTTTATACTGTTACTAAGCATTCTATTACTGCTTCTCAATTTCATGAATTAGCTGTTGCTTTGAAAGTCTCCCATGATCGTGTCATTGAGCTTGAAAACAAAAACTCAGAACTAAATGATAAAATTGATCAGGATGATCACGATAATTTGGTAAAACACCTTTCTAAGCTAGAAGTTGAACATTTTGATTTGCAATTAAAATATCAACATCTCAAGGAAAATGTCAAAACCTCAAACATCAAGACATCCTCAAATGTTCCATAGTTTGATGCACTTTTTGAAATAAACAAACATGACGAACAGATTCAAGCTCATTGTAACACGATCAGAAAGTTGAAAGCCCAAATTTCACAATTAAAGGGTGAAAAGAACAACGTGACTGGCTCCCAAATGCCTCCTCCTTTAGATTCTCAGTGCTCTCAAACTTTTCATCTTCAAAACTTGGTTAATGTTTTACAAAAGGAAAATGAGAGTTTTCTAGAAGAAATTATGAAAAAGTTAAACGACACTTTAAAGAGTTATATGATTCAATGAAAATCACTCGTGACAAGAACAACGAAAAGATAACGTCTTTGCAAAAGGAAATTGAGAATCTGAAGAGTCAGGAAAAAGGGAAAATGCCACTTGTCTTTAATGAGAATGTTGCATCAAAGTCATCTGCAGACTGCAAATATACTGTGACTGTTAAATACATTCCTCCTCATCTTAGAAATAACGAACTTGTGTTTCATAACTATTTCGCTCACCTTAAGGATAGTCTAGAATGTCTCCATGAGATTGTAGAAGAGGATTTCATAAATAAGCCATTTGATAGAGAGATTAGGTTTGCTTGCATTCAGGCCAAACGATCTCAAGAGCTGCTAGAATGTTTAAGAGCAACATGTCCTAAATCCTTAGGTGCAAAAGATAAAGCTGTGATGCCTTGTTCTATGCCTAGTGCCAATTGTGCAACCCATTCTATGCCCAGTATTAAGAAAGTGAACTCTAAAGTGCCTGCAAGTAGTTATGATCCATGCACGTCTAGTTCAGGAATGCAAAAAGTAGCCCAGCCAACTAATTTTCCTATAATTCCCTCTACAGGAGTAATCAGTGACAAAAAAGCAAGCGGGTCAAAGCCTCCAGGTAATACAAAGCAAGATAGGACCTCGCAAGCTAAGAATGTGCATTGGAAAAGAGTAGAAGACCACCCTAGGAACACTAAGTTTGAGTTGAATAAAACGAATCGTGTTGATTCTAGTATTAGCTATAAGCGTTCTGTAATTAATTCGAATTATGCTACTATCTGCAAACCATGTAATGATGACTGTTTGATTTCATTCTTGATCATGAATGTGGTGTGAATGTTTTGCTTAATGCTGTTGAATGCCCAGTTAAAGTTGTTAATGTCAAAAATCAAGCTAAGAAGGCTAAAAGATAAAGGCGAAAGAAAGTTAGAAAACATTGGAAACCCACAGGAAGAAAATTTAGTAATATTGTTTATCAATGGATACCTACTGGCCGTAAGTTTAATCTTAATGAGTTTTGCCCTAGATTTGCTAAGTCAATGCCCATTAGAAAATGGATGCCTACTGGTAGAACTATTCCTTTAAGAAGTGAACATAATTTGAATAGGTCAAAAACGGACACTAGCACTGCATCTGTTCCTGATGATTCCATTGTTTCTACTTCCAATGTGGATGTTCCAATCACTGTTACTAACCAAATGGAACCCATTCTTGCATGGGGATCCCAATTATCCAGTTATCCATTCTTGTCTGTGTTCAACTGCAGATCGTTCAAATCGTTATGTGGTACCTAGACTCAGGTTGTTCCAAGCATATGGCTGGAGATCGCTCGGCTCATGAACTTCGTGAGTAAATTCATCGGGACTGTTAGATTTGGGAACGACCATTTGGGAGCAATTATGGGTTATGGAGACTATGTTGTTGGCAAAAGTTTAATCTCCAGGGTATATTATGTTGAAGGTCTTGGTCATAAATTTTTTTCTGTTGGTCAATTCTATGATTCCGATCTAGAAGTGGCATTTAGAAAACATACTTGTTTCGTTAGAGAACTCGATGGTGTGGAATTGTTAAGAGGAACTCGTGGTTCAAATCTATACACCATCTCTATCGAAGACATGATGAAGTCTTCTCCAATCTGCTTGTTGTCAAAGGCTTCAAAAATAAAATCATGGTTATGGCATCGTCGTCTCAATCACTTGAACTTCGGCACCATTAATAATCTTTCCAGAGATTAAAGTATAAAAAAGATCATCTTTGTTCAGCATGCCAATTGGGAAAAAGCAAGAAATATGCCCACAAACCCAAACCCACAAACTCAGTAATGGAAGTTCTGCATACCCTTCATATGGATTTGTGCGGACCAATGAGGGTGCAAACGATTAATGGGAAGAAATATATTTTAGTCGTTGTTGATGACTACTCTCGATTTACTTGGGTAAAGTTTTTTAGGACAAAAGATGAAACTCCAGATGTCATAATCAAACTTATCAAGCAGCTTCAGGTTCGACTTAACAATACGGTTAGAATTGTTCGAATAGACAATGGCACAGAGTTCGTTAACAAATACTTAAGTCAATTTTATGAAAGTGTTGGAATCAATCATCAAAGAAGTGTTCCACGAACTCCGCAACAAAACGGTGTAGTTGAAAGATGAAATCGAACTCTTGTGGAAGCCGCAAGAACAATGCTAATTTATTCAAAGGTTCCAATGTTTCTCTGGGCTGAAGCCATTGCGACTGCTTGCTACACCCAAAATCGTTCCCTCATACACACATCTCATGGAAAAACTCCATACGAACTTGTCCATAAACGAAAACCTGATCTCTCCTACCTTCGTGTGTTTGGTGCTTTGTGTTATCCAACGAATGACGGTCAAGATCTAGGTAAATTAAAAGCTAAGGCGGACATTGGAGTTTTGTAGGTTATGCATCAAACAAGAAGGGTTACCGAATCTACAACAAAAGAAGTCGAGATATCATGGAAACTACTCACGTTACGTTCGATGAGTCAGTCCGGCAAATGGCTCGGAGACAATCCAGTTTTGGACCCGCATATCAACCTTCATCAAGTAGTCCTATCAGTTCTACTCTCGTTCTAAATCCCTCACCAACAACTCCTTATGCACCTCCTTCAGAAGATGATTTGAAGAAAATGTTTGATCCAATGTTTGATGAACACTATGAGCCAAGTGCTAATGATCTGTCAATTCCATCAACAGAGGCTGTTCCTATCCTTGTCAACGAAGTTAACCCTTCAGTTTCTATGTCATTAAGTCAAGAAGCGCCTGCTACTGATCACTCTGTCTCATCAATAAATCATCAATCATCGAGTGTACATCATGGAATTGTGTCTCGCACTGATGATGGAGATAATCCCCTTGCTACTCCTGAAGATGCCTGATTCGCTCCAAACCGTCAAGTTTAATCACTCAAGCCGGCCACTTGTGAATGGCCAACCGTAACAAACTTAAAACAGCTCAGAAGCAAATGCAATGAAGTCCAGGGGAGTATAGTGTTTCCCAGTCGTTATGTCTCAACGAGCCGTGCGAGAATAGTCAAACGTGTAGTGATCGAGAGGATTTGAATGGGAAAAGAGATATGATTTGATTATACTAAAAGAAAAAGTTTATAAATTACAGGGGCTTAAATGCAAATTAGAGAAAATTAAAAAGATAAACTATATTAAATAAACGCTATCACTATTTTTAAACTAATGTTTTTGATTACAAATTTAACTTAAAATCTACGTGACGTACAAAAGAAAATGTGAAAATAAAACAGTATTAATCCTAAAAATATGAAAATGATATTTTTACAAACCTAATGATAAGAGAAAATTTTTAGAAAAAGAAAATTATTTTTAAAACTATTTATCTAATTATTATTAATTAAAAACTATTTTTAACTATTTAATAATAGCCTAAAATACAAGAAAATATGAAATAAAACTAGAAAAATGAAATTATGACTTGGAAAAATCTAAAATAACTAAAGAGAATTTTCAAGACTAATTTTATATTTTTTGATTATTTTCTATTTTTTATGAATTTTAAACTATTTAAAATTAATTAAATTACTAAAAATTACAAATTAAACTATGAAAAATCTGGAAAATTAATTTTTTTTACTTTTTATATTTATCTTAACCTAAGAAAAATGAAAAATTATTTTTTTCAACTTTTTCTGATTTAATTGCAATAAAAGCTAATTAAAATGACTTAAAAACTATTTTAATTAAGGAAAAATAGTAAACTGGCCTAGAAAAATGTGAAAAATTCAAGAAAAGTCTAATTTAATATACTGAATCTAAGAAAAATAGAAAAACACAGGCTTGTGTGTAGAAAAATGAAACTGTAATGCAAGTGCTTATGTAATAAGCACTTAGAATAAACCAAAGACCACAATAAGCTACCAACTGATTACAGAAGTTGTAAAATGCTAAAAGTACCAAAATGCAACAAGTATCAACTGCTCTTAACCTCTGAAATACAAAATGCTATGATTTGGTTGTTTTGAGTTTAAGCTAAAAATCAGTTTTGAGGCTACTACTTTGAGCTTAAGCACAAGCTACCCAACTAGTGAAAATGAAAAACGAAGTTGGAACTTGAAATAGACACGCCAAGAACTAGTAAACCAAAGATGGGACCTAGATAAGCTCAACTGAGCTTGTGGCAAACCCTGCAAGACACTGAGAAAACTCAGTATTGATTGAGTTTTGTGAACAGGGCATATGAGCCCTGTTTGACAAGCCCTTTTGAGGCTTAAGAAAAATTTCTAAAAATCTACTAAAATCCTAATAAGAAACTAGACCAGTTGAAGTTATTAATCCCAAAGTTTGACTTGATTTGGCCCAGAGATGAATCAATGAAAAATCATCTTGGGTTGGTTGAAAACTGGTTTTTCAGTTTTGACTTTTGAGCAGTTTTGACAATATTGACTTTTGTGAGATTTGAACTTAATCTATGGACTGAATATGATGTTTAGTGATGAAATGAAACTGAATTAAGATACATTACTGATTTCTACACATGAATCAATCTTTTGATATGACAAAATCTCAACAGATGTGCATCTAAGACAGATTAAAGGTGATTTGACTTTGAGTGTTCTAGTGACCAAATAACTGACTCAATTGATTCAAGAGACCTATATTAAGACTGCATAGACAGGTATCAAGCACAGACAAGAGCTTAAGCTCTTGTAAACCATTAATCCAAACACCACTTTATAGACAGATTTTGCTTTTTAAACTAAGCTCTTGACTGATTTAGCTAATATGCCTACTTAAACTGAGATTACTTATACTAGTTACTACTAATTAAACAGGTTTAAACTTATTTGATGACCACAATTACAAATACAAGCACAAACTGCAAATTGAACTAAAAATGACAATGAGGTAAACAAAACTCACAAGTGTCCCAGCTATGATTGCAGTTTAAACGGACCCAATACCACTATTCTATATCAAATCCAACCCAAATCCACTCTGCATCAGTCCATGTCCATTTCCAAACTGCTTGAACCAATTATGCTGCACAGTTGACTTTTGTTGACCCAATATCAAACTTTCTTGAACTTGACCAACAAGCTTACCAAAAGCTATTAGAAGCTTAGATAAGCTTATTCTAATTATAAATGAGCTAATTTAAGCTTAACTTCAAAAACATGTAAACTGATTTTTATAACAGGAAACTTAAAATCATGAACCTTGGATCAACTTTGAATTAACACTGAAAATGAATCACAATAGACTCAATAACTTTAGTTTAGTACATTGGAACAGGAAATTATAACTTTTAACTTAAACTGAAACATTTAGACTAAAAACGAAATACATGAAATTTAAAAGTTAACTACTTGCTTCTCTCTTGCTTTTTCCTCCTCTTTTATACACTAGATAGCTTCCACGTGTCCTTCTGAGCAAATCCCATTAAAAATCTAAGCCATTGGATCAGTTTGGAGTCATAATAGCTGTCCACGTTTTTTGGCGGGAAAAACAGTTTAAGCAAATGGGCTCTGAGCTAGCAACTAGGGGGGGTGGCATTTATTGTGGTGGGAAAGGTGGGTAGAGGTGATGCTGGGGGAAGGAAAGGTGATGGGAGATGTTGAGTGTTGCGGGTTGCAGTCAAGGGGAAGGGGAAGGAGATAAGGTGTGGGGGTAAGCGACTTTTGACTTTGTTTGACCAGGGGTCCAAAATAGAAATGGCAGGGGTCAAATAGTATAAGTGGCAGGGGGTCAAAAGGTATTTTGACAAGGCTTGGCTTGTATTAATGACAAGGACTTGTTTGCAATTCTGAATTCTTGAAGGACCATTTCTGCCATTTTCCAAAGTTCACACAAGGGATCAAAACTGACAAGCTTCAATAGTACAAGGACTAGTTTTGACATTATCAAATTTCCAAGGACTATTTGTGACAATTTCAAAACTTGAGGGACTAAAGTTGTAATTTTGCAATTTTTGATCTCAAGGACCAATTTTGACAACTTAAGAATCCCTAGGGACTTAAAATGATATTTTTCTTTATTTTGATTTACCAGGGACTATTTTTGACAACTTTTGAAACTTGGGGGACTAAAACTGGCAATTATGCAAACTTGATACGTTTTTCACCAGATTTTGATATTTTTGCATTTAAAACACATAAAACACTAATTTGTGATATTTTTATCATTTTGATGCATTTCTGAGTGTTTTCAGATTTTTTTGCAGTTTAAATGGTACAAAAATGATGAGTATTTAGACACTCATCAATCTCCCCCACTAAGATATTGCTAGTCCCTAGCAATGTTTTGAGAAAAATTAATAGATTTCATCTCTTTACCAAAAGCCATTACTTAAGAGTAGCCAAATGTTTCAGTTCAAGTAAGAACCTTGGTACACCGATAACCAAATGATTTTGAGCAAATCACCAGCTTCCAACGTATTTGATTTGTCTTTACCAGAAGCCGTTTGCTTCGGACTAGCCAACTCTTAGATAAAATATCTTTGGTGAGTGATTACCAATTATGGTTTTTCCACTGCCTTTACCACAAGCCATAAACTTGCGGACTAGCCAACTCTTCACTTTTAAGGATATGGTGAGCTGAATACCATACAATTTTTGGCAAATTGCAAGCCGTCAACGGATTTGAGATATCTTTACCAAGAGCCGTTTGCTCTGGATTAGCCAATCCTTTTGTTTATTAGACATGGCGGACTGATAACCGTATGTTGAGTAAGTGCATAACACTTACTCCAAAAAAAAAATTTTGGCCAAAAATGGGGAATTGGGTGGTATAATTACATGATAAAATTCGTGAGAATTCCCCCCACACTAGAAATGAATATTGCCCTCAATATTCAAAGTACCCGCGGTTATGCCGAAACATAGAACGTAAAAGGGAAATACTACGGCCATTATTTAGCAAGATTTTTTTTTTTTTTTTTTTTTAAACTTATATATATACACAACATGTGGGGCAACTCCCCACCCTAGGGTGGTACACATGGGTGAAAACCCATATTTAACTACTGTTTTTGATTACCGAGTCGCTTAGCTTGACTCGATCCCCGCATTCATTGGTTCATGGGGAAAGTTTGTAGATCCGGGACAACCACAGGAGGAATGTCCTGTCCAAAATAATGCTTCAACCGATGACCATTCACTTTAAAATTTGGACCATCGGGTTGAGATAACTCAATGGTTCCATATGGGAATACTTTAGTGATGGTGAATGGTCCAGACCAGCGGGATTTTAGTTTTCCCGAGAAAATCTTCAATCTTGAATTGAAAAGAAGGACTCGATCACCGACGTTGAAAACGCGGTTTTTGATCTTGGAGTCATGAATCTTCTTTGTCTTTTCTTTATAGATCAAAGAGTTCTCGTATGCATGATCACGGAGTTCATTTAATTCATTCATTTGAACTTTCCGGTGATCACCAGCGGTCTGAATATCGAAGTTGGCATGCTTCAAGGCCCAGTATGCCTTGTGCTCAAGCTCAACCGGCAGATGACACGCCTTTCCGTACACAAGCTTGTATGGAGTACACCCGATGGGTGTTTTATAAGCTGTACGGAAGGCCCACAGTGCGTCATCTAGCTTATCCGACCAAGAGGCACGGTTTTCGCCAACCGTCATCTCCAGAATTCTTTAATCCCCGGTTGGAAACTTCCACTTGCCCACTTGTTTGGGGGTGGTACGCAGTAGAGAGGCGGTGAGTTACACCATACTTTTGCATGACTCTATCAAACTGGTCATTGCAAAAATGCGTACCACGATCACTGATTATAGCTCGTGGAATTCCAAACCTAGCAAAAAGAGATTTTAAGAATTTCACAACAACTCGGGCATCGTTGATAGGCAAAGCCTTAGCTTCAACCCATTTTGACAAATAGTCAACGGCCACGAGTATGTATTTGTTACCGCGAGACGAAGGAAATGGCCCCATAAAGTCAATGCCCCAGATGTCAAAAATCTCACACACTTGAATGGCGTTTTGCGGCATTTCATTTCTTTGTGAGATATTCCTGTGACGTTGACAAGCATCACAGGCTTTGACAAATTCGTGGGCATCCTTGTAAATTGTGGGCCAATAAATCCTGGAATCAAACACCTTTTTGGCGGTGTAGTTTGGACTATGATGGCCCCCGGTGGGTCCAGCATGGCAAGCTTTGAGAATGTCAAGAGCTTCTTGTCCATAAACACACCGTCGGATGACTTGATCCGCACAGATTTTGAATAAGTAGGGGTCGTCCCAGAAGTAATGTTTAACATCCTTGAAGAATTTGTTCTTCTTTTGGGTCGACATCCCTTTCACTATGAAGTTACCCGCATGGTAATTTGCAAAGTCAGCAAACCATGGGGTAGAAGAGTTTCCACGAAAATAAACCGCATTGAGTGTCTCGAGAGGAAATGTTTCATTTATTTCCTTTTTCTCAAACACATCCTGGTGAGGGTTTTCTAGACGGGATAGATGATCAGCAGCCAGGTTCTCAGCTCCTTTTTTATCACGTATAATGATATCAAATTCTTGTAGGAGGAGAACCCAACGGAGCAATCTCGGCTTTGCATCTTGTTTTGCAAAGAGATATTTGAGATCCGAGTGATCCGTATACACCACGCATTTGGTCAAGATAAGGTATGGCCGAAACTTCTCAAACGCATACACCACGGCTAATAATTCTTTTTCCGTAGTGGTGTAATGGGTTTGAGCTTCAATCATAGTCTTACTCGCGTAGTGGATAGGCTGAAAATGCTTGGTTTTTCGTTGCCCCAAGACTGCACCGATAGCAAAATCACTTGCATCGCACATGAGCTCAAAGGGTAAATCCCAGTCGGGGGCAACTAGAATGGGTGCTTCCGTAAGCTTTTTCTTTAGTGTTTCAAAAGCTTCGATGCACTCAGGAGAGAAGATAAAAGGAGCATCTTTTTCAAGAAGATGGGTCATAGGCCGGGCGATTTTAGAAAAATCTTGTATGAATCTACGATAGAAACCGGCATGACCTAAAAAACTCCTAATACCTTTGACGGTAGTAGGATGAGGCAGTTTAGCAATAACATCGACTTTTTCTCTATCTACCTCAATCCCGTATTTTGAAATCTTATGACCAAGGACTATGCCTTCTTTGACCATAAAGTGGCTTTTCTCCTAATTTAGACAAAGATTGGTGTCTTCACACCGTTTGAGCATTTTATCTAAATGGGAGAGACATGTTTGAAATGAATCCCCAATGACCGAGAAGTCATCCATAAACACCTCCATTGTTTCCCCGATCATGTCGTGGAATATGGCCATCATACATCGTTGGAACGTGCCAGGAGCGTTACATAAGCCAAAAGGCATACGTCTGTAGGCAAAAGTTCCGTATGGGCAGGTGAATGTGGTCTTCTCTTGATCCTGTGGGTCAATGGGGATCTGAAAGTAACCCGAGAAACCATCAAGGAAACAATAGTACTCATTCCCTGCTAATCTCTCAAGCATCTGATCCATGAAGGGTAGAGGAAAATGGTCTTTACGGGTGGCTTCGTTTAACTTGCGATAGTCAATACACACACGCCATCCCGTAACCAATCGAGTTGGAATTAACTCGTTTTCTTCATTTGTGACAACAGTTATGCCACCCTTTTTTGGAACACAGTGAATTGGGCTAACCCAAGGACTATCTGAGATTGGGTAAATCAAGCCGGCATCAAGAAGTTTGAGAACCTCTTGTTTGATAACCTCGTGAATCTTAGGATTCTCCCTTCTCTGATGTTGGACTGCTGGTTTGAAGTCATCCTCCATCAAGATTTTGTGAGTACAAAACTCAGGGTTGATACCCTTAATGTCGGAGAGTTTCCAAGCAATTGCTTGCTTGTGTGACTTTAAGACCTTTATGAGAGCAGTCTTCTCCTCCTCCGTTAAGTCTTTAGCAATTATGACGGGTAATTTATCATCACCCTCCAAGAATGCATACTCGAGATGAGGAGGTAGGTCCTTAAGTTCAACCTCGGGAAATTCTTCAATAGATGTTTGTATGCTGATTTGATTTCCTCAATTGTGATTTCTTTCGGAGGGAGTGAAGGTAATGGATCTTCATTTAACAATTGCTCCAGATAAAGGATATCTCCCTCCGAATCATAAACTCCATCAATTCCAGGCGAATTGATTCATCGATAAGCAAGAAATTCATCGATCTCTTCCAGAAGGAAGTCACCTCCCTCAAACGGAGTGAGAGAGGGGGAAGAGTCGGCAATGATTGGTTGAGAAGATGTGGTGGAATTCCCACTCACAGAATTATGAAGATAACCAAGAAACTCTTGAGAGTACTCCTCTGAGGCAATATCAATTAAATAGATTCGATTAACCGATTCAGCATCATAATTTGAGGAGTACCTCGAAGTTTGATCAAGGTTAAAAGTAACAGCTTCATTACCCACACGTAACGTGATTTCTTGCTCAAATACATCAATAAGAGCACGGCCCGTTCTCAGGAATCCTCGTCCAACAATGAGGGGTACTCGAGGATCGGCATCGAAATCAACAACCACAAAGTCAGCTGGAAAATGGAACTTTCCTACTTTCACAAATACATCCTCGGCGATGCCAAGAGGACGCGATATAGAACGATCTGCAAGCTCAAGAGTCATGCAGGTAGGAATAAGTTCTGGAAGAGAAAGTTTCTTCCATACTGAGTAAGGCATCAGATTGATGCTTGCACCAAGATCGGCAAGGGCAAAGCATTCAATCATCCCTGGAAAAACACAAGGAAGAAGAAATTTCCCAGGATCTCCAAGCTTTTCGGGAAGCTTCTTTAACAAGACTGCTGAGCAGTTCTCGTTCAAAGGAGTTTTAGCCATTTCAAACAGTTTTTCCTTATTGCTTAACATGTGTTTGAGAGTTGATGCAAACTTGGGCATCAGCATGATAGCATCCTCAAAGCTTATGTCAAAATGAAGTTCTTGGAAAATTTGAAAGAATTTTTCCATTTGATGACTGGCTTTTTCGCGGAGCTTTTGCTCATTTAAACGTGATGGGTAAGGAATAGAAGTTTTGGATTTGGGGTGTTCAACTGGAGGTTCAAAACAACTCCGTGTTTGGTTCTGGTTTGGGACAACCTGAGGATGGACATTGCTGGTACTTCCGTTATTAGTAGGAAGTTCCTTGTCCTTTGTCGCCTCGGGTTCACTTTCCACTACCTTCGGGAGAGAAGAAGAAGAGGTAGTAGGAATAGCGGGTCCATCATATGAAGTACCACTTTTGGTTGTGATCGCCTTTGCATCGCCCCTCGGATTAGCGATCGTGTTGCTAGGTAAAGTACCGAGCCCAGGGTCGATCATTTAAAGACTTCTTAATGTCGAAATCGGTGACCAACAACATATTCATTTCCTCTTGGGATTTCATGAATTGCTTCAACAACTCATCAGATGATGGTCCAGTTGGAGCAATGGCTTGATTTTGCACAGGAAAATTCTGGCCTCTATTGTTTGGATTAGGGCCTTGATTTTGAAAATTTCCTTGATTATTGGCATGAAAGTACCCAGGGTTAAAATTTCCCTGGCCTTGGTTTCTGTTAAAATTTCCTTGGTGTTGGAAATTTTGACTTTGATTTTGAAAACCATTATTTTAACTGAAATTACCTTGGTTTTGAAAACCTTGGTTTGGTCTATTCTGATGTTGATTACGGTTTTGGTTTTGGTTGAAACCGGGTGGTCCAGGGTAGTGGTTAGGACGGTGGTTCGGGTCCATAGGAGCACGATATTGGTTGCTTCCTGAATTGGGAATCCCGCCCACAACATTTGCTTCAAAAGGGTTACCATCGGTGGCCATACAGTCGTAATAGGCATGGGGGCCACCACAGGTAAGACAGACTTCCACTTTCTTAACTTCAGCAGGAGGTGAAGTTTGTGGAAAAGAAACTTTCTTTTGGTTGGAGAGAACCAAAGCTTGAATAGCTTCCGTGAGTTTGTCAATCTTAGCATCGGTGCTAGATTGACTCACGGGTGATGAAGTAGACGGACCAACACTGACTTGGGAAACAACCGGTTTGCTTCGTGCAGTGCGGACTTTAGACTTGTTTTCAATTATCGTTAAAGCTTCTTTGACAGTTTTGCTCAAGAAATTTCCTCCAGCGGAGGAATTAAGAGAATCTTGATCAGATTGACTCACTCCATTATAGAAAGTATCGAGTTGCATCAACTCGGAGAAACCGTGGTGAGGACATTTGCGGAGTAATTCCTTAAAACGATCCCACGATTCACTGAAGGGTTCATCAAACTTTTGTGTGAACTTGATGATTTCATTTTTAAGACTCGTGGTTTTGGAAGGTGGATAAAACTCGTTCACAAATTTCTTCACCAGGTCTTCCCATGTTTTGATTGATTTAGGGGTTGTTTTCAAGCCAAATCCGGGCTTGCCCTCAAAGGAAAATGGAACAGAAGAAGCTTAACAGCATCGGTAGGGACATTCTTGTATTTGATGGTAGATGCAATCTTGTTAAACCATCGAATATGAGCATGAGGATCATCCCGCTCAAAACCATAGAATTGACTTGAGGTTACAAGATTCAGTAAACCGGTTTTGAGTTCAAAATTTTCAGCCACAATGGGTGGGATAACAATAGCGTCTCCATACCCGTCGATGGGTGCCTGGAGAAGCTCACACATAGGACGTTCTTCCGCCATGATAACGGAAGTAGTGTGAGCAGACCGGATCTCAGATCCGACTGATGGAGCAGAAAGTCTACGGACACGCCTTCTTGGAATCCTGACAAGCTCACGAAATGGGCTTACAGATCTAGAAGAGCGAGTGCGCATACACAAGAGTTAACTCTAAGAGATCTCAGAGTTAAGGAAGGGAATTATGAAAGTGAATTATGAAAATGGTGAAAATAGGGTCAGAAGAATCTTTTTGGGTTTTCTGGTTTTGACAAGTAGATATAACAACAAATCCAATTAAAACAAAATCGAGGCAAAACAACAGTGAACTTAAACCAATAATCACAATATGAGTGGCTTCTTTGAAAAAGGTACACCACTCAAAAGGACACAAAGGCAAGTTTTAAATCTTTGGTTCGGGAACTTATTATGGTCGTACCCCCAGTTAGGTAGTACACTGCCTTGGTTTGCGGTGGTAATCTTTTATGTTGTTATTATTAAACTCAGAAAACGACAAATCTTTTTGTATTTTTATCTTTGATACATATATAGAAACAAAAGAAAAAATATTTTTGTATTTTATATGTTTTTGGATGTTTTTGGGTTTTTGGATTTTTTATAAAAATATATATAGATATAGATAGATGGTATGAACAAGGAGTGATTATTCAAATCACTAATCTGCTAAACGTAAGACAATTAGCACAGCTCCCCGGCAGCGGCGCCAAAATTTGATTTGCTCCAAACCGTCAAGTTTAATCACTCAAGCCGGCCACTTGTGAATGGCCAACCGTAACAAACTTAAAACAGCTCAGAAGCAAATGCAATGAAGTCCAGGAGAGTATAGTGTTTCCCCAGGTCGTTATGTCCCAACGAGCCGTGCGAGAATAGTCAAACGTGTAGTGATCGAGAGGATTTGAATGGGAAAAGAGATATGATTTGATTATACTAAAAGAAAAAGTTTATAAATTACAGGGGCTTAAATGCAAATTAGAGAAAATTAAAAAGATAAACTATATTAAATAAACGCTATCACTATTTTTAAACTAATGTTTTTGATTACAAATTTAACTTAAAATCTACGTGACGTACAAAAGAAAATGTGAAAATAAAACAGTATTAATCCTAAAAATATGAAAATGATATTTTTACAAACCTAATGATAAGAGAAAATTTTTAGAAAAAGAAAATTATTTTTAAAACTATTTATCTAATTATTATTAATTAAAAACTATTTTTAACTATTTAATAATAGCCTAAAATACAAGAAAATATGAAATAAAACTAGAAAAATGAAATTATGACTTGGAAAAATCTAAAATAACAAAAGAGAATTTTCAAAACAATTTTTATATTTTTCTGATTATTTTTCTATTTTTTTTTATGAATTTTAAACTATTTAAAACTAATTAAATTACTAAAAATTATAAATTAAACTATGAAAAATCTGGAAAATTAATTTTTTTACTTTTTATATTTATCTTAACCTATGAAAAATGAAAAATTATTTTTTTGAACTTTTTCTGATTTAATTGCAATAAAAGCTAATTAAAATGACTTAAAAACTGTTTTAATTAAGGAAAAATAGTAAACTGACCTAGAAAAATGTGAAAAATTCAAGAAAAGTCTAATTTAATATACTGAATCTAAGAAAAATAGAAAAACATGGGCTTGTGTGTAGAAAAATGAAATTGTAATGCAAGTGCTTATGTAATAAGCACTTAGAATAAGCCAAAGACCACAATAAGCTACCAACTGATTACAGAAGTTGTAAAATGCTAAAAGTACCAAAATGCAACAAGTATCAACTGCTCTTAACCTCTGAAATACAAAATGCTATGATTTGGTTGTTTTGAGTTTAAGCTAAAAATCAGTTTTGAGGCTACTACTTTGAGCTTAAGCACAAGCTACCCAACTAGCTGAAAATGAAAAACAGAAGTTGGAACTTGAAATAGACCTGGCCAAGAACTAGTAAACCAAAGATGGGACCTAGATAAGCTCAACTGAGCTTGTGGCAAACCCTGCAAGACACTGAGAAAACTCAGTATTGACTGAGTTTTGTGAACAGGGCATATGAGCCCTGTTTGACAAGCCCTTTTGAGGCTTAAGAAAAATTTCTAAAAATCTACTAAAATCCTAATAAGAAACTAGACCAGTTGAAGTTATTAATCCCAAAGTTTGACTTGATTTGGCCCAGAGATGAATCAATGAAAAATCATCTTGGGTTGGTTGAAAACTGGTTTTTCAGTTTTGACTTTTGAGCAGTTTTGACAATATTGACTTTTGTGAGATTTGAACTTAATCTATGGACTGAATATGATGTTTAGTGATGAAATGAAACTGAATCAAGATACATTACTGATTTCTACACATGAATCAATCTTTTGATATGACAAAATCTCAACAGATGTGCATCTAAGACAGATTAAAGGTGATTTGACTTTGAGTGTTCTAGTGACCAAATAACTGACTCAATTGATTCAAGAGACCTATATTAAGACTGCATAGACAGGTATCAAGCACAGACAAGAGCTTAAGCTCTTGTAAACCATTAATTCAAACACCACTTTATAGACAGATTTTGCTTTTTAAACTAAGCTCTTGACTGATTTAGCTAATATGCCTACTTAAACTGAGATTACTTATACTAGTTACTACTAATTAAACAGGTTTAAACTTATTTGATGACCACAATTACAAATACAAGCACAAACTGCAAATTGAACTAAAAATGACAATGAGGTAAACAAAACTCACAAGTGTCCCAGCTATGATTGCAGTTTAAACCAGACCCAATACCACTATTCTATATCAAATCCAACCCAAATCCACTCTGCATCAGTCCATGTCCATTTCCAAACTGCTTGAACCAATTATGCTGCACAGTTGACTTTTGTTGACCCAATATCAAACTTTCTTGAACTTGACCAACAAGCTTACCAAAAGCTATTAGAAGCTTAGATAAGCTTATTCTAATTATAAATGAGCTAATTTAAGCTTAACTTCAAAAACATGTAAACTGATTTTTATAACAGGAAACTTAAAATCATGAACCTTGGATCAACTTTGAATTAACACTGAAAATGAATCACAATAGACTCAATAACTTTAGTTTAGTACATTGGAACAGGAAATTATAACTTTTAACTTAAACTGAAACATTTAGACTAAAAACGAAATACATGAAATTTAAAAGTTAACTACTTGCTTCTCTCTTGCTTCTTCCTCCTCTTTTATACACTAGATAGCTTCCACGTGTCCTTCTGAGCAAATCCCATTAAAAATCTAAGCCATTGGATCAGTTTGGAGTCATAATAGCTGTCCATGTTTTTTTGCGGGAAAAACAGTTTAAGCAAATGGGCTCTGAGCTAGCAACTAGGGGGGGTGGCATTTATTGTGGTGGGAAAGGTGGGTAGAGGTGATGATGGGGGGAGGAAAGGTGATGGGAGATGTTGAGTGTTGCAGGGTTGCAGTCAAGTGGGGAAGGGGAAGGAGATAAGGTGTGGGCGGGTAAGCAGCTTTTGACTTTGTTTGACCAGGGGTCCAAAATAGAAATGGCAGGGGTCAAAAAGTATAAGTGGCAGGGGGTCAAAAGGTATTTTGACAAGGCTTGGCTTGTATTAATGACAAGGACTTGTTTGCAATTCTGAATTCTTGAAGGACCATTTCTGCCATTTTACAAAGTTCACACAAGGGATCAAAATTGACAAGCTTCAATAGTACAAGGACTAGTTTTGACATTTTCAAATTTCCAAGGACTATTTGTGACAATTTCAAAACTTGAGGGACTAAAGTTGTAATTTTGCAATTTTTTATCTCAAGGACCAATTTTGACAACTTAAGAATCCCTAGGGACTTAAAATGATATTTTTCTTTATTTTGATTTACCAGGGACTGTTTTTGACAACTTTTGAAACTTGGGGGACTAAAACTGCCAATTATGCAAACTTGATACGTTTTCACCAGATTTTGATATTTTTGCATTTAAAACACATAAAACACTAATTTGTGATATTTTTATCATTTTGATGCATTTCTGAGTGTTTTCAGATGTTTTTGCAGTTTAAATGGTACAAAAATGATGAGTATTTAGACACTCATCAATGCCCCATTTGAAAATATATTTGCTCCTGAATCATCATTAGAACCATCTTCTTCAGGAGAAATCGACTCTGCTACTTCAGTTCCTCAACAACAACCACACGAACACCTTAGAAAATGGACACATGATCATCCATTGGACAACATCATTGGAAATCCCTCTCGTCCAGTATCCACTTGCAAACAACTTGCAACTGATGCCTTATGGTGCTTCTTCAACTTCGTACTATCCAAGATCGAACCAAAAGATGTTAAAACTTCCATGAATGAAGACAATGTGGTTCAATGCCATGCAAGAAGAAATTCATGAGTTTGATCGACTAGATGTATGGGAATTAGTACCTGCTCCTGACTGTGCTATGATCATTGCTCTAAAGTGGATCTTCAAAGTAAAACTTGATGAGCATGGTGATGTTTTAAAGAACAAGGCTCGATTGGTTGCAAAAGGATACCATCAAGAGGAGGGTAATGACTTTGAAGAATCATTTGCTCCAGTTGCACGTATCGAGGCAATCAGAATCTTCTTGGCTAATGCTGCAAGTAAGAACATGGTAGTCTATCCGATGGATGTAAAGACGGCTTTTCTTAACGGAGATCTTAAAGAAGTCGTATACGTCAGCCAACCTGAAGGTTTTGTGAATTCAGAGCATCCTACTCATGTCTATCGCTTGAAGAAGGCTCTTTACGATTTGAAGCAAGCTCCAAGGGCTAGGTATGATACGCTATCAAAGTTTCTTCTATCTACTGGATACAGCAAAGGAGCAGTTGATCCAACATTATTCACCAGAAAGTCAGGCAAACATTTAATTCACGTTCAAATTTATGTTGATGATATTATTTTTGCCTCGACTGACCCCAATGAATGTGACCGTTTTCAAATGAAATGGGTTCCAAATTTCAAATGTCAATGATGGGACAAATTTCATTTTTCTTGGGATTACAAATTTCACAAAGTCCCGGAGGCATTTTTATAAATCAATCTAAATATGCAAATGAGATTTTAAAGAAATTTGGATTTGATTCTTGTGCCCTGTTGACACTCCCATGATAGAGCGTACTAAACTGGATGAGGACCACTCAGGGATCATGGTAGACCATACGAAATATCGTAGTATGATTGGATCCCTGATGTACCTCACAGCCAGTAGACCAGACATTCTGTTCGCTGTTTGCATGTGTGCTAGATACCAGGCTAAGCCTACCAAAAAGCACCTTGAAGGGGTTAAACGGGTCTTTCGGTATCTCCAAGGAACCATAAATATGGGACTTTGGTACCCGAAGGACACCGGTATGTCACTAACAGCCTATGCAGATGCTGATCATGCATGATGTCAAGATACACGTCGAAGCACGTCAGGAGGTGCTCAGTTTTTGGTTGATAAGCTTGTGGTGGTCTTCTAAGAAACAAATGAGTACTTCGATATCCTCTACAGAGGATGAATACATATCCATGTCATCTTGTTGTGCTCAAATCCTATGGATGAGATCCCAATTATCTGACTATGGCTTTGAATTAAACAAAATACCTCTGTATTGTGATAACAAAAGTGTCATTGCTCTCTCATGCAACAACGTACAACACTCAAGAGCAAAGCACATCGACATTCGACATCATTTCATCAGGGAGCAAGTGGAAAACGGTGTGGTGGAACTTTATTTTGTGAGGACTGAATAACAGTTAGCAGACATCTTCACCAAAGCCCTTCCTAGAGAACGTTTTGAGTTTATCCTCCCACGACTTGGTCTAAAGAGTCTACAGCCGGAACACTTAAACGTCTTCAAGAGGAAGAGGAGGAGTAAAAGGTTTTCTTCATCCATCTCTTGTAAATAGTTATTCAAAAATCAAAATACAAAATTTCAAAACCAACAAAAAGCAAATAGAAAAATATAAAATTTTCAAAATCCATAAAAATTAGAAAATCTTGAAAAATCCCAAAAATATTGTTATTTTGTCATGTTTTCCTTGTTCGATATCATCTACGAACTTTGTGTTGACATTCAAAGAATGTCACGGGTTTTTAGATGTTCCTCGAATGTACATAATTTGTTAAAAAGAAAAAAAAAATTGAGAGAAAGTGAAACAAAGGCTTATAGTCATTTCAGTCTATAATCCGTTTTTAAAGAAATAACAGAGCCATGCTTTATCTTATTTTTCACATCTCATGCTCTGATTTTAAAAACAAATGTTTGTCTCTAAAACGACAAATGTTTCCTTCACAAGTATTTTTCCTTCTAAAATTCTTAAAAATATTTGTTATCTAATTGAAAACTAATAAAAATAACTCGGTCTCAATTTTTGAAAATCATATGGACTTGACATTGGTCAAAATCTATATCTCTCAATCAACAACTTATGTCATTGATTGAGGGGGAGAATGACTTCATTTAAATCAAAAGGTTATTTGTCATACAACTGGTTCAGACCAAGGTTTATGTCATGTTTTCAAAAGATACTCAAGCGTGTTTTTGGAGTTTAAAGTCTCAGCTTTGATCATTATCGGTTAAATGTTTTCATAAGCAAGTCACAATTCTCCTCATAAGCTTTCAAAATCAATTTAAATCTCCAGAGATCACAAATCTCAAATGATTTGAAAATTGTGACCGGGGGAGAATTTGTGATTTAATTTGGATTTAAACTGATATTTCGATAAATGGTTGTATAATGATTTACAAGCTCTCCTCCCCACATGTGACAAACGATTTCAAATTTTCCATGCACATGTTGAGGAGGAGCATCTATTTCAAACCAAAAAGGATTGAAACGTGATTGATTTGTTTCAACGTGCAGGTTTTCCCTAATATGTGCAAAACACTTCCAAATCTCTATGCACATATTGAGGGGGAGCAACTTTTTGAAAACCACATTCTTTCCAAAAATTATCCTTAACAAAGTATGAAAAATGCCAATTTTGATCAAGAAAGTGATGTTGATATATTTTAGAAAATGGTAATCAAAGAAGTGAATCCTTCCTCTTGCCTCCGTGTGCCAAAACGATTTCAAATACACGATGCACATGTTGAGGGGGATCTCTTTTTCTGAAAATATCAAAAAGAATTCAGGTACAAAATGCTTTGATAATATATCACAAGTATCTGGATTGATTTTCAAATAATTTTCAATTGGTTCCAATGGCAGATGAACAATACCAAATAGACCGACCAAATTTAATTTATGTATGGTGATATATGGATGGTTAGGTTAGGTATTCGTTTCCACGATCCCGCCAGAGCCAGAGGGATCTACCCAGGGACAATCCACTAGATAGTGTAGAGTCCTTAGGTATGATGAAAAAAGGAGAAAAGTGAGATATGGGAAGAGTGCGGACTGAGATAGAGCTAGAACTGGAATAAACCCAACAAGGTTCTGGTTATGAAATTTCGGTAAGCACTGAAGGGGTTGAAGAATGAAAAAGAATTGAATGAGAAAAAGGTGAAAATAAATAGCCCTCAAATTATTCAACCTTAGGGCAGAAACCGGGTTCAATTCATATGCTACTGATGGTTACTAAGGTAACACTGGTATTGAAGACAAGACGTCATGGACCCAGTGACACACTGCACTAAAACTTCCCAAGCTACTCAAGTTCCTCTTAAAAGGGCTTGTTTCATTCTCACGGGGAACCTACATAATCTATCGACTTTCTCTTAGAGATTGTTGATATTGAAGAAGGAGACCCTCTCCCTAGTCTCCGGCATAGGAACCAAATGTGCACAATTGAATCTAGAACCACGAGATCATCAAATAAATCTTTTTAGGACACTGTCAATGAAGACTCTCTGTTTCACACAATGTGGAAAGAGAGATTATATCTTATGAGTCCTACGCATTATCCTTGTGGTATTGCCAGAACATCTGAGTGATATGCAAAAATATTCACAATGAAGATGGAAAGCCTTCTAGAGCCAACATCTAACAAGCTCTTGGTAGGTGGCATGTGAGATCTATCCAATAGATCAACCATGTGACAACTGAACAGAAACAATGGGGTGATTCAAACTTATGAATCAATCCTGGTTCAGGTTATGGATTGACGGATACCTTTGAAAAACCGGTCGTTGTGCTTAAAAAATTCTTTTCTTTAGCACATCGATTGTGTATTAATATTTCAAATATTAAAGGTGTTTATGATTGATAATTGATTTTTCTTAAAAACCTTCGATGTATTGCAAAAACACTTTATTGAGCAGTACTCGATTGTTTTTCAAATCTCTTTTCATCAATCAGTGAATCTCAAATTTGCTGGTTCACTCACTTCGTGTTGTCTTCTTTGAGACATTCCGGTTTGAAAACAACTAGAACAGCTGCGAAACCCTGTCGAGGAGATTCTTCGGAATCATACCTGATCACAGGCAGTACTTGTATTGATCAACGAGGAACCGTGGGCCGTGTACCTCAATTCAACGAAAGTGATCAAAGACACTTTCGTGCGCTTTATTGCTAACTATTGTATGCAGGTACGCCCGACGTTTGCAGCTGATCAGAATGGAGAGGTCAAACCATAGCCGCATGCTCACTCATCACATTCATTTCTAAAGAAATCATGATAAGTGCATCAATGTCTCTGATATTTTCACTATGTGGAAAACTAGAAGGGGGGGTTGAATAGTTTTGCCAATTAAAACTTCCTTTTAATCTATTTAGATCGACTTATGTCAATCTATTTGGATGTGTGTGTTGAATGTTGATAAACAAGCATATAAAGGTAAGTAATGAAAAGATAAGAGTAAGAAGCACAAAACCACAACGCGAGTATTTATAGTGGTTCGGCTACAAGGACACCTTCCTTGCCCTAATCCACTCCCCGAGTCACCTACTCGAGAGTTCGTAATCACTACACCAATCTCCTTATGGCGGAGAAGCCTTCACAACGTCGCCTACCCTTTTTCCGGTGCTAGGCTAACCACCAGGTTCTTTCACTCTAAGGTGAACCACACCTACACAACGTCGCCTACCCTTTATAAGGTACTAGGCTAAGTACCTAGTTCTTTCACTCCAAGGTGAACTACACCTTCACAACATCGCCTACCCTTTATTAGGTACTAGGCTAAGCACCTAGTTCCATTATAATGGAGGAACTACTACCACACTACACCAACGACTAATCCCAAAGCAGATCTACTCCTTTACAACATCATCAAGGATATCAATATCCTTGGATCTAATACTAGTCTATCTTGTACATCGAAACACACTATATCGAATGTACATCTAAGGCACCTTTCACTAATGCCTTTGACTAGATCTACAAGACACCTTTCACTAATGTCTTGTGTCTTCACTTCGAAGCACCTTTCACTAATGCTTCTTTGTCTTGACTTCCAAGCACCTTTCACTAATGCTTCTTTGTCTTGACTTCTAAGCACCTTTCACTAATGCTTCTTTGTCTTGACTTCTAAGCACTTACCACAAGTGCTTGTCTTATAGACGATAGATACCCATCACTAATATCTTCGTCTTGACACTTGAGACATCTTTCACTAATGTCTTCAACACTACGCTTCTTTGGAGAAATAAATAAATCATCAACAAGAAGACTTCAGTAGCCTTGATGATGAGAAAGTATGGCAACTCATGGACTTGAGCTTGCTCGACTTCAAAGGTGGTGATCTTGCCTTTAAGAGTAACCTAAAAGATCACACAAAAAACAAAACTACAAACATAGATCTCTTGGATCTAAGGTTAGTGAGATTTAACTCAGGGAGGAAAGTATGTTAGAAAGGGATGGGAAATAATGAAGAAATGACTCACTATTTACAGAGGAAAAATCCTACTGTTCCCCGGATCCCACGGATCCCTTCCACTTGGGATCCGGCTAGCACAAAGCTAGGGATCCGTGGAACGCTCCTCTTTACCCATGGGTATTTTGGTTATGGGTCATGGGTCATGGGTTGAACCATGGATCTTTGGCTAGATACAATGTATCTTTGAGTGCAATGCACTTAGTCACTTGGGTATGGGTTGATCCATGGGTTATGGGTATTATCCATATGTGATATAAGCATGATGTCATGCAATGGGTTATGGGTCAAGATCCATGGGTTATGGGCTTTTGGGTTGTACCCAACTACATTCAATGTATTTGCCCAATGGGTTGTGATACTTAAGTTTCTACCCATTTATATTACCCAATATACTACATACTAGTTATGTGTATATTTTACCCAGATATGTAAACACTAGTTGTTCTACATATGTATTACTAAATCATAAAATCACTTATACTTGTTTTAGTGTTTTATGTGAAAATGTGAATATGTTAGAAACTATTAGTTCAACCCATTTACGTATTTTATTTGTTTCGTTAATATGATTTTACGTTTGTTATCGACAAAACATTAGAAGATCGTAAAATATAAATAAACGTTTTTACGGCTTATTTGTATTAACAATCTTCCCTTTTTTTTTATGACAAAATATAAAATTATTTTAAGGAAAAGCTAAAATTCGTAAAAGTTTGAATTTGTAGTTTTTACTTTCTTCTCCCCCTTTTTGTCGAAACAAAAAGTGTTTGAAGGAAAACAACACATCGTTTTTAAGAAAAAACATGTGAAAGAAGTAAAAGTAAAAAAAATAGAGAGCAAGTAACGGGAAAGGATCTCGTCTTTACTCCCCCTTGACGAGTCCATCCCTATGTAAGTGCGTCAAGTAAGTGATACTAATCTAGTTTGTTTGCAAATAAGTTTGCAAAAGATTTCGTCTAAGAGACGAATGTGCTCCCCCTTGATGATTGCAATTTTGCAAGGGGATGTAACGAAATGTAAACCTAGTATTGCGAGTAATTTGCAATGTATTGCTTTGACATAAAGCTCCCCTAGCTTTAGGATGTCAAAGTCTTCATGTGTAAATTGAATAACTACAAAACAAAGGTTAGAAAGCAAGTATAATTCACAATTTCCTGCAAATGTAGTCCAAGTTAGTGGAAAATAGCTTTCTGTCTCACGGATCCCACGGTTCCCTCCTAGTAGGGATCCGTCTAGGCAATTCTGAGGGATCCGTTTTAGCTGCTTAATTTCAGCAACGGTGATATAACAAGTAATGTTATCACAAAAAAAATAAAGTGATCATATTCTCAGAAAAATAACAAGTAGCATGTAATTCCATTTAACAAAACTAGAGTTATGATATACATGACTCTAAACACTAAGAAAATAAGAAAATACATGACTAGGAATTTCTAAACCAACTATCTCTTGACGCTAGGACACCACTAAAAATCTTCTAGCTCAAGTTTTGTTTAGGTTTGATCTCGTCGAAATGTTCGAGGAGATGATAGAACATGAAACGTTGGTCTTCTCGTACTTCATGTATCAAACTTTCAACATGTTGACAATGATAGCAATCTTTGTCATGGCTAGGTAGTGGTGGTGGAAGAAATGAAATGGCTTGATGCGAAGGATCAAGTGAAGCGGCTTGTGGAGCTTCAAACGATGGAGGGATTGGTGGAGGTGCATTTGAAAATGACTTAAACAAGAATGATGGTGGTGGTAGAGAAGTGTCAACTTCCATATGGTCGGGTGGTTGACTTTGATGATTTCTCATAATCCAAATAGGATTATATGATGGAAACGGCGAAAAGGAAGCCGGAGCAAGTGTTGACTCAACACCTTGATTTTGTACCATTATTCCTCCTAATGAGGAGAATGTAGTCGGCGGAAGCGGATGAGACGGCCTAGGAGGCAAGTCCTCTAAATTGTAGAGGTGTGGTGATGATAGTGGGGATGTAAATGAAATAGCTCTAGGAACCAATGGTGATGGTTTAGTGGAGATGATATTGTTTGGCCTAGGAGGTATGGTGGTGTTTGGCATAGGTAGTTTTGTGGGTACTATCCTTTTAGGAATTGGTCTGATTGGATGATGAAGGATTCTATCATTTGTTGGCTTGACCGGAGATGATTCGGTTGAAGAGATTTCATGTATAACACGAGCCTTTTTCATGGGTGGTTCTTTGGTGGATAAGTTACTACTTGGGGTTTTCCTCATGATGAGATGATTTCAAGAGGTTGCAAGAGCTGAAAGTTAGGATGAGAGTGATGACTATGGAGGTCCTAACAAAGTGGTTTATAAACCAAGAGATTTTGCAAGTGCATTTAAGCCTTAAGCCACTAGGATTCATTGGAGTGTGATGATTAACATGCACAAGAGTCAACTTCAGAGTTTGCACTGATCTAGGAACTCATTTAAGATGAGATGGAGTGTTTGAGTTAGGAAGATGAGTTGAAATGATTGTTTTAGCAAGATTTGACATAAACTGTCATCCGGATCCCACGGTTCCCTCCTCAGAGGAATCCGTCTAGGCTAATCCTAGGGATCCGGCTCTCAGCAGCTATGAAAGAGTGGAAATAATGTTTTCTAAGATCTAAGACCTATAACATCTTGAGTGTTTCAGTCCTCCTAAGTGTCTTAAATGAAGGGTTGCTTAAGTACTTGAAGGTAATGAGTGATGTAGATAATGATTGTCTTTTATGGAAGGATTTGGAACTTTTCATAGGTACCAATGGATGGGCAAGGATGACACTAAAGATGAGAGTGTCAATTGAAGCTAAATGATCCTAGAGATCAGGTTGTGACTTAGGATAGTGTTTTGGAAAATATCCTAAAGGCTTTGAGATGGGAAAAACTAGAGTTTGATCAAATTTGAACAATTTTGAGGTAAGGATGATTTATGAACAATTTTGCCATAATCGAAAGATTTCTAAGACTAGATGTGAGGGATTAAAAATTAAGTGTGAGTTTGAGAGCGGAAGAGCAATGGATTAAAAATGAAATGGTAGATCTACAAGCGTCTTAGAGTGTGATCTAGGTGAGTTATGTATGAGTAGGAAAGATCAACCTATCTTGATAAGGACTTAATTTGCCTTAAGACACTATGTTTAGCTTAGTGTGAGGTGTTCTAAGGATATGTTTTGAAATATAATGCTTGCAATTGCATTTTCTGTTCTCCGGATCCCACGATTCCCTAAGTGTAGGGATCCGTCTAGCACAATCTTTGGGATCCGCCCATCTGCTCAGCAGGACCTTTACTAAAGGTATGCAATGATCTTGACAATGCATTATATCTCAAGGATAGTCTAAAAAGAGTTATAATACTAAGATATCAAATGTAAGGTGTTTTATTTCATGAAAGAAATTGGATTACATTGATAAAGCACGAGTACAAGAGAATTGATCCTATTTTGGAATACTACTAGGTTCCTTGAGTGTTTTCGCCAGGAGGATCATTATGTGATTGATGAGTGTTGGTGGAATCAAGAATGAAGAAAGTCTTCATGAGAGATATGTTTAGCGGTTCCATCATCTTGTTCACAAGTACGTACAACGGACTTTGAAATTGAGGATGGAAGTGCATAACATTATGATAGAGGCGTGTCAAGAACATTCCATAAGGGATGGGTTTATTTTTGGAGCCTTGAAGATTTGCAATTCGCCTTGCGAAGAAGTAGGCGAGATTGTATGGTTGTTGTGTTAGCAAACAGTACAACATGTGAGCACAACAAGAGGGAAGAATTTCTCGATTTCCCCTAAGGATCCAAACATTTTCACGTAGGATGAGTGCAAGAGGCTTGTACTCTTCTCGGATATCCCTTGTAAAGATAATGTATGGATAGGAGTAATATGGTCGAGGTTTGCATATTATGCAATTTAAATCTTCTGGAGAGGGTATGTGTGAACAATATGGACTATTTTCTTCATGAAAGTTGAAGAGAGAATCAAGAGACCAATCTTCGGTGAAGGCACATTGTTCAAGATTTGGAATCCGGAGGATGTGAGCAAAATGCCCAAGGGTTAGAGTAAACTTTTGGTTTTTGATATAAAACCAAAGAGATAGAGAGCGATCCTCGTTACTAACGAGTTCGACTTGACGGAAGAATTCCATCATGAACCTTGGACATATCTTCTCGTTGATTTCAAGAAGACATTCTAGTCCTATGGCTCGGAAGGAGGTATTGATACCTTCTTCGAATTGTAGAGAGGTGTCTACAATACGTCCTTCGTGGAAGTGACGATTTTCGAGATTATTGAACCTACGGACATGATTGCCAGGTGTGTTGGTGTAACACCCCCAATTTCGTGATACGCAGCGAAATTCAAACTGGGTGTTACTTCATGGCACAACAGTCATAACAATAGAGAACGATCTCTAAAGGAGTCGTTTAAAAAGGATTTATCATTCGATTTATATAAATATCAGAGTTTACAAAAATGAGGTCCCAGTTGGTTCCATTGTTTACAAAATATAGTAAATAGGTTTTTGAATGATAATAAAATTTATAGCCTTCTTCAGTATCCTTGCTCTTCCGTGCCAGCTTCCGACATTATGGAACTGAAATACATGCTTAAAACTGTCAACACAAAGGTTGAGTGAAATTCATAGAGTTTTGGAAATCAGTTGAACACATAATTTTGAAGTGTGAGTTATAAATTCACACCAATGGTTTGAAAACCAAAAGAGATATTATTGCACTAAGCTCATGATACCAAAAACGTTAACAGCTGTCATAAAATAGTAACCGATGCCCTAATAGGTAATTTGCCAATAAACCTATAGATGTTCAAATAGAGTGCGTTTGTTTGCCTACCCGGTCAACACAAACGGGATTTGTCATTCCCGATAGATCTATCCACATTATTCGCGTTCACTCGCAAGTGATTAATGGTTCATGATAATAGGGACTTAAGATTGGCAATAGTGGTACTTAGTGCAAGTAATACATTCAGATAAGCATACAGTTTGAAAGCAATGTGTTCGATTTAAAATAAAGCATGTATCTCCCCCAAGGGTTTGTAAAACAATTTAGTAATAGAAAGTGGGGCTATGAACTCACCTTAATAAATGATATCAAATGTATAATGAGAATGATGGATATGCCGTGAGAACTTCTACGAGCAACCTAAAATAGAATATTGCGACTTAGGTTTGGAATAATGTTTAGGAAAACATAAACCATTCTATATATATTTCTATGTTGATCATGATGTAGTCAATTATCATTTGGTGTTTATAGAAAGATCTTTAATATGTGAAAACATATTTAGTTTATAGATATCGTACTACCGTTCGGGCCATCATAATTGAGAGGTCATGTAGTAAACGTTCGAGGAGCTAGGACACTTTAAATCGTAAATCCAAAGAACTCGTCGATCCGTTTACCCAAATGAACCCCTCACATGAAGTTCTCTAGTGTTGTAGTGCTTAATACGTTAAAACATGTATTTTTGATTACTTGATTATATGATATATTAAGAGTTTATAAATACAATAAATAAACTAACAAAGTTTATAAGTATTTAAATAAGTTTGAGTTTTATAAATACTTACCTTAAAATAGAATGCTTGAGTATTATGGAAAAATAAAATATTAGCGGAGCTTCGACGTAGAATTTGCAATCTTTGAAAACCCAAGGCTGTTAGAAGATTATAACAACGCTTCTTGAGAACCGAAGAAGAACATAAGATTATAACGACGTCTTTTTGGAGACTTGAAGATATTTGAAGATTATAACGACTCTTTCTTGAAAACTTCCAAGAACGAAGATCAAACGCTAGTTTTCTTCAAGAACAAATGAATGTTCTTACAAGATCTATAAGAAATGCCTTTAGGTTTAGGACTTTAGATGATAAGAAGGGGTGGTGCAAGAATAAATGAAGGTTTATGCTTGGTATTTATAGGCTAGAGATTTTAGTTAACTATATATTGGGTTAAAAACTAACCATGGTTAAATTTACACATGTAATGATCTAAAGGTAGCATGCTTAGGATTTTGACACCAAGGTGATGACTCCCCTCCCTAATTTCGTTCATGTAGAGATAAGATGACTTAGGTGGATAGTTTTGGTATTATCTTGATTACGGAGTGAGTTTTGGTTCCGTTAAATGCCAACCGAAGCCATAAAATGTAAAACCGGGTATCGTAAAAATACGAAACTTGTAGGAATGATGAGACTCATCATTATACTCCATATAAAAATATAAAATGGGTGATAAGTCTCATTGGGTGCAAAAACGCTGCTTAAAGCTGGAAATACGGGTGAAAAACGCGTAATACGCAGCGTTTTTACCGAGAAAGAACGAAATTCGGGGAAAGCGACCGTGAATTTATTTAGAGTAGACTAAAATTAGTCTAAAAGTGATATGAGATGTCAAACTTTGGTTCTCGTCATACGCGGGATAACTTAACAGTTATACGTGAAGTTTAAAAGTTACTTGCGATTTAAGCAAAATGTAGAACGTACAAGCTTAATTTCTTTATGGTCAAAGGAGGAGGGAAATATGTTTGACTTTTACAAAAAATGTAAAAGTGTCAAAAACATATTAGAAACACAGTGCAGGAATCGTTAAGTCCGGATGTAAGTAGAATTGTTTAAAACGTAAGTTTAGTTTTGTTCTGCGCTGGCTTATTTGGTAATATTAAAATAATAAATCTTAAAAATTCTCAAATTAATCATGAGTGATCTAAAAATTTATCTGATGCGAGGAAAATTGTTAGAGTTGATTTTCGTTATGCGCGTGATGTTTAAACGGTGGACCGTCTAAAACGAAACTTTTAAAACGATGTTTACTTAATAACTTTTGCGAAAATGATCTAACGATGGTCGAACTCTCAGGTGAATACTAAAATAATTTATTTTACGAGAATGTGGATTAAAATTTTTACGGGATGAATAGTGAAAGTGAATAGTAAATTCTCGAAAATGAAAAGTAACATAAAAATGCGGGTGGTTCTGATCTCACCCCTTAATAGAATTCCGTCCCGGAATTCAGGGTGTGTTACCCGATGTTGAATTGTCTAGGGAAATGTGGATGTATACGCCAAATTCTAATCTTTGTGTTCTCAAGTTTCTAGTCATAGAATGTATTATGTACCATGTGGCTTAAGTTGATAACCTAAAGGGTTTTGTTAAAATCTTATAGAGTCCAATATACCTAAAGTTTGGCTTTTTCCGATTCTCAAAACGAATCATATCTTATTGTATCGAGGCTATCAATAAAACCTTAATTTCTAACATGGATTTTTTTTTTGGTGATAGTGTCTTGTGCAGGAGCCTAATTTGTATTTGTATGGTTTCCTTAGTTGTTTTTGGGTGATCTCGAACACCTTAGTCCAGCAAATGGTTAACTAACACATTCGTCTATATAGTGCCTCAAAATGGAATAGTTTTATTGTTGTTAGGGTAACTATTGTTAATCAAAGGTGTAAGATATTGTTGATGTGAAATGGTTTATAATTATGTGAAAATTGTCGTCGTAGGGAAAGTCTTGCTAGTGGCAAGTGGTTTATCCAAACCATTTCCAAAGTTGATCTTGTCTTAGGTGGTTTCGGGATGAAAGCTATATCATATAGTTTTTATGTCTACTAGTGTTTGAAAGAAACGTGATACTATGAAGTTTTACATACTGAATTTCAATGGGGTTTAGAAAATGATGTGATATGTTGACGATTTGAAGAGTGTAGTGTATGTTTACCATTATTCTTAGGTAGAGATGTCAAGTTTGTTTTAAAATCAAAAGTGATTTTTAAAGGAATATGGCGGAATGATATCCTTGAAACCTAATCAGGTTAGTACTTCTAAGAAATGAGGAGAAGATTTGATGAAGGTAGAGAAAGTTGCGATCTTCGCTTTTTGTAGATGATGAGTCAGTTTATCTTTTAGAAATCCTATTTCTTGTATTTCCATTAGGGAAATTGATAGACTGTGACGGGTTTCATGTAAAACAATATCATATAATGTTTATAAGATAATTTTTAGAGACTATTGTATACTTACAATATCTGAGGAGTAGATTAGACCATTGTGTAACTCACAATGTCTTGAGGAATAGTGGGGAGACCATCGTGTAACTCACAACGTCTTTGAGAAATGATGGAGAGATCATTGTGTAACCCATAATGTCTAGAGAAAAGATAGAGAGACTATTGTGTAACCCACAATGTCTTGAGAAATAAATGAGACCACTGTAGGATTTACAATGTCTGAGAATGTAATAGAGACCACTGTATCTCACAGTGTCTTGAAAAATGAATGAGACCATTGTATCTCACAATGTCTGGGAAGTAGGAAAGACCATTGTACTCAGTTACAATGTCTTGGAGGAAGTTTCGTAATCCTAAAATGCATGAGTAGATGTATGATTAGGAGATTGGGAAAATATGATTGTGCCGTAATGCCTTAGAATAGGCGTACGCAGATATGTGTAGTCTATCGTTTAGCTAAAATGATTGAAAATATGTCAAGTGTTGATTCCTCCCGAACTACCTTCTTTTATTTCTCCGTCACACTAATCAACCGCTTGTGAACGGTCAACCGTAACAGATGATAAAAGGGCGACAGCCCGGGAGAGAATGCAAGTTTACCAAGGATTAAAATATCCTTGGATCGTTTATGTCCTGGTGAGGCGTGATATCCTGAATACAATGACTTGTGAATTGTTGAAAATAATATTAGTATAGGAAAAACAGGAATCTGATTGGCTAACACTAGGAATGTGAATAGTAATAGCTCTGTCACAGCTACGTCAATAAAAACATACAATCAGAAACCTAAAAATCTAAAAGATATATACACGTACGTTTAACCTAAATTAAACGTAAACGTATAAAAACAAATCGAATATAACTATAGTAGGGATTTTCATGTCTTAGCGACTTAAATGCAAATTAAAGGAAATAAAAGATAAAATATATTAAATAAACGCTATCACTATATTTAAAGTGATGAACGTTTAAAACCTAAAACATAACGTTTAAAAATACGTAAACGTACAAAATAAAACGTAAAAATAAAGAAGGAAAATACCTACGGATATGAAAAATACATTTTTACAATCCTAATTATAAAAGAAAATTATTAGAAAAAGAAAATTATTTTTAAAACTATTTATTTAATTATTATTAATTAAAAACTATTTATTAAGTATTTAAAATGGACTAAAATATAAGAAAATACAAAATTAACCTAGAAAAATGAAATTAAAACTTAGAAAAATCTAAAATATGATAAAACTTATTTTAAAACTGAAAAGATATTTTTTATGCTTTTAATTTATTTATTATTAATTATTTACTATTATTAATTACTAAAAACTATTATAGATTTATTAAAAATATTAAATGAATAAATAAAAATCTGAAACTTTTTACAAAATTCTAAAATAAATAAAAGAAACTAGGAAAAATATAAAAACTATATGTGCTTAATGAAAATAAGCTAATAAGCAAATAAGCTTTTAAGGAAAAGCTATCACTTAGCTTAAAAGGGAGCTTTTTGGTTTTCTTTTTCTGGAACTAAATAAGTACTGATATTATACATGTTTAATGAAAAGAGAACTTGTGCAAACATAGAAATAAGCAGTGTGGAGCTTATTAGCTTAAAACAGTTAAGCATTTGCTTAACTGTTGGACTTTAAAGCTTGAATGAGCTTCTAATAAGCCACACAACTGAAACAAAAGGAAGATAAAGGTTTATACATGTAATATTAACAGGTATGCACAAGATAGTGTCTTTGGAAATGGCCAATAAGCTTGAAACAAGCTAATAAGCACTTCCGAAACTAAATGTAACTTCAGAATATGGGACAACTTACAAGCTTGTTGCAGCCCTACCAAATGGACTGCAACATGAAAATTAAGTATAGGATCTTGTACATGGGTGGCTTAGCTTCAAGAAAAACCAAGCCACACCATCTATAGATCATAATTGAGCTTGTGAGAGCTTATGAAATAGGGTGGGTTATTTGTTTACACAATCATCTCAGAACATGGTGCAAACATAAGCTCAAATATAACTAGCCAAATGAGCTGATAAGAGCTCAACCAACATTTGAACCTTAAAGTTTGATGGATTGGCTTCTCAAAAATCCAATCTTCATAAGCTAAGGTTCAATGGGGAACTTTTTACAAGCCTTGGAACCCAGCTCAACCACACAGTTTGCTACTGTGGGGTGAGGGTGATGTAACAAAAATAGGTGGATCGATTAAGCTACTTAATAAGCTAGGAATTGAAAGATAAGCATTCACATAACAAGCAAGCCACAAAGGCAACACATAAAAGCCAAATACACTGGCTAGGGTCAAATCCATGAGCTTATGCAAGCTCATGGTTTTGACAGCAAAACCATGGTGCAGGGGAAAATCAGTTATGAAAAAGCTATAGAATAAGCATTTAAAAAGCTGAGAAATGGTAAACTAGCATTTTTCTATTTTAATTTAACAGCTATATTTTAATAACCTAGAAGGTTTTAAGCTAAAACTTAATATTATGTCCTATACAAAATTATATATTTTATTCAAAAACGACTATATGAAAATTTGACTTTTAATATTATACTAAAGGTTTGACTAATATGAACTTAGGATTAAATCTATGGACTGAATAAGATGAAATAAGCTATTATAAGACTTATTTAAGCTATGTTTACAAGTTTTAAGCTAATTCTATGAATTTCACAATCTAAATCTTTGTGATAAACTACTAAAGCAAATTAAAAGGAAATTTGACTATTAACTATATAAGAACTGGATTTGATTACTTAGCTGAGTTATATGATCAATATGCATCATACATCAAATAAGAATAACAACACACACCAGCATAAACACAGAAAAGGCAGCAAATCCATTTATGAGACCTAGATTATCCACAGTGAACACTGATGTGAGTTTGAAGATGAATCTGACCATATACACATTACCATTGAGCTTAAAGGCTTGTCACTTCCTCAAATGGCTTAATGGGTCATGTATACACAAAAATAAACAACACAAACAACCTCAAGATCCTAAATCATACCAAATCCAAACGACCCTTTAAACTTCACTTGTCACATGAATCTTAAAGTATTCAATGAATCACAGTACAAACCTGATTCCTAACATATTATTATTACATAAGTAGATCAATTAAGCATAAAAACTTCAAGAACTCAATCAGAAACACAGATTTGTCAAATATGCATTTTGACTGAGTGATTTTCAATTCTTAGCACAAGTGAATCTTAATAAACAAACTACTAGTATTAAGCTATAATAACACTAAACAACAACAAATAAGCATAAAGATACAGAAATCACAACATATAATAAATAGGAATAGTAAATTGCAAAAATTAGAAAAAATGCTTACAAATGAGAATAGGGATGAGACATAGAACAAATGGACAAGGTTACACCTATTAGCTTACCAATAAGCTCCTAATACCCATAGCACTCCAAATTCAACCCTGCTTCATCATCTTCTTCATTATCCCAATATTTTTGCTTATTTCAATGATTTTCTCTATTTTTTAGTATTTTCTGAATTTAAAAGTCTAAGCATGTTTTAAGGTCTCTAAAAGCTAAATGAGCTTTGTCAGGAGCTTATATGGCTTATAGAATCCATCAAACAACTACAAAACATGAAATTGAAAAGACTTGAAAATTAAAGGAAAATAAGCAAAACTTGAAACTGAAATAAAACTAAAATTAAACTGAATTTAAAAGTTCATTACACTAATTTAAAGAAGATTACAACATTAAAACTTTAAATGACAAGAAATTAAAGAAAGCATTTTAAAAATTATACTACGAGACCAATGGCTAGTCCAAAGGTGGTTGTTCCTCTGCTCCCTTGCTTCTTTTTATACTCTTTGAATTCTCCCCACTTTCCTGATCATTTCCCACCTCTAATCTCAACCATTGATACAGTCAATTTGATCCTAGCCATTCAAACAGATTTTGGCGCCAAAACGCTCTACGTGGAATTGAGGTGGCTTGAGCACAATTAAAGCTTATTGGGAGTATGTAGAAGTGTCAGGGAACACGTTTGATGTAATTTTGGACCAAGTTGGGGCAGTATTGCTCAAAACCGTGGGTACTAGTGGTATTGGGGTGAAAATGGGTGTGAAGGGCATTTATTGTGGAGTGTTAGTAGTGGCAGAGGTGGTGGAAGGAGTGGGTAGGAAGATAGGGGTGAGCTGGAAGGGGTAAGGTGGAGGTGCAAGTGGTGGTGTTACAGGTGGGGGTGTGAGGTGGAAGAAGAAGAGGGAAAAAAAAAAGGTCCGGGTTTGGTTTTGATTATTAAACGTGGGTGGGTCGGGTTTGGTTTTGGTTATTAAACGTGGGTGGGTCGGGTTTGGTTTTGGGCCTGAGGTTGGGATTGGGCTAGCAGCTGGTTTAGTGGATTGGATTGGATTTGTATAAATAACATAAAGGGTCCAATTGGTTATTTGATAAACACAAGGACCATTGTTGTAATATTCTGAAACTTGAGGGACCAATCTTGCCTATTTTCCATAGTTATAATAAGGACTAAACCTGCCAAATATGGTTAGTAAAAGGACCATAGTTGATAATTATTTCATTTTTAAACTTAAAAGGACCTTAATTGTCATTTTTGGATTTTGAGGGACTAAAAGTGTAATTTCCCAAAAGTTTATCAAAATTGTTCCAAATTGTAATTTATGCATAGTACAAGGGTATTTTGTAAAATTTCAAGTTTATAATACCCAGGGACCATTTTTGCCAATTTTGTAACTTGAGGGGTAAAAATTGCCATTTTGTGTAAACTTTCATCCAGGGATCATTTGTGAATATTTTTGGTTTCCCAAGGACTTAAGTTGACTTTTCATTCATTTAAAACATTTAGGGACTAGTTTTGCCAATTTGTGTAACTCCAGGGACTGAAAACGACATTTGTTGTGAAATTGATCATTTTTCACTTGTTTTTCAATCTTTTGTAGCTGAATCACATAAAAACACTTTTAAATGATATTTATAACATTTTGTGAGTCATTTGTGTGTTTTTGGTTGTTTTGTGGGTTTAAATAGTATAAAATATATGTGTAATTAGACACATATCAAATCCCCCACACTAAACTATTGCTAGTCCCTAGCAATCTTTTATTTAAAACTTAATGGATTTGAAAATCTCTTTACCAAAAGCCATCACTTCTGGAGTAGCCAAATGTTTCACCAAGTAAGAACCTTGGTACACTTGATAACCAAATGATTTTGAGCAAATCATAAGCTGTAAACGGATTTGATTTGTCTTTACCGTAAGCCGTTTGCTCGACTAGCCAACTCTTAGATAAATTATCAATATTATCTTTGGTGAGCTGATTACCAATTATGGTTTTTCCACTGCCTTTACCACAAGCCATAATCTTGCGGGCTAGCCAACTCTTCACTTTTTAGGATATGGTGAGTTGAGAACCATACAATTTCGGGCAAATTGCAAGCCATATAAACGGATTTGAGAAATCTTTACCAAGAGCCGTTTGCTCCTGGATTAGCCAATCCTTTTGTGGGTTAGACATGGTGGACTGATTACCATTTGTTGTGTTTAGTACATAGTACTTCCAAAAAAAAAATTTAAAATTTGGCCATTTCGGGGGAAAAAGGGACTAAAAGGGTACATTTATGATCAAATTCGCCAGAATTTCCCCCTCACACTTAGAAATGAATATTGTCCTCAATATTCAAAGTGCCGGCTGTTATGCCGAAACTTAGAACGTAAAAAGATAACATTACTAGCTAAGTGTAGAAACACAACAATTATTCTCTTTTTTAATATTTACAATTTTCATTCATTTTTAAAATTTATACAACATGTGGGGCATCTCCCCCACACTTAGATGGTAGAAAGGGGAAAAAGACAGAAATATGGGTGAAAACCCATATTGTATGGCTTGTTTTTTATAACCAAGTCACTAGCTTGACTCGACCCCGAATTAATTGGTTCATGGGGAAGTGGAGTGGGATTGCCACTCAAAGATTGGGTGAGAAATTGGAGTGGGATTGCCACTCACAGAATTATAAATGATAAGGTAGAGAGAATCTTTTTGATTTTTAATTTTATAATGTTTTTGTATTTTTAATTTTATATTTATATGTGTACAAAAGAAAGAAAATTCCTTACAACCTCGAAGGGAATCTGGTTTGAGAGCTCAAGAATGAAATGGCGACCAACAACCAAATGTTGTAACCGAGGACTCATCAAAGCGGGCAAGTTGTGTGCAAAGGAAAAAATGTTTTTGTATTTTATATTGTTTATTGAAAAGAAATATGATACAGTGTAAGTAATCACTACCTCAGGTGCTTGTGTCAGGGTTTACCACGCTAGCTAATCACTTGTGAATGATTAACTGTAATAAATGTCCTGATGTACCGGTAGTTGAATGATAAGGTTTAATATACAAACAAGGATAGGTATTTCAACAAAATACAAAATACAAGTCATAATACGTACCACGGCCTCCCAGCAAGGCGCTGGCATAAAATTTGATTCCTCGAACTACCTTCTTTTATTTCTCCGTCACACTAATCAACCGCTTGTGAACGGTCAACCATAACAGATGATAAAAGGGCAGCCGGGGAGAGAATGCAAGTTTACCAAGGATTAAAATATCCTTGGATCGTTTATGTCCTGGTGGCGTGATATCCGAATACAATGACTTGTGAATTGTTGAAAATAATATTAGTATAGGAAAACAGAATCATTGGCTAACACTAGGAATGTGAATAGTAATAGCTACGTCATGCATTTACGTCAATAAAACATACAATCAGAAACCTAAAAATCTAAAAGATATATACACGTACGTTTAACCTAAATTAAACGTAAACGTATAAAAACCAATCGAATATAACTATAGTAGGGATTTGCATGTCTTAGCGACTTAAATGCAAATTAAAGGAAATAAAAGATAAAATATATTAAATAAACGCTATCACTATATTTAAAGTGATGAACGTTTAAAACCTAAAACATACGTTTAAAAATACGTAAACGTACAAAATAAAACGTAAAAATAAAGAAGGAAAATACCTACGGATATGAAAAATACATTTTTACAATCCTAATTATAAAAGAAAATTATTAGAAAAAGAAAATTATTTTTAAAACTATTTATTTAATTATTATTAATTAAAAACTATTTATTAAGTATTTAAAATGGACTAAAATATAAGAAAATACAAAATTAACCTAGAAAAATGAAATTAAAACTTAGAAAAATCTAAAATATGATAAAACTTATTTTAAAACTGAAAAGATATTTTTTATGCTTTTTATTTATTTATTATTAATTATTTACTATTATTAATTACTAAAAACTATTATAGATTTATTAAAAATATTAAATGAATAAATAAAAATCTGAAACTTTTTACAAAATTCTAAAATAAATAAAAGAAACTAGGAAAAATATAAAAACTATATGTGCTTAATGAAAATAAGCTAATAAGCAAATAAGCTTTTAAGGAAAAGCTATCACTTAGCTTAAAAGGGAGCTTTTTGGTTTTCTTTTTCTGGAACTAAATAAGTAATCTTGATATATACATGTTTAATGAAAAGAGAACTTGTGCAAACATAGAAATAAGCAGTGTGGAGCTTATTAGCTTAAAAAGCTTAAGCATTTGCTTAACTGTTGGACTTTAAAGCTTGAATGAGCTTCTAATAAGCCACACAATTTGAAACAAAAGGAAGATAAAGGTTTATACATGTAATATTAACAGGTATGCACAAGATAGTGTCTTGGAAATAGCCAATAAGCTTGAAACAAGCTAATAAGCACTTCCAGAAACTAAATGTAACTCAGAATATGGGACAACTTACAAGCTTGTTGCAGCCCTACCAAATGGATTGCAACATGAAAATTAAGTATAGGATCTTGTACATGGGTGGCTTAGCTTCAAGAAAAACCAAGCCACACCATCTATAGATCATAATTGAGCTTGTGAGAGCTTATGAAATAGGGATGGGTTGACTGTTTACACAATCATCTCGCAACATGGTGCAAACATAAGCTCAAATATAACTAGCCAAATGAGCTGATAAGAGCTCAACCAACATTTGAACCTTAAAGTTTGATGGATTGGCTTCTCAAAAATCCAATCTTCATAAGCTAAGGTTCAATGGGGAACTTTTACAAGCCTTGAACCCAGCTCAACCCACAGCTTTTGCTACTTGTGGGGTGAGGTGATGTAACAAAAATAGGTGGATCGATTAAGCTACTTAATAAGCTAGGAATTGAAAGATAAGCATTCACATAACAAGCAAGCCACAAAGGCAACACATAAAAGCCAAATACACTAGCTAGGGTCAAATCCATGAGCTTATATAAGCTCATGGTTTTGACAAAGAAACCATGGTGCAGGGAAAATCAGCTTATGAAAAAGCTATAGAATAAGCATTTAAAAAGCTGAGAAATGGTAAACTAGCATTTTTCTATTTTAATTTAACAGCTATATTTTAATAACCTAGAAGGTTTTAAGCTAAAACTTAATATTATGTCCTATACAAAATTATATATTTTATTCAAAAATGACTATATGAAAATTTGACTTTTAATATTACACTAAGGGTTTGACTAATATGAACTTAGGATTAAATCTATGGACTGAATAAGATGAAATAAGCTATTATAAGACTTATTTAAGCTATGTTTACAAGTTTTAAGCTAATTCTATGAATTTCACAATCTAAATCTTTGACAGTAAACTACTAAAGCAAATTAAAAGGAAATTTGACTATTAACTATATAAGAACTGGATTTGATTACTTAGCTGAGTTATATGATAAATATGCATCATACATCAAATAAGAATAACAACACACACCAAAGATAAACACGAAAAGTCAGCAAATCCATTTATGAGACCTAGATTATCCACAGTGAACACTGATGTGAGTTTGAAGATGAATCTGACCATATACACATTACCATTGAGCTTAAAGGCTTGTCACTTCCTCAAATGGCTTAATGGGTCATGTATACACAAAAATAAACAACACAAACAACCTCAAGATCTTAAATCATACCAAATCCAAACAGCCCTTTAAACTTCACTTGTCACATGAATCTTAAAGTATTCAATGAATCTCGAGTACAAACCCGATTCCTAACATATTATTATTACATAAGTAGATCAATTAAGCATAAAAACTTCAAGAACTCAATCAAAACACGATTTGTCAAATATGCATTTTGACTGAGTGATTTTCAATTCTTAGCACAAGTGAATCTTAATAAACAAACTACTAGTATTAAGCTATAATAACACTAAACAACAACAAATAAGCATAAAGATACAGAAATCACAACATATAATAAATAGGAATAGTAAATTGCAAAAATTAGAAAAAATGCTTACAAATGAGAATAGGACTGAGACATAGAACAAATGGACAAGGTTACACCTATTAGCTTACCAATAAGCTCCTAATACCCATAGCACTCCAAATTCAACCCTGCTTCATCATCTTCTTCATTATCCCAATATTTTTGCTTATTTCAATGATTTTCTATTTTTAGTATTTTCTGAATTTAAAAGTCTAAGCATGTTTTAAGGTCTCTAAAAGCTAAATGAGCTTTGTCAGGAGCTTATATGGCTTATAGAATCCATCAAACAACTACAAAACATGAAATTGAAAAGACTTGAAAATTAAAGGAAAATAAGCAAAACTTGAAACTGAAATAAAACTAAAATTAAACTGAATTTAAAAGTTCATTACACTAATTTAAAGAAGATTACAACATTAAAACTTTAAATGACAAGAAATTAAAGAAAGCATTTTAAAAATTATACTACGAGACCAATGGCTAGTCCAAAGGTGGTTGTTCCTCTGCTCCTCTGCTTCTTTTATACTCTTTGAATTCTCCCCACTTTCCTGATCATTTCCCACCTCTAATCTCAACCATTGATACAGTCAATTTGATCCTAGCCATTCAAACAGATTTTGGCGCCAAAACGCTCTACGTGGAATTGAGGTGGCTTGAGCACAATTAAAGCTTATTGGGAGTATGTAGAAATGTCAGGGAACACGTTTGATGTAATTTTGGACCAAGTTGGGGCAGTATTGCTCAAAACCGTGGGTACTAGTGGTATTGGGGTGAAAATGGGTGTGAAGGGCATTTATTGTGGAGTGTTAGTAGTGGCAGAGGTGGTGGAAGGAGTGGGTAGGAAGATAGGGGTGAGCTGGAAGGGGTAAGGTGGAGGTGCAAGTGGTGGTGTTACAGGTGGGGGTGTGAGGTGGAAGAAGAAGAGGGAAAAAAAAGGAGTCCGGGTTTGGTTTTGATTATTAAACGTGGGTGGGTCGGGTTTGGTTTTGGTTATTAAACGTGGGTGGGTCGGGTTTGGTTTTGGGCCTGAGGTTGGGATTGGGCTAGCAGCTGGTTTAGTGGATTGGATTGGATTTGTATAAATAACATAAAGGGTCCAATTGGTTATTTGATAAACACAAGGACCATTGTTGTAATATTCTGAAACTTGAGGGACCAATCTTGCCTATTTTCCATAGTTATAATAAGGACTAAACCTGCCAAATCTGTGAACGGTCAACCGTAACAGATGATAAAAGGGCGACAGCCCGGGAGAGAATGCAAGTTTACCAAGGATTAAAATATCCTTGGATCGTTTATGTCCTGGTGAGGCGTGATATCCTGAATACAATGACTTGTGAATTGTTGAAAATAATATTAGTATAGGAAAAACAGGAATCTGATTGGCTAACACTAGGAATGTGAATAGTAATAGCTCACACGCCTACGTCAATAAAACATACAATCGAAACCTAAAAATCTAAAAGATATATACACGCACGCTTAACCTAAATTAAACGTAAACGTATAAAAACAAATCGAATATAACTATAGTAGGGATTTGCATGTCTTAGCGACTTAAATGCAAATTAAAGGAAATAAAAGATAAAATATATTAAATAAACGCTATCACTATATTTAAAGTGATGAAAGTTTAAAACCTAAAACATATCGTTTAAAATAATGAAACGTACAAAATAAAACGTAAAAATAAAGAAGGAAAATACCTACGGATATGAAAAATACATTTTTACAATCCTAATTATAAAAGAAAATTATTAGAAAAAGAAAATTATTTTTAAAACTATTTATTTAATTATTATTAATTAAAAACTATTTATTAAGTATTTAAAATGGACTAAAATATAAGAAAATACAAAATTAACCTAGAAAAATGAAATTAAAACTTAGAAAAATCTAAAATATGATAAAACTTATTTTAAAACTGAAAAGATATTTTTTATGTTTTTTATTTATTTATTATTAATTATTTACTATTATTAATTACTAAAAACTATTATAGATTTATTAAAAATATTAAATGAATAAATAAAAATCTGAAACTTTTTACAAAATTCTAAAATAAATAAAAGAAACTAGGAAAAATATAAAAACTATATGTGCTTAATGAAAATAAGCTAATAAGCAAATAAGCTTTTAAGGAAAAGCTATCACTTAGCTTAAAAGGGAGCTTTTTGGTTTTCTTTTTTCTTTTCGAACTAAATAAGTAACTGATATTATACATGTTTAATGAAAAGAGAACTTGTGCAAACATAGAAATAAGCAGTGTGGAGCTTATTAGCTTAAAAACTAAGCATTTGCTTAAGCTGTTGGACTTTAAAGCTTGAATGAGCTTCTAATAAGCCACAGTGAAACAAAAGGAAGATAAAGGTTTATACATGTAATATTAACAGTATGCACAAGATAGTGTCTGGAAATGGCCAATAAGCTTGAAACAAGCTAATAAGCACTTCAAACTAAATGTAACTCGTAATATGGGACAACTTACAAGCTTGTTGCACCCTACCAAATGGATCAAGCAACATGAAAATTAAGTATAGGATCTTGTACATGGGTGGCTTAGCTTCAAGAAAAAACAAGCCACACCATCTATAGATCATAATTGAGCTTGTGAGAGCTTATGAAATAGGGTGGGGTTTGTTTACACAATCATCTCATAACATGGTGCAAACATAAGCTCAAATATAACTAGCCAAATGAGCTGATAAGAGCTCAACCAACATTTGAACCTTAAAGTTTGATGGATTGGCTTCTAAAAATCCAATCTTCATAAGCTAAGGTTCAATGGGAACTTTTACAAGCCTTGGAACCCGGTTTGCTAACAAAGTGAGGGTGATGTAACAAAAATAGGTGGATCGATTAAGCTACTTAATAAGCTAGGAATTGAAAGATAAGCATTCACATAACAAGCAAGCCACAAAGGCAACACATAAAAGCCAAATACACTGGCTAGGGTCAAATCCATGAGCTTATGCAAGCTCATGGTTTTGACAGCAAAACCATGGTGCAGGAAAATCAGTTATGAAAAAGCTATAGAATAAGCATTTAAAAGCGAGAAATGGTAAACTAGCATTTTTCTATTTTAATTTAACAGCTATATTTTAATAACCTAGAAGGTTTTAAGCTAAAACTTAATATTATGTCCTATACAAAATTATATATTTTATTCAAAAACGACTATATGAAAATTTGACTTTTAATATTATACTAAAGGTTTGACTAATATGAACTTAGGATTAAATCTATGGACTGAATAAGATGAAATAAGCTATTATAAGACTTATTTAAGCTATGTTTACAAGTTTTAAGCTAATTCTATGAATTTCACAATCTAAATCTTTGACAGTAAACTACTAAAGCAAATTAAAAGGAAATTTGACTATTAACTATATAAGAACTGGATTTGATTACTTAGCTGAGTTATATGATCAATATGCATCATACATCAAATAAGAATAACAACACACACCAAAGATAAACACGTAAAAGGCAAAGACAAATCCATTTATGAGACCTAGATTATCCACAGTGAACACTGATGTGAGTTTGAAGATGAATCTGACCATATACACATTACCATTGAGCTTAAAGGCTTGTCACTTCCTCAAATGGCTTAATGGGTCATGTATACACAAAAATAAACAACACAAACAACCTCAAGATCTTAAATCATACCAAATCCAAACAGCCCTTTAAACTTCACTTGTCACATGAATCTTAAAGTATTCAATGAATCTGAGTACAAACCTGATTCCTAACATATTATTATTACATAAGTAGATCAATTAAGCATAAAAACTTCAAGAACTCAATCGAAACACGATTTGTCAAATATGCATTTTGACTGAGTGATTTTCAATTCTTAGCACAAGTGAATCTTAATAAACAAACTACTAGTATTAAGCTATAATAACACTAAACAACAACAAATAAGCATAAAGATACAGAAATCACAACATATAATAAATAGGAATAGTAAATTGCAAAAATTAGAAAAAATGCTTACAAATGAGAATAGGACTGAGACATAGAACAAATGGACAAGGTTACACCTATTAGCTTACCAATAAGCTCCTAATACCCATAGCACTCCAAATTCAACCCTGCTTCATCATCTTCTTCATTATCCCAATATTTTTGCTTATTTCAATGATTTTCTCTATTTTTTAGTATTTTCTGAATTTAAAAGTCTAAGCATGTTTTAAGGTCTCTAAAAGCTAAATGAGCTTTGTCAGGAGCTTATATGGCTTATAGAATCCATCAAACAACTACAAAACATGAAATTGAAAAGACTTGAAAATTAAAGGAAAATAAGCAAAACTTGAAACCAGGAAATAAAACTAAAATTAAACTGAATTTAAAAGTTCATTACACTAATTTAAAGAAGATTACAACATTAAAACTTTAAATGACAAGAAATTAAAGAAAGCATTTTAAAAATTATACTACGAGACCAATGGCTAGTCCAAAGGTGGTTGTTCCTCTCGCTCCTTGCTTCTTTTATACTCTTGAATTCTCCCCACTTTCCTGATCATTTCCCACCTCTAATCTCAACCATTGATACAGTCAATTTGATCCTAGCCATTCAAACAGATTTTGGCCAAAACGCTTCACGGAATTGAGGTGGCTTGAGCACAATTAAAGCTTATCGGGAGTATGTAGAAGTGTCGTGAAACACGCTTGATGTAATTTTGGACCAAGTTGGGGCAAGATGCTCAAACCGTGGGTACTAGTGGTATTGGGGTGAAAATGGGTGTGAAGGGCATTTATTGTGGAGTGTTAGTAGTGGCGAGGTGGAAGGAGTGGGTAGGAAGATAAGGGAAATTGGAAGCGGGTAAGTGGAGGTGCAAGTGGTGGTGTTACAGGGTGTGAGCGAAGAAGAAGAGGGAAAAAAAGGTTTGGTTTTGATTATTAAACGCCGCTGGCCTGTTTGGTTTGGTTATTAAACGTGGGTGGCGGGTTTGGTTTTGGGCACGAGGTTGGGATTGGGCTAGCAAGTGGGTTTAGTGGATTGATTGGATTTGTATAAATAACATAAAGGGTCCAATTGGTTATTTGATAAACACAAGGACCATTGTTGTAATATTCTCAAACTTGAGGACCAATCTTGCCTATTTTCCATAGTTATAATAAGGACTAAACCCGCCAAATATGGTTAGAGTACAGGACCATAGTTGATAATTATTTCATTTTTAAACTTAAAAGGACCTTAATTGTCATTTTTTGGATTTTGAGGGACTAAAAGTGTAATTTCCCAAAAGTTTATCAAAATTGTTCCAAATTGTAATTTATGCATAGTACAAGGGTATTTTGTAAAATTTCAAGTTTATAATACCCAGTGGACCATTTTGCCAATTTTGTAACTTCGAGGGGTAAAATTGCCATTTTGTGTAAACTTTCATCCAGGGATCATTTGTGAATATTTTTGGTTTCCCAAGGACTTAAGTTGACTTTTCATTCATTTAAAACATTTAGGGACTAGTTTTGCCAATTTGTGTAACTCTAGGGACTGAAAACGACATTTGTTGTGAAATTGATCATTTTTCACTTGTTTTTCAATCTTTTGTACCTGAATCACATAAAAACACTTTTAAATGATATTTATAACATTTTGTGAGTCATTTGTGTGTTTTTGGTTGTTTTGTGGGTTTAAATAGTATAAAATATATGTGTAATTAGACACATATCAAGTGTATATATCATTATACTAGTATGTTTGTATAGCTTAAAATGCCTAAAAGTCACATAATCTTCTGGAGGATGAAAGGCACGGAGAACGGAAGGCTATAAAATGTTTTTGTTTGAAAAAGTAGTTATTGTTTAAGTCTCAATTAGACCCGTTTCTCATAACTGGCTCGATACCAATCAGAACACCCCACCCCGCATTGATACGCAGCGAAATTCAAACCGGGTGTTACTTCATGGCACAACAAATATCATAACAATAGAAAACGATCTCTAAAGGAGTCGTTTAAAAGGATTTATCATTCGATTTATATAAATATCAGAGTTTACAAAAATGAGATCCCAGTTGGTTCCATTGTTTACAAAATATAGTAAATAGGTTTTCGAATGATGATAAAATTTATAGCCTTTTCAAGATCCTTGCTCTTCCGTGCGGCTTCCGACATTATGGACCCGAAATACATGCTTAAAACTGTCAACACAAAGGTTGAGTGAAATTCATAGAGTTTTGGAAATCAGTTGAACACATAATGTTTGAAGTGTGAGTTATAAATTCACACCAATGGTTTGAAAACCAAAGAGATATTATTGCACTAAGCTCATGATACCGAAAAGCGTTAACATTTGTCATAAAATAGTAACCGATGCCCTAATAGGTAATTTGCCAATAAACCTATAGATGTTCAAATAGAGTGCGTTTGTTTGCCTACCTGGTCAACACAAACGGGATTTGTCATTCCCGATAGATCTATCCACATTATTCGCGTTCACTTCGCCAAGTGATTAATGGTTCATGATAATAGGGACTTAAGATTGGCAATAGTGGTACTTAGTGCAAGTAATACATTCAGATAAGCATACAGTTTGAAAGCAATGTGTTCGATTTAAAATAAAGCATGTATCTCCCCCAAGGGTTTGTAAAACAATTTAGTAATAGAAAGTGGGGCTATGAACTCACCTTAATAAATGATATCAAATGTATAATGAGAATGATGGATATGCCGTGAGAACTTCTACGAGCAACCTAAAATAGAATGTTGCGACTTAAGTTTGGAATAATGTTTTTAGGAAAAACATAAACCATTCTATATATATTTCTATGTTGATCATGATGTAGTCAATTATCATTTGGTGTTTATAGAAAGATCTTTAATATGTGAAAAGATATTTAGTTTATAGATATCGTGATTACTACCGTTCGCCATCATAATTCAGAGGTCATGCAAGAACGTTCGAGGAGCTAGGACACTTTAAATCGTAAATCCAAAGAACTCGTCGATCCGTTTACCCAAATGAACCCCTCACATGAAGTTCTCTAGTGTTGTAGTGCTTATACGTAAAACATGTATTTTTGATTACTTGATTATATGATATATTAAGAGTTTATAAATACAATAAATAAACTAACAAAGTTTATAAGTATTTAAATAAGTTTGAGTTTTATAAATACTTACCTTAAAATAGAATGCTTGAGTATTATGGAAAAATAAAATATTAGCGGAGCTTCGACGTAGAATTTGCAATCTTTGAAAACCCAAGGCTATTAGAAGATTATAACAACGCCTTCTTGAGAACCCGAAGAAGAACATAATATTATAACGACGTCTTTTTGGAGACTTGAAGATGTTTGAAGATTATAACGACTCTTTCTTGAAAACTTCCAAGAACGAAGATCAAACGCTAGTTTTCTTCAAGAACAAATGAATGTTCTTACAAGATCTATAAGAAATGCCTTTAGGTTTAGGACTTTAGATGATAAGAAGGGGTGGTGCAAGAATAAATGAAGGTTTATGCTTGGTATTTATAGGCTAGAGATTTTAGTTAACTATATATTGGGTTAAAAACTAACCATGGTTAAATTTACACATGTAATGATCTAAAGGTAGCATGCTTAGGATTTTGACACCAAGGTGATGACTCCCCTCCCTAATTTCGTTCATGTAGAGATAAGATGACTTAGGTGGATAGTTTTGGTATTATCTTGATTACGGAGTGAGTTTTGGTTCCGTTAAATGCCAACCGAAGCCATAAAATGTAAAACCGGGTATCGTAAAAATACGAAACTTGTAGGAATGATGAGACTCATCATTATACTCCATATAAAAATATAAAATGGGTGATAAGTCTCATTGGGTGCAAAAACGCTGCTTAAAGCTGGAAATACGGGAAAAAAACGCGTAATACGCAGTTTTTCAGAAAAGAACGAAATTTCACGGAAACGACCGTGAATTTATTTAGAGTAGACTAAAATTAGTCTAAAAGTGATATGAGATGTCAAACTTTGGTTCTCGTCATACGCGGGATAACTTAACAGTTATACGTGAAGTTTAAAAGTTACGCGATTTAAGCAAAAATGTAGAACGTATAAGCTTAATTTCTTTATGGTCAAAGGAGGAGGGAAATATGTTTGACTTTTACAAAAATGTAAAAGTGTCAAAAACATATTAGAAACACAGTGTGAATCGTTAAGTCGGATGTAAGTAGAATTGTTTAAAACGTAAGTTTAGTTTTGTTCTGCGATGGGCTTATTTGGTAATATTAAAAATAATAAATCTTAAAAATTCTCAAATTAATCATGAGTGATCTAAAAATTTATCTGATGCGAGGAAAATTGTTAGAGTTGATTTTTCGTTATGCGTGATGTTTAAACGGTGGACCGTCTAAAACGAAACTTTTAAAACGATGTTTACTTAATAACTTTTGCGAAAATGATCTAACGATGGTGAACTCTCGTGTTAATACTAAAATAATTTATCTTACGAGAATGTGGATTAAAATTTTACGGGATGAATAGTGAAAGTGAATAGTAAATTCTTGAAAATGAAAAGTAACCTAAAAATGCGGGTGGTTACAGTCTCACCCCTTAATGGGAATTTCGTCCCGAATTCAGGGTGTGTTACCCGATGTTGAATTGTCTAGGGAAATGTGGATGTATACGCCAAATTCTAATCTTTGTGTTCTCAAGTTTCTAGTCATAGAATGTATTATGTACCATGTGGCTTAAGTTGATAACCTAAAGGGTTTTGTTAAAATCTTATAGAGTCCAATATACCTAAAGTTTGGCTTTTTCCGATTCTCAAAACGAATCATATCTTATTGTATCGAGGCTATCAATAAAACCTTAATTTCTAACATGGAGTTTTTGGTGATAGTGTGCGGCATTGAGCCTAATTTGTATTTGTATGGTTTCCTTAGTTGTTTCGTGGGTGATCTCTGAACACCTTAGTCCAGCAAATGGTTAACTAACACATTCGTCTATATAGTGCCTCAAAATGGAATAGTTTTATTGTTGTTAGGGTAACTATTGTTAATCAAAGGTGTAAGATATTGTTGATGTGAAATGGTTTATAATTATGTGAAAATTTTCGTCGTAGGGAAAGTCTTGCTAGTGGCAAGTGGTTTATCCAAACCATTTCCAAAGTTGATCTTGTCTTAGGTGGTTTCGGGATGAAAGCTATATCGTATAGTTTTTATGTCTACTAGTGTTTGAAAGAAACGTGATACTATGAAGTTTTACATACTGAATTTCAATGGGGTTTAGAAAATGATGTGATATGTTGACGATTTGAAGAGTGTAGTGTATGTTTACCATTATTCTTAGGTAGAGATGTCAAGTTTGTTTTAAAATCAAAAGTGATTTTTAAAGGAATATGGCGGAATGATATCCTTGAAACGTAATCAGGTTAGTACTTCTAAGAAATGAGGAGAAGATTTGATGAAGGTAGAGAAAGTTGCTGATCTTCAGCTTTTGTAGATGATGAGTCAGTTTATCTTTTAGAAATCCTATTTCTTGTATTTCCATTAGGGAAATTGATAGACTGTGACGGGTTTCATGTAAAACAATATCATATAATGTTTATAAGATAATTTTTAGAGACTATTGTATACTTACAATATCTGAGGAGTAGATTAGACCATTGTGTAACTCACAATGTCTTGAGGAATAGTGGGGAGACCATTGTGTAACTCACAACGTCTTTGAGAAATGATGGAGAGATCATTGTGTAACCCACAATGTCTAGAGAAAAGATAGAGAGACTATTGTGTAACCCACAATGTCTTGAGAAATAAATGAGACCACTGTAGGATTTACAATGTCTGAGAATGTAATAGAGACCACTGTATCTCACAGTGTCTTGAAAAATGAATGAGACCATTGTATCTCACAATGTCTGGGAAGTAGGAAAGACCATTGTACTCAGTTACAATGTCTTGGAGGAAGTTTCGTAATCCTAAAATGCATGAGTAGATGTATGATTAGGAGATTGGGAAAATATGATTGTGCCATAATGCCGTAGAATAGGCATACGCAGATATGTGTAGTCTATCGTTTAGCTAAAATGATTGAAAATATGTCAAGTGTATATATCATTATACTAGTATGTTTGTATAGCTTAAAATGCCTAAAAGTCACATAATCTTCTGGAGGATGGAAGGCACGGAGAACGGAAGGCTATAAAATGTTTTTGTTTGAAAAAGTAGTTATAGTTTAAGTCTCAATTAGACCCGTTTCTCTATAACTGTGGCTCTGATACCAATCTATAACACCCCCAATTTCGTGATACGCAGCGAAATTTAAACTGGGTGTTACTTCATGGCACAACAGTCATAACAATAGAAAACGATCTCTAAAGGAGTCGTTTAAAAAGGATTTATCATTCGATTTATATAAATATCAGAGTTTACAAAAATGAGGTCCCAGTTGGTTCCATTGTTTACAAAATATAGTAAATAGGTTTTCGAATGATAATAAAATTTATAGCCTTCTTCAATATCCTTGCTCTTCCGTGCCAGCTTCCGACATTATGGACCTGAAATACATGATTAAAACTGTCAACACAAAGGTTGAGTGAAATTCATAGAGTTTTGGAAATCAGTTGAACACATAATGTTTGAAGTGTGAGTTATAAATTCACACCAATGGTTTGAAAACCAAAAGAGATATTATTGCACTAAGCTCATGATACCGAAAACGTTAACAGCTGTCATAAAATAGTAACCGATGCCCTAATAGGTAATTTGCCAATAAACCTATAGATGTTCAAATAGAGTGCGTTTGTTTGCCTACCCGGTCAACACAAACGGGATTTGTCATTCCCGATAGATCTATTCACATTATTCGCGTTCACTTGCAAGTGATTAATGGTTCATGATAATAGGGACTTAAGATTGGCAATAGTGGTACTTAGTGCAAGTAATACATTCAGATAAGCATACAGGTTGAAAGCAATGTGTTCGATTTAAAATAAAGCATGTATCTCCCCCAAGGGTTTGTAAAACAATTTAGTAATAGAAAGGGGGGCTATGAACTCACCTTAATAAATGATATCAAATGTATAATGAGAATGATGGATATGCCGTAAGAACTTCTACGAGCAACCTAAAATAGAATATTGCGACTTAGGTTTGGAATAATGTTTAGGAAAACATAAACCATTCTATATATATTTCTATGTTGATCATGATGTAGTCAATTATCATTTGGTGTTTATAGAAAGATCTTTAATATGTGAAAACATATTTAGTTTATAGATATCGTACTACCGTTCGGGCCATCATAATTCAGAGGTCATGCAGTAAACGTTCGAGGAGCTAGGACACTAATAAATCGTAAATCCAAAGAACTCGTCGATCCGTTTACCCAAATGAACCCTCACATGAAGTTCCCTAGTGTTGTAGTGCTTAATACGTAAAACATGTATTTTTGATTACTTGATTATATGATATATTAAGAGTTTATAAATACAATAAATAAACTAACAAAGTTTATAAGTATTTAAATAAGTTTGAGTTTTATAAATACTTACCTTAAAATAGAATGCTTGAGTATTATGGAAAAATAAAATATTAGCGGAGCTTCGACGTAGAATTTGCAATCTTTGAAAACCCAAGGCTATTAGAAGATTATAACAACGCCTTCTTGAGAACCCGAAGAAGAACATAAGATTATAACGACGTCTTTTTGGAGACTTGAAGATATTTGAAGATTATAACGACTCTTTCTTGAAAACTTCCAAGAACGAAGATCAAACGCTAGTTTTCTTCAAGAACAAATGAATGTTCTTACAAGATCTATAAGAAATGCCTTTAGGTTTAGGACTTTAGATGATAAGAAGGGGTGGTGCAAGAATAAATGAAGGTTTATGCTTGGTATTTATAGGCTAGAGATTTTAGTTAACTATATATTGGGTTAAAAACTAACCATGGTTAAATTTACACATGTAATGATCTAAAGGTAGCATGCTTAGGATTTTGACACCAAGGTGATGACTCCCCTCCCTAATTTCGTTCATGTAGAGATAAGATGACTTAGGTGGATAGTTTTGGTATTATCTTGATTACGGAGTGAGTTTTGGTTCCGTTAAATGCCAACCGAAGCCATAAAATGTAAAACCGGGTATCGTAAAAATACGAAACTTGTAGGAATGATGAGACTCATCATTATACTCCATATAAAAATATAAAATGGGTGATAAGTCACATTGGGTGCAAAAACGCCGCTTAAAGTCGGAAATACGGAAAAAGCACGTAATAGCTTTTTTGAAAAGAACGAAATTTCACGGAAACGACCGTGAATTTATTTAGAGTAGACTAAAATTAGTCTAAAAGTGATATGAGATGTCAAACTTTGGTTCTCGTCATACGCGGGATAACTTAACAGTTATACGTGAAGTTTAAAAGTTACGCGATTTAAGCAAAAATGTAGAACGTACAAGCTTAATTTCTTTATGGTCAAAGGAGGAGGGAAATATGTTTGACTTTTACAAAAAATGTAAAAGTGTCAAAAACATATTAGAAACACAGTGCAAGAATCGTTAAGTCTGGATGTAAGTAGAATTGTTTAAAACGTAAGTTTAGTTTTGTTCTGCGATGGGCTTATTTGGTAATATTAAAAATAATAAATCTTAAAAATTCTCAAATTAATCATGAGTGATCTAAAAATTTATCCGATGCGAGGAAAATTGTCAGAGTTGATTTTCGTTATGCGCGTGATGTTTAAACGGTGGACCGTCTAAAACGAAACTTTTAAAACGATGTTTACTTAATAACTTTTGCGAAAATGATCTAACGATGGTCGAACTCTCAGGTTAATACTAAAATAATTTATTTTACGAGAATGTGGATTAAAATTTTTACGGGATGAATAGTGAAAGTGAATAGTAAATTCTCGAAAATGAAAAGTAACCTAAAAATGCGCGTGGTTACAGTTGGGTTCAAGAGAGATGTTCGGAGTGTAGACGCTAGTGAGTGAAAAATCAAACTCGTATTCATGTGTCATAGTTGAACCTATAGAAACGATAAGTTAATAAAAAGAGATGTTTGTGGTCAACCTATGATTATCTAATGTTTTTACTATATTTTTATTAACAATGGTGTTTAACACTTCTAACTTACTCAAGGTTTTGATTTTCTAGTGAATCATTACGTTTAGAAAGATAGTGGTTTTTAATTTGCATGAAAAACTGTTTTCCAGTAGGACGGATCCCACGATTCCTTTTCAAAAGGGATCCAGCTAGTATAACTTTCGGGATCCGTAGATCTGTAATTACAGAACCAGATTATATGAAAGCGCATAGGTTTTTAGATCTCATAGTTTTACACCAAGATATATGTTTTAACCTACATATTCTCTTAACATGCATACATGATTTCTAATGTATCACGAAAGAATATGAAACAAATAAATCAAAAGAAATGACAAACACATTATGATAATAATAACCTAGATAATTAGATTATTAGTAATATTGCATTTCAATACTAAGAATGATACAAAGGATTGGGTATATGATCCCAATGTAGATTAACAACACAAAGTAAATGTATCCATATGTAAACTTCATCATAGGGAACACAAGTGCAATGAGTGTTAAGGCGATGAGCACGAGTGCGATGTAAACCATGTTGGTGACGGATCCTCTTGGTTTCGGTTGAGATGAAGTGGAGAGGAAGATGAAGTTTTGAGTGAGAGGGAATTTTTGAAATTGGGAAATTTGAAAAAAGTGAGGGTTTGGTAGAGTGGTCGACGGTGGAGTTATTTATAGGGAAGGAGGAATTTTTGAAATTCGTGTTTTGTTTTATTATTGGATTTAAAAGAAAACAAACATTAGTTTTATATACCACGACTTTAGACGAGAAATAAAACACGTATGTGAGAAAAAGGCTTCCTAATGAAGCTTCATGTAAAACATGTATAAACACAAAAGATAATCATATAAATACCTAAATAGGCATATTTAATAATCAAGCAAAAATAAAAAGAGAATCATACCTCTAGTGCACTTAGGAATGTCTTTATAAATGACACAACAAATGTCACTTTAGACGATTCCCGCTCCTTTGCGATTAAGATACCTTCTTAAGGAAGGTATTCTTGTTACCAAGTGATTCCTATAGCTTGGTGGGTATGAGCTTTGACTAATCAACATGACAAAGAGGATTAGTGCAATTAAATGAAACAAGTAAATAAAGAAAAATGTTGTTATCAAATCAACATCCAAACTTATAGTTTTAAAAGACATGGTGTTTGTGTTTATGAAAAACCTTCTTTGTAGTTTTCAATTAACCATTGATTGTATCAAGTTTTTAAAGTACAATATACTTCAAAAAACTTGGTAACGAAGCTCTGATGCCAATTGTGGAAAACTAGAAGGGGGGTTGAATAGTTTTGCCAATTAAAACTTCCTTTTAATCTATTTAGATCGACTTATGTCAATCTATTTGGATGTGTGTGTTGAATGTTGATAAACAAGCATATAAAGGTAAGTAATGAAAAGATAAGAGTAAGAAGCACAAAACCACAACGCGAGTATTTATAGTGGTTCGGCTACAAGGACACCTTCCTTGCCCTACTCCACTCCCCGAGTCACCTACTCGCGAGTTCGTAATCACTACACCAATCTCCTTATGGCGGAGAAGCCTTCACAACGCCGCCTACCCTTTTTCCGGTGCTAGGCTAACCACCGGGTTCTTTCACTCCAAGGTGAACCACACCTACACAACGTCGCCTACCCTTTATAAGGTACTAGGCTAAGTACCTAGTTCTTTCACTCCAAGGTGAACTACACCTTCACAACGTCGCCTACCCTTTATTAGGTACTAGGCTAAGCACCTAGTTCCATTACAGTGGAGGAACTACTACCACACTACACCAACGACTAATCCCAAAGGAGATCTACACCTTTACAACATCATCAAGGATATCAATATCCTTGGATCTAATACTAGTCTATCTTGTACATCGAAACACACTATATCGAATGTACATCTAAGGCACCTTTCACTAATGCCTTTGACTAGATCTACAAGACACCTTTCACTAATGTCTTGTGTCTTCACTTCGAAGCACCTTTCACTAATGCTTCTTTGTCTTGACTTCCAAGCACCTTTCACTAATGCTTCTTTGTCTTGACTTCTAAGCACCTTTCACTAATGCTTCTTTGTCTTGACTTCTAAGCACTTACCACAAGTGCTTGTCTTATAGACGATAGATACCCTTCACTAATATCTTTGTCTTGACACTTGAGACATCTTTCACTAATGTCTTCAACACTACGCTTCTTTGGAGAAAGAAAGGAATCATCAACAAGAAGACTTCAGTAGCCTTGATGATGAGAAAGTATGGCAACTCATGGACTTGAGCTTGCTCGACTTCAAAGGTGGTGATCTTGCCTTTAAGAGTAACCTAAAAGATCACACAAAAAACAAAACTACAAACATAGATCTCTTGGATCTAAGGTTAGTGAGATTTAACTTAGGGAGGAAAGTGTGTTAGAAAGGATGGGAAATAATGAAGAAATGGCTCACTATTTACAGAGGAAAAATCCTACTGTTCCCCGGATCCCACGGATCCCTTCCACTTGGGATCCGGCTAGCACAAAGCTAGGGATCCGTGGAACGCTCCTCTTTACCCATGGGTATTTTGGTTATGGGTCATGGGTCATGGGTTGAACCATGGATCTTTGGCTAGATACAATGTATCTTTGAGTGCAATGCACTTAGTCACTTAGGTATGGGTTGATCCATGGGTTATGGGTATTATCCATATGTGATATAAGCATGATGTCATGCAATGGGTTATGGGTCAAGATCCATGGGTTATGGGCTTTTGGGTTGTACCCAACTACATTCAATGTATTTGCCCAATGGGTTGTGATACTTAAGTTTCTACCCATTTATATTACCCAATATACTACATACTAGTTATGTGTATATTTTACCCAAATCTGTAAACACTAGTTGTTGTACATAAGTATTACTAAATCATAAAATCACTTATACTTGTTTTAGTGTTTTATGTGAAAATGTGAATATGTTAGAAACTATTAGTTCAAACCATTTACGTATTTTATTTCTTTCGTTAATATGATTTTACGTTTGTTATCGACAAAACATTAGAAGATCGTAAAATATAAATAAACGTTTTTACGGCTTATTTGTATTAACACACTCCATGCTTCTGCTACCTGCTGCAAATATCATGAATCAACTAAAGCTTCCACTACTCTGATGAAAAGATTTCATGATCCAGAATGTGAGCATGTCGGTCCAAAAGTCGCAACTTCACATAATGTCAACACTGCAATGGAAGAGTCAGAGATTTATGGTAGCTGATGATCTCAATGCTGGCTCAAAACTCATTATCATGTGGATCAGTTAAAGACCTCCACTTGGATTAACCAAACATGCAAAAATGAAGAATCAATGACTACGGGCTACAGAGCAAAGAACATTATCAAGAATCCAAGAATAATCTTAATGTAATATCTGTTTGTATTCAATGTAATTTGAGGTGACCTCCTTTAGGGGGAGATTGTTAGGATTTAGTAAATCCAGTTATTAAAGTGTCGGTCACCTCAAGTATATGTAATCGTTAGAAAGCTCGTAGTCGTAGTAATTTAATGTTAAGTAGTATTTAGTAAGGTAACACCGTGGAGGACGGACGGGTCTTTACCCACTGTATGCCTGATCCACAGCCTGTAGGTGGCGTTTTATGTAAGACTATAAATACCCTCTACCTCCCAAGGTAGAGGGTTGGAGCTCATAATAATACTTTTACTTTCTCTCACTAAAGTTCCCAAACCTCTAACTCTTTCTCTCTCTAAAACCTAATATTATACGCCTATATGTGATCATGATTTGATGTGTTTGTGAAATCTAATATGTTACAAACGACATACACAAATACCATGTACTACATCATGATCAACATAGAGACATATATAGGATGGTTTATGTTTTCCTAAACATTATTCCAAACCTAAGTCGCAACATTCCATTTTAGGTTGCTCGTAGAAGTTCTCACGGCATATCCATCATTCTCATTATACATTTGATATCATTTACTCTGAGGTGAGTTCATAGCCCCACTTTCTATTACTTAATTGTTTTACAAACCCTTGGGGGGAATACATGATTTATTTTAAACCGAACACATTGCTTTGAAACTGTATACTTATCTGAATGTATTATGTGCACTAAGTACCACTATTGCCAAACTTAAGTCCCTATTATCATGAACCATTAATCACTTGCGGGTGAATGCGAATAATGTGGATAGATCTATCGGGATTGACGAATCCCGTTTGTTTGACCAAGTCCGATAAACAAACACACTCTATTTGTAGAACCATAGGTTAATTGGAAAATTACCTATTAGGGAAACTGTTTGACCAATGACCTGGCAAACTATTATATCAATTTCTATTGACAAGCTGTTAACGTTTTCGGTATCATGAGCTTAGTGCAATAATATATGTTTTGCTTTCAAACTATTGGTGTGAGTCTATAGCTCACACTACCAACATAATGTGTTCAACCATCAAACAAACTCTATGAATTTCACTCAACCTTTGTGTTGACAGTTTTAAGCATGTATTTCAGGTCTATAATGTCGGAAGCTGGTACGGAAGAGCAAGGACTAGATCAAGAAGGCTATAAATATTTTATCATTAACAAAACATCAAAGACTTTATATTGATGTATTTTGTAAACAATGAAACCAACTGGGACCTATTTTGTAAACTCTGATATATTTGAATAATTTGAATGATAAATCCTTTTTAAATGACTCCTTTAGAGATCGTTTTCTATTGTTATGATTGTTGTGCCATAAAGTAACACCCAGTTTGAATTCCGCTGCGTATCACGAAATTGGAGGTGTTACAGTATCTGTATAGTTACATTAATTTTGTATCACATGAATTATTTGTGTCATTGTGTGTATCAATGTTCTATCGTTTAGTGTATCTTAATTCTTTGGGTTTCTCTTTTGAATAATTTGTCGTGCATCAGCTTAAGTAAATCTTGAGTGTATGTTTCAAAGGTTTAGTTCGAAAAACTCTAAATATAAAGATGTATGTATCAATGCAAAAGATTGCTATGTTATAGTTATTGTATGTCGATACACATGTACAATATGTATCATAACTGTACAATACGTATCAATTTGTCAACGGTTTCTATGCATTTGATTAAGCTAGCAAATATAAGGTCCTAATAGATGTTAAACTAAAACATAAGTGTAGAAGTCAAATAAAAAAATTACATGGTAAAAATTCATATGTAGATGCTATTTCCAGAATATGACAAAAATAACAATAAAAAAACTAAACGATAATTAAAGGTGCGTAGATGATTAATTCTTCGAGGTTCAAGTTTTTTTACATGATCTTTGTTATGTTTGTTTATTAATAAATTAAATAAGCCTTTCAATCCGGTTGATGAGAGTTATCTTTGTAACTGTGTAAATTAAAACATGCAGATTTTTTGATTGCTACACCTTACCATCATTTTTTAAATTATTTACAAAAGTGCCATCTACTACATCTTGATCATATGATATTAACAATGGTGCATCCAACGGCTATAATCACTTCCTATTCTTCTTATTTTAACATTCTATCTTACGATAACCACCCTACACACCGTATCAATTAGATCTTAATGCTTGAGACCTGCGCACTAAGAAAACAAAAGACACCGTTAGGCTTACCGTGTGATTGTTTCCCACGATTATCCTCTGGCGTGAGAGTAAGTAATCGGTTTAGGGTATAGTTGTGAATTAGGGTTTGTGAATCGTACCTTTAATGACGGACGGGATCCCCTTTATATACACACGAAATCCTTGTTGGTTTCGTGTTCCGCAACCTTCGGCGTATCCCGCCTAAGTCGGTTGGTAGACGATTATCTCCAAAGTTAGGAGATATCCGATATCTTATTCCATAAATATCTCAGGACTTGGACTTTCGTGAGCCCAAACCGTCATTGGATTAGCCCATTCGAAATGGGTTTGTGAGTGGCGTTCATTAGTCGGGTTCGTGACCCGAATACGAACTATACGTCATCATGTCCCCCCAGTCTAGTATGCGCGGTGACTAACTGCGGATGCTAGACTAAGAACTGTAGGATTTGAATTCCTCATAGCGTAGCGGAGGAGTTTCCCGCCTTGAAGAATATACGGTGAATCTAGTCCAAAGAATTTCAAACATAGCCTCATAATTCGGGGGAAAGTAACTGCCCCCTTGTCACCTCAACATATCCTAGCCACTCATTCAGAGTTAGTGGGATCCACGTGTCGTGCATCGTGTGGATAACGAAAACTATATAACCGTCCACCTTCCTTTTACTGTGATTATCACAGTAAAACTTTCCGCCATTGTTAACAAACCGTCAACTTACAACCCATAACATTCTTACTATTCCAAAGGTAATCGCGCGTGCGCCGTAAAAAACTATACCATGGTTCGTGGTTTAACTGATTTCACGTCCGACATAACTGAGGACGAACTTCTAGAGTTCGCTTCTGATTATTATATTCCCCTTGCGGTGCATCCGGTAGTTCCGGGTGCGACGGCGTCAATTGCGGACTTCCCCGAAGGGAAAGTAAGGGTATACACGCGTTTTTTTGAGTTCGCGAATCAACGTTTGCCCATATCGTTATTCTTGAGCGACGTGTTAAACTATTACCGTCTGCATATATCCCAGCTGCACTGCATAGGTGCAGCTAAAATCACCAACTTCGAGGTTAATTGCCGCTTACTGGCAATCAACCCGACTATAAACCTGTTCCGCGCGTTTTACCACACAACGTGGTCAAACGGGTGGGTATCATTCGCTAAGCGACCGGCGCTTCTGTTATATCGAAAAATTAGACGCGCTTAGGAATTGGAGAGAAACATTTTTCTGGGTCGATAAAGCGTGCTTCTCATGGCGCTTTGACTTCTTCACCCAGGGTTCCTTGCCAAAGGATGAGCGCCCCCTCCCTGGATTGTACAGTACGGAGGATGCGGATACAATAAACACCAATCGCATCCCCATAAGTTCCTACCCCGAAGAATTTTTGGTGCACATAGGCATTAGCCGTAATTATTTTGTTAGACCTGATGAGGTTCCAATCTTCTTAGACGTGGATGGCCAGGGTGGGTGCTCGTCCTTTTGCATTCCGTTGTGCTATATTACTGTGAGCTTTTTCTTTTCTTCTTTGTACTTGTTGTAATCTGTTTTTGTTGTTTGGTTTTTGTTGCGCAGAAATGGACCTATTCAGAGTAGTGCAACTTGCGAAACCGCGCCAAGTTAATGTAGGGACGCGCCCGCTGAGAGAGGGGGAAGAGCCCGTTCTAGATGATACAGCAGGGCGTACCCTGGAAATGGAAATGGGAGAAGCGGGAGCTAGCTCATCGTCGCGACCGAAGCGACCCCATTGTAAAGCGTGCGAACCCCGAGGCCCACCCCATTAGTGCAGCCATCACAAGTAGTAGTGGCGGAGCACATGGAAGAAGAGGAAGAGGAGGATCCGGGGTTGAAGCGCAAGAGATCGCTTAGAAGGGGATGGCGCGAGTTCATCGAGAAAAAAGCGCCCTGTTGTCCTGGATGTGGGATCGTTATCCGCTGACGCTATGCGTCGCCTTCCCCTTCTGATACCACCGGGTCCACAGTAAGTAATATCATCAAAGTAATTTGCGATCCCCGCTTATGTGAGAAACAATAACTAATTCCCTTTATTGTGTGCAGGTTCAACACTCATGAGTCGCCCCCTAGGGCTAGTCCTGTACATTCTGCGTTTTCCGAGCCACACAGCCAAAGCGCTGAGCCATTGGTGGCTGGAGATGCACCAATGGATCAGATTGTGGAAGAGTTGGTACTGGCGGCCGCGCATCAAGCTTCGCTTGTGGGGAAGCTAAAGGCTAAGCACTCTGGAGAAGGTAGCCAGGGCGCCCAAAAGGATCAAAAAATTGCATCGCTGGAGGCGCAGTTGGCTAGTGCCAAGGTTGAAGCAGAGGACTTGAGTTTGTACGCCCAAAAGCTTGCTGAAGAAAAGATGGCGCAGATGAGTCAAATAAGTCAGGAGCGTGCTGCGTCATCGGGGTATAAGGCTTCATGTCTCTGGGCGCTGAAGTATCTTGAGAAGGGCAAGGAAGAGTTGGTCTCGCAGTTGGAAAACTTTGGTGCCACTGTGAGCGTTCATTGAAGCGCAGGAGATGAAGTTGCGCAATCTTAGCCTGGAGTATGATGAGGAGTTATATCCCCAACTCCCTCTACTATAGCCGAGCGCAGGTGGCTCATCAGCCATGGTCTCATGACTTGCTGCCCTCAGCACCTTGGAGTCGCAGGAAGTAGTGGATGCTTTGGGGAGTTGTTCGTTGAGCGCCGGCGCGAGGTAAGGCGTAAGCGTTGAGGAGCTTCAAGAGGCTGATTTGTTAAAGGTGCCTGCTGATAAGGTGCCCGGTTATAATGCGCATTCATACGATGATCTGGTGGCTGCTATGGAGAAGATGAAGTCTTTGGAGCTTCCTTTAATTTCAGAGTTAGAGCGCGACCAAGATTATCCTATAGGGGTCATTATGGAGGGGCTGACCTTAGCTCGGCATCGCGCTGAAAATGCGGAAGCGCAGCTGGACCATTTTTTGAAACCCAATGAATCTCAAATCCAAGTGCCTGTGTTTGCTCGCCCCAAGGATATCTTGGATCCCTTCGCCCTGGAGAGGGAAATGCCCTTAAAGCAAGTTTTGAAATCGCATGCTACAAGACTTGCCAAAAAGGAAGGGATTAAAGGTAAGGCCGTTTTGTGCGGTATCGGCGCAGCTCATCTCCCCAGATCTGACGGGATACCGGTTAGCGTTGCTACGGTATCGCGCCAAGACTCTGACCTATTGAAGAAGCTGAATGAGATTGGGGATGCTGCAAGCTGTGTGGGGAATTCATCTCTTAGACGTTGTAGGAGTATGTAGATAATAACTTGTATTTGTAAATATCCTTTTTGTAAGAACGCATGGTATTTAATAAAATTCTCCTTTTGTTGAATGTGTATTGGTATTATTGCAGCTTGTAATGTTTGTACTTAGTTATTCGTCTTTGACTAAAAAACGTACTTGTTGTCCAAGAATCAAACTGTTACATAAGCGCGAATAATATAGGAAGTTCATAGTCGTGTATGAAAATCACGGTATATTTAAAACATAATTTCTAAGTAGTCGTGTCATAATCGTGTATGGTGTGATATGCAGCGTACTGTAAATATCATATCAAGGAGTCAAGTGTCTTGATTCCTAAGTTGTTAAACGCGCACAGTATGCATAGTTGCGCACCCGTCGTGGGATGCGCACCGAACTTATTCCAACGTCTTGAGAACAAGGTGTTTAACAAGGATACGTGAGCCAATGTTGATGGGTTTGCAACCCTCTTACTCAACGAGTTGTTTAGTAGGTTTTACTCATCCTTTTACCATCGTGGGTTTATTAAATGCATGCATGCCATATAGGCAAAAGATACAAAATGTTAAGACATAAAGTATATAGAAATAACAAATTGGAATGTATCACGGAGTTAGCTAGAAACCGCGATGTTTTATTAGGACTTGCAAGTTTTTGAGAAGGAAAATAAATAAGATATTGCCTAAAAAAAATGTAAATACACGGATAATTATTGGGCACTTCCCTAAAGTGCGGGAATGTCCGTGTTCTAGGCCATAGCCATTCCTAGAGATAACATCGCTTAAGATTGCAAATGTTCCATGTGCGTGGTAGTTCACGACCATCCATATCTCGTAGCTTGTACGCGCCTGTTCCTAATGCTTCAGTAACCTCATAGGGTCCTTCCCACTTTGGTCCAAGTTTTCCTGTGTCTTCTGCGTGGCTCGCGTCATTGGCGCGGTATACGAAGTCACCTGGTCTGAATGAAACACTTCGCACTTTAGCATCGTAGTATCCCTTCATTTTTGACTTCGACCTTGCTTCACATATAGCTGCGCGCTCGCGTTTTTCTTCTAACAGGTCTAAGTCGATACGCCGCTCGTCGTCATTAGTCGCGACATTGACTTCAGCAGTGCGAATAGTTGGCATCCCAATTTTAGCTGGTATAATGGCCTCTGTCCCATAGAATAGAGAAAAGGGAGTGTCTCCCGTGCTAGTTTTGATTGAAGTGCGGTGTGCCCACAAAACATGCGATAATTCTTCTATCCACCTTCCTTTGTGCTTGTCGAGACGCGCCTTAATTCCTTCACCAGACTTCGATTTGCGCGCTCTACTAAGCCGTTGGTTTGTGGATGTTTAACCGACGCGAAGTGCTGCGTGATATTCAACTTCTCGCACCAGTCCTTGAAGGGGTTGTCACAAAATTTTTTCCCATTGTCCGAGATGATTTCCCCAGGTAGTCCGAAGCGGCATACAATATTTTCCCAAACAAAGCGTTTGACCTGATTGCCCGTAATCGTTACAACTGCCTTTGCTTCGATCCATTTGGTGAAGTAGTCTATGGCCACTATAAGAAACTTCAATCCTCCTGCTGCAATGGGGAAGGGACCTGCAATGTCGATACCCCACTTGTAGAATGGCCATTGCGCCGTGATAGGCGTTAGCTCTTGTTGTGGTTGGCGCAGAACGGGTCTATGAACCGATCGCCTCACTTTCTTATTAATTCACACGCATCACGGTGCATGGTGGGCCAATAGCATCCCGACCGTAAAGCGCGCCACCGGACCGTGGTCCCAATGCATGCCTGCATGAACCGCATGGATTTCCCGAGCACATAATTTGCTTGTAGGGGGCCGACGCAACGGAGCCATGGTTGCAGAAAGGAGCGTCAATATAGTACACCGTCTCGAAGTTCAAACCTCTGTGCTGTGCGCCGTATTCTTCAAGCTTCTTTCTATTCTTGGGGCAATACGCCCTTACTTATGAATTCCATTATTGGTGTCATCCACGTAGGTCCTTCCTCCTCTATTACTGTGGATATTTCCATCTCTGAGATGGACTTGATCTTCAGCGTTTCCACCAATACTTGTTTTGATAGGTGTGCAAAGCTTGTGGATGCAATCTTGCTTAGCGCATCCGCCTTTCGATTATCCCCCCTAGGGACTTACTTAATGGTAAACCTGTCGAAACTTTGAATTAGTGATTTGGTCTTGTCTAGGTATTGGATCATGTTTTCTTCTTTAGCCACGTACTCGCCCAACACATGGTTGGCCACTGGCCGAGAATCCACATTTGCTTCCAGGTTGCGTATGCCCATTCGAGCTGCAATGCGTAGTCCGGCAATTAGGGCTTCATACTCTGCCTCATTGTTTGTTGCGGTGAATTCAAAACGCAGTGCATAAGTGAATTCTATCCCTTCTGGGCTTGTGAGTATAAGGCCTGCTCCTGACCCATCCACGCATGAAGATCCGTCCGTGAATAAGATCCATGGGTCTTGTATTGCCACCCTGCCTTGTGAAGATAAGTCTTCAGTATCCGGTTTTTCGATAATGAAGTCCGCTAGTATCTGCCCTTTAACTGCAGTACGTGGTCTGTAGGAGATGTTATGCTCACCTAGCAACACACTCCACTTTTGCAGTCGTCCTGACGCGTCGGGTTTGGAGATGATTTGGTTGATCGGTTGGTCTGTGATCACTGCTATGGGGTGCGCCTGGAAGTACCTGCGCAGCCGTTTGGCGGCGAACACTAAAGCCAGGACCAACTTCTCCATTGCGCTGTAATTAATCTCCATTTTCTTAAGCACTTTGCTTACAAAGTACACAGGTGTTTGTACTGAATTCCTATCCGTCACCAGTACCGCGCTGACTGCTCCATGAGTCGCAGATAAGTACATAATTAATTCTTCCCCGTCGGGTGCGACTAGTGTGGGGAGCGTTGCCGTGTGTTGTTTAAGTTGTATCAAGGCTTCTTCGCCTCCGTAGTCCAGTGAAAATCTCCCTTTTTATACACTTCTTGAGTGTTTTGAAGAGAGGAGTGACTTGTCGATTTGGATAAGAATCTATTTAGGCCGCCAGCTTTTCCATTGAGAGATTGGACTTCCTTTAACGCGCTGTGATGGAAGTTCGATGACCGCCTTAGTTTTTCTGGGCATGGTTTAATGCCATCCGGTTCTATCAGTACCGAGAAACATGCCTTCAGAGCCAAAAGTGCATTTCTTAGGATTTAGCTTCATGTTGATCTTTTGAGAGTCCTAAATGTTTCCTCAATGTCGCGCACCAATTCATCCTCAGTATGGCTTTTTATGACCAAGTCGTCAACGTAAACCTCTAGGTTGCGGCCCACCTGTTTTTCAAATGCATTATCTACTAACCGTGATAGGTGGCCTGCGTTCTTCAAGCCAAAGGGCATTTTAGTATAGCAAGAGACGCCTTGGCTTGTATAAAAGGCCATTTTTCCTCATCTTCCTTAGCCATCTGGATTTGGTGGTATCCTTTGTATGCGTCTAGGAAGCATTTAAGTGGGTATCCACACAAAGACTCTATCTTCCAGTCTATCTCCAGAGTGGGTAACAATCTTGTGGACATGCTTTGTTGAGATCTGTGAAGTCCACACGCATCCGCCAGCTACCGTCGCTCTTCTTCACCATTACTGGGTTGGAAAGCCAGTCGTGGTAGTAGACTTCTCGCATGATACCTGCCTCCACAAGTTTGTGTACTTCTGCCAGAATTGCTTGCGCGCCTGGAGCTTGGTCGCGCTTCTTCGGCGTATTGGTGAGTATCCTTGTCGGATTCTCGCTTGTGTTCTCGTGATCGAGCGTGGTACTCCAGTCATGTGATTTGGTTCCCATGCGAAGATATCCAGGTTATTTTGCATGAGTGCACACATGGCTGCCTTGCCATTATCCGACAACGATCCTCCGATCGATATTTCTTGTTCGGGTAATCAGGTGAACCGCAACCTTCGTGTTTGGAACTTTGGTTTCGCGCTATTCGAATGGGTGCCGCCTCACCTGTAATCATGTTACATTCTCTATGTGGTACAGTGGCGTTGTAGAGAGTAACAATACCACCTTCCACTGGAAGTTTGAGCATCCCATGTGCGTAGACTGATCGCACGCATGGCCGACACCCTGGTCTTCCGATAATGCCATTGTATGGCGAAGGGGATTTTATCACCATAAAATTCATCCAGGCTGTCGTGGAGTGTTCTTTATTACCCACCCTGAATGGTAGGCGTATTTGCCCCATAGGCCATATATTTTCTCTTGTAAAACCAACCTGCCATGACCGGGCTTAACTGACTGCGTATCTCATGTCGCATTCGCTTGAAACAGTGTTCGTACATTATGTCTGCCGATGCTCCTCCATCAACATACATGCGGTGTATATCGTGACCCCCCGCATTAATTTCAATGATGAGCGGCTCTACCACTGCGTTGTCCGCAGTCAAGGTGGGGAAAGAGATTTCACTTCCACGAGAAAATTTCTGGCTGACCTTCTGCCTAGTTACTCGCTGTCATGATTGTATCATGTAGATGGTGTCAGCCTTATCTTTGGGTGCTTCTTTCTTGCTCCCAGTCTTCTGCCTATCTTTTCCCTCCTTGATGTCCTTGACTAGGTGGTCTAATCTGCCTTCTTTTACCAGTTTTTCAATTAGTTGGCGCAATTGAACACACTCATTGGTGGTGTGGCCCTTCTGTTCGTGATAGTCGCAGTATCCGCTTCCCACGCGTCGATCTTCCGGGGTGCGCATTGGTGGGGGTCTCAGGAAGTTTGCACCTTCTGTCACGAATATCTCTTTTGGAGTTGTTGTTAGCGGGGTGTATTTATCATTATCTCGTCCGCTTCCCTGGCTGCGGTAATTCCTGTTGCGGTTACTACTCTGGTCAGTGGATTGTCTCCGAGGTTGTTCCTGTGACCTGTAGTTGGAGTAACCTTTCTTGCTATCTGCCGCCGCAGCTTCTCCTTGGATAAAGGACCTTGTCCGTTTCATGAGTTCATCAAAGGTCTGGGGGATCTTATCGTTTAATCTTTTTATGAGTTCTGGGTTATTGATCCCCTTCATAAACCCTGAGATCTTCAGTACTTTTGGGCATGCTTTAACCTGTATGCACTCATCTTTGAAGCGCTCCACATAAGCGCTTGTAGATTCCCCCTGGCGCTGTTTCACCCTAGCGAGTTCGACAGGTTTTTGGCGACTTTTTCCTTTGAGTGAAGTTCAAGCGAAACGCCTTTCGCAATTCTTCAAAACCGTCAATGCTTCGCGTGGAAGCTTGCTGAACCGCCAGTGCATTACCCACTAATGTGGAATTGAACATATGGCACCACACGTGGCCAATTTTTGATGGTAGCGGTGATTCGAAAATTTTTAGGTGATTGTCCGGATCACCTGTTCCATCGTAGGTTTTCACATTGGCGGGCATGCCTTCTCTTATTCTCGAGAAATCACTGATGCGCCGAGTGAACGCATCTACTTTTTGGCGGCGCCAGGGAAGAGATAGATCTTCCTCCTCCTGGCCGCGAAATCTTCCTCTGGACTTCCAGTGTCCCGTTTCGCTATCCCCGTTGTCCGAGGAATCACCAGAGAATGTGGTTTCCCTTTGTCGGTGCTTGCACTGACCGTCTAAGGAGTCTCCATAGGATGAACTTCTTCTCTTTTGGCGCTTACGCCTAATGTCTTCAGAATCTGAGCTTTAAGGGCTTCCACTTGGGGAGTGTCGTCGTCCCAGTCTGTCATGAACCTTGCGGCTTCCAAGCCTATCATGGATATTGGTACGCCGTCCATCCTCTTCAGAGTCTTCCAGGTACTGCAGTTCAGCTGCTGCATCATCCTCAACTCTCTTCCCAATCCTGGTAAACACTGGAGGTCTGCGGCTATCTTTCCCGCGCCTCTCCTTTTGAAGGTGCGATGGAGATACCTCTTACTCTGTGTCAAAGTTTAGTCGGGATTTCAAGCTCTGACTTGACCTTTTTCTCGCCTCCTCCTCGCATAAGGGCGCCAAGGCTTCATAGTTTTGAGATACGAAGTTACTTGGCGTTAACTCAGGCGTAGCCCCTTCCAGCGCTAGAGCATCTGTTTCGACATCTGGGCTCCGGTTTCGGAGAGGTGCGCCTGGCGTTTTTGTGAGATCTTTTTCTGGTAGGGGAGTGGTGAAAAGGTTACGTGGTGGATTCTCCACGTTGGTTGTTGTTGTGGTGGCATGGGTTGTCTTCGTGCGCGGTTCCACTATTGGGAAGACCGATCGAGCCTTGGTTTTAGCCACGCTGGTTGTCCCAGAGGCTTGCTTGGAGGCTGATCCGCTCTGTTGTTTCTTTCCTTGTAAGTCGCCATGCGATCGCTGGTTTTGGTTTCCTTGTTTCGGCATTCTAGTTCTTAGTGTTGGGTCCCACGGATGGCGCCACTTGTTGATACAAAAGTTGGGCGTTCCTTATTTGGGTTCTGATTCCGTATCAATTAGATCTTAATGCTTGAGACCTGCGCACTAAGAAAACAAAAGACACCATTAGGCTTACAGTGGGATTGTTTCCCACGATTATCCTCCGGCATGAGAGTAAGTAATCGGTTTAGGGTATAGTTGAGAATTAGGGTTTGTGAATCGTACCTTTAATGAGGGACGGGATCCCGTTTATATACACACGTAATCCTTGTTGGTTTCGTGTTCCCCAACCTTCGGCGTAACCCGCCTAAGTCGGTTGGTAGACGATTATCTCCAAAGTTAGGAGATATCCGATATCTTATTCCATAAATATCTCCGGACTTGGACTTTCGTGAGCCCAAACCGTCATTGGATTAGCCCATTCGAAATGGGTTTATGAGTGGCGTTCATTAGTCGGGTTCGTGACCCGAATACGGACTATACGTCATATATATATATATATATATATATATATATATATATATATATATATATATATATATATATATATATATATATATATATATATATATAAATATATATATATATATTTAGATTGTTTACCAAGTGCGTAAGGGTATTTGTTAGATCATATTTATTAAACATAAATTTCTTTTTATATTATAAATTATATTTAATACACATTAATTAAACTTATACATTACCATATTAAATATATATTTTAATTAAATAAACTCAAATTTCTATTTGATTAGTCGCTTTAAACCTTGCCCTAAAGTCATCCGTTAGACAAACCCATATTTGTTTTAATCTATAACTATATGATGAATCACTACAACAATAAGTACTTTCGACGATGACTCACCTTTAGCGACGGCGCATGTCGTCGCTAAAAGTAAAAAAACAACAATATTTACAACGCTTAACTCTAACTTTCAACGAAGATTTTTTAAATAGGTTTGTCTGTGAGACATACATTGTTAACGACCACACATGTCGTTGTTAAAAGTATATATTAATTGAATTATAAATATTCTGAGTTTTAATAAAAATAAATTGACTTTCTAATCTGGTTATTTTCCTCTTAAAACCAAATTTTCCAGCCAAGACTTTTAACGATGACATATATCGTCGCAAAAGTAAATATCTCATTTAAATAATACTTATTTTCAGATTAAATAATTTATTTTTGTTAGAAACGAACTAAAATTAAGTAATGATATTCTAATGTGTATATACTGGCTCGATTTCGAGCATGTGCAACGGCACAGGGCCTCTAATTTTTAAAGGCCCCAGATTTTTAAAGCTTCAGTAGAAGTATAAAATTATTTTAAAGTATTAGAATCACATTAATAAATAATTTGAATGAAGAATATAACACCTTTTTCAGGACAAAAAAAGGTTTTAACTTGTGTTTTAATGGAGAAAAATAAGATGAAAGTTGTGTTGAGGAAGATAACCCAGAACCAAGTTGTAAGAGATGTATGTGGGTCCAACTTTTTATTTGTCCTTTAGCACCATCATTTTTTGTTATATTTTCCAACTTGACAGCTATCCTCTCATCTTACAATTTTGGTCCCCGATATATTTATTGAAAAGTTAAACTGATGCGTGAGCGCTCGGGGTCGAGAAAACCTCCTTTTCTACGAACAAGCTTTTCAACCCTCTAGGCAGTGAACCTAATCGTTGTAGTGTAGTATGGGGTAAGCCTCGGGGATTGATATCGTCTCTAGAGGAATAGGAATGCTAGAAAGAGATTTATGACGAGAAGGTGGGGTTGAGAATGATTCTTTTTATTCTTTTTTATGTTTTTTAGAAAGCAAAGGTAAAATCTCGGGGTATATGATTAGGGGTGGCACTTCTACTGATTTCACTACTTCTACTAATTATCTAATTTAACTAATTAACTATGGATAGTTTATGTTTATTGAAGTGTGCTCGTATGATGATTAAAGATGTGTTCACTTAGATACTATTACTCCCTAGTTATGTTTTATTGGTCGGTTGAATTGTCACTTCCTTTATCTTAAAGCGTTTTATTCCTATTAGACGGAGAGGGTGTGTATTCTCTAGTTCTATGAATGTATCTCTCCTATAGAATACACGGGATCGACAAGTATAATACTATCTTCCCCGAATATCCTAGTGTCATAAAGTACACTCAAGCAATAAATAAAATGATAGCCTAGTTGCACTCCTATGGCTTTTATCAATTAAGACAAGAGACAACCTAACAACAATCAATAACTAAGTTTCATAGATCTAAGCAAACACACAAGTAATTTAGCTAGATATGTTAAACAAGCAAGCATACACACAATCAATTGAACATGGGGTAGACATAATGATAAATTGGATAAACAAACTTATCTTGATGTGTAAAATAGGGTATGGGACCCTAGAATACTGTCCAAGTCGGACTACAACTGAGTTAGGGTTTGCTCTCCAAAATTCTACCTCCTAAAATACAGAAAAATCGAATTCTATATATAGATTTACAATCGCGACGACGTCGCCTTTTGCTAGTGACGTCGTCAGGTCGCCGTCATTAGGGTTTCGTCTGGGCCAAGTCATCGTTGGGACGACGTCACTTGAGAAGTGTGATGCCGTCAGTCTTCATGCAAGACGTCGTCTGAATCTTGGATCTTGGGCGTCTGGTGTGAAAAGTGTGAGTGACGCCTTCCATAAATTAGGCGTGACGCCGTCAGGCTTTAGGAACAGAAATTCCGTTGAGCCGTCGCGTGCACTTTTTGATCAAGTATTCATAAAGGGACGGCGTCGCCCTTTGGTTGGGACGCCGTCAGGTGTGCTGAACAGGCTTGGATTGTCTTCGATCTTGACTTTGCCATTTTCTTCATGTTTTTACTCCTTTTCATCATTTTGCTTCATTCCAGCAAAATATAAAATGTGTCGAATTAGGTGAAAATGAACTAAAAGAACTAAAAGGTGAAAATGAATGATTTTAAGAAGTAACAGATATAAAATGTGTCGAATTAGGGATTAAATGACCCCTTAAAAGCTTACGTTTTAAATCCTTATCAAATATCCCTACACTTGATATTTGCTTGTCCTCAAGCAAATGTGCTTTCGGCCATTCAATTTATAAGTTAGGGGGCATGAAGCATTGGTTTAAGATAGTCTACAACACGTATAAGCGCTACAATAGTCATAACAAGCACACAAATTATAGACTAGCACCTCACAATTGGTGTTTGGATTATCTCATCTCTCGGGTTTATATGAAATATAATATGAATGAAAATGGAAGATAAGCACTCATTATCTGGCATAGTACATAGATTACCATAGGCTTGAGAATAGATCAAACCTCCACCGCTTTAGCGTAAGCACCTAGGAATAACTATCTAAGAGGTCTTTACAAGGGTTGTAACGTCAGGCTTAGGGTAGGGAAGTAAAGGGTTTTGTTGGATAAAGGATATTTAGTGGTAGCAAGTCAAAAATCTTATGTTAAAAGCATGTAAAGCGTGTCGTTGCTAAGACAAGACTCGACTCACTAACACTAGATAACTTGAAACAAAACAAACATAAACTTAAAAACATAAACATAATGATAGATTGTAACAACCCGCATTTTTCGAGTTACTTTTCATATTTTTGAAAAGTTACTATTCACTTTTACTATTCATTTTCACTATTCATCCCGTAAAATTTTTAATCCACATTCTTGTAAGATAAATTATTTTAGTAATAACCTGAGAGTTCGACAATCGTTAGATCATTTTCGCAAAAGTTATTAAGAAAACATCGTCTTAAAGTTTCATTTTGGTCGAAACACCATTTAGTCATCACGCGCTTAACGAAAACCATCTCTGACAATTTTCCTCGCATCAGATAAATTTTTAGATCACTCACAATTAATTTAAGAATTTTTAAGATTTATTTTTATGTTACCAAATAAGCCCAGCGCAGCAAAACTAAACTTACGTTTTAGTCAATTCTACTTACATCCGACTTAACGATTCTGCACTGTGTTTCTAATATGTTTTTGACACTTTTACATTTTTAGAAAAGTCAAACATATTTCCCTCCTCCTTTGACCATAAAGAAATTAAGCTTGTACGTTCTACGTTTTTGCTTAAATCGCGTAACTTTTAAACTTCACGTATAACTGTTAAGTTATCCCGCGTATGAAGAAAACCAAAGTTTGACATCTCATATCACTTTTAGACTAATTTTAGTCTACTCTAAATAAATTCACGGTCGTTTCCCTGAAATTTCATTCTTTTCCGATAAACTGCGAATTATACGTTTTTGACCCGTATTTCCAGCTTTAGGCAGCGTTTTTGCACCCAATAAGACTTATCACCCATTTTATATTTTTAGATGGAGTATAATGATGAGTTTCATCATTCCTTCAAGTTTCATATTTTTACGATACCCGGTTTTACGTTTTATGGCTTCGGTTAGCATTTAACGGAACCAAAACTCACTCCGTAATCAAGATAATACCAAAACTATCCACCTAAGTCATCTTATCTCTATATGAACGAAATTAGGGAGGGGAGTCATCACCTTGGTGTCAAAATCCTAAGCATGCTACCTTTAGATCATTACATGTGTAAATTTAACCATGGTTAGTTTTTAACCCAATATATAGTTAACTAAAATCTCTAGCCTATAAATACCAAGCATAAACCTTCATAATTTCTTGCATCACCCATTCTTAACATATAAAGTCCTAAACCTAAGGCATTTCTTATAGATCTTGTAAGAACATTCATGTGTTCTTGAAGAAAACTAGCGTTTGATCTTCGTTCTTGGAAGTTTTCAAGAAAGAGTCGTTATAATCTTCAAATAACTTCAAGTCTCCAAAAAGACGTTGTTATAATCTTCATTTCTTCTTCGGGTTCTCAAGAAGGCGTTGTTATAATCTTCTAATAGTCGTGGGTTTTCAAAGATTGCAAAGTCTACGTCGAAGCTCCGTTAATATTTTATTTTTCCATAATACTCAAGCATTCTATATTAAGGTAAGTATTTATAAAACTCAAACTTATTTAAATACTTATAAACTTTGTTAGTTTATTTATTGTATTTATAAACTCTTAATATATCATATAATCAAGTAATTAAAATACATGTTTTACGTATTAAGTGCTACAATAGTAGGGAGCTTCATGTGAGGGGTTTCATTTGAGTAAAATGTATCGACGAGTTGCTGGATTTATGACTTAAAGTGTCCTAGCTCCTCGAACGTTTACTGCATGACCTCTGAATTGTGATGGCCCGAACGGTAGTATGAGTTATACGAACTAAAACCATTTCTATAAACAAACATACAAATACTACATCACAATCAATATAGAGACGTATATAGTTTTGTTATTTCTTTCGCATCATTATTTCAAACCTAAGTCGCAACATCCTATTCTAGGTTGCACGTAGAAGTTCTCACGGCATATCCATCATTCTCATTATACATTTGCTATCATTTGCTTTGAGGTGAGTTCATAGCCCCACTTTTATTACTTAATTGTTTTACAAACTCTTGGGGGAGATACATGCTTTATTTTAAATCGAACACATTGCTTTCAAACTGTATGCTTATCTGAATGTATTATTTGCACTAAGTAACACTATTTCCAATCTTAAGTCCCTATTATCATGAACCATTAATCACTTGCGAGTGAACGCAAATATTGTGGATAGGCCTATTGGGATTGACGAATCCCGTTTGTGTTGACCGGGTAGGCAAACAAACGCACTATATTTGAACATCTGTAGGTTTATTGGAAAATTACCTATAAGGGCAACTGTTACTATTATATCAATTTCTATTGACAATCTGTTAACGTTTTCGGTATCATGAGCTTAGTGCAATAATATCTGTTTTGTTTTCAAAACCTTGGTGTGAGTCTAATTAACTCACACTACCAACATAATGTGTTCAATTATTTAACAAACTCTATGAATTTCACTCAACCTTTGTGTTGACAATTTTAAGCATGTATTTCAGGTCTATAATGTCGGAAGCTGGCACGGAAGAGCAAGGTCTAGATCAAGAGGGCTATAAATTTTATTATCATTCGAAAACCCATTTAATGTATTTTGTAAACTTGGAACCATCTGGGACCTATTTTGTAAACTCTGATATTTATATAAATTGAATGATAAATCTTTTAAAACGACTCCATTAGAGTTCGTTTTCTATTGTTATGACTGTTGTGCCATGAAGTAACACCCAGTTTGAATTCCGCTGCGTATCACGAAATTGGGGGTGTTACATAGATGTAGGATGGTTAGCCCGTATGTTTTTCTCTTTTTTTTGACATCTCTTTTCTTTTTTCTTTTTTTCATACTTTTTTACTCTACCATCCTCTACGATAACATCAAAATATAAGGGATTTATAGGAGCATCCCTGCACTTGAGTTTTTATTTATCTAACACTAATTGACCCGATTTGAAAAGATCAAAACACTTGGAGTATTTAATTACGTAGACAAAGGGAATTTGAATTTATCGTTCTTTCCCGTTACTTCATAAAATATTACTTTTACCCATGAGTCCCAATCGTCCCAAAACTGTGTACAAAAGATATGACTTGACTTAGCAACCGTGCAAGTAACTAGATAATTGAACTAATGGTTTAGTAGTGATAACAATAATGCACTAAAGATGAATGCATACAAGGTAGGTTAAGGCGATTTGGGTGTACATTTGGGGGTGGATTGTAAACAATGCTCTTCATTGATATTCCGGAAAACCGAAACATCATGACAACCGCGAAAAGAATACGCTCTGAGGGGTTAACTAGGGGTATCGTGTACTAAAGATGATTCATCGCAAGGGTGTGGGGTAATTACTCAACCATGTGGAAGATGTAATTATAATACAGATTTCAAACAAGGGTAATCCTAATGCCTCTTGTCATTTAGTTACTCCTAACTACACAAGTGTAGTCTCACTAGAAATCTCGGAATGCATCACAAAACAAGTTCTAGAATCTATTATACTATTGTACACTCACTAAGCATTAAAGGTGAATGCTTTTATTCCTAAAGATCTAGGGGCGAACCTCACATTTTTGGGGTAGAATTTGAGTGGTAAACGGTTTTTGTGCTAGTCATATAATTCCTATCCATGAGACGCTTTATTAAGACTAAAGTTTAGCTCGTAAATGTCATAAAAAAATTAAATTTGGTGCTAAAATTGCCATAACAAATATTTCTCATAGTTTATTACACAAATTACCAAGGACAAGACAAATGATCAAGTGAGTAAATAGTTTCTAAGTTCCCGTTTTATTCTCCCTCCCTACACTTAAATTGAACATTGTCCCCAATGTTCCCCGAAGGTATCAAAGTTATGATAAAGGAAGGTAAGTAAGGAAAAGAAACTAGTACTCCCCTAATTAGCTCGGTAGGATATGTGTGAAGTTGCAGTTAAATCTTCTTACAAGAAGAATGCATAAGTATTAAGCTTCATCCAATATGTGTTTCTTCTTATTGTCCAATATAACCTGCACACTTATAAGAAAACAAACGAAACCTTCGCATAAAATCGGCGGTAAAACTATATATGACACACAACTACACTAGAAAGCAAGTAAGATATAATGGTTGTGGAACGGATATTCGCAGTTTTTCTGGAAAAGTAAGACCTGGGAATTTCCAAAAACTTTACAAGTTGCACAGAAAACGAAAACTGATCATTCTGTTTCTACATAGCCTGACATCGTCAGGCTTTAATCCAAACGCCGTCAGGTTGTCCAGACAAAAAGTGGTCTGCTGCGTTTTTATGGAAAAATTACATCATTAAAACCTGGAAACATTTTTGCAAAACATCCATTATGACTCGATACAAGCATTTGACTCTAACAAACACACACATATATATCAATTTCAATAGTTGTAATTCTCATGTTCATGTTCTTAAAAACTTATGTGATCTTCTCTACATTTATCTTTTTGTAAAATACCTTTATATGTAATTAAGACGAGGTTAAAGACAAAATAAAGCATTTTCACAAAGTCTAACATGAGAGCAAACAACAATGAAAAAGATATATAAACACACAAATTGAAAAACAAAACAAGCAAACAATTAAGCATGGGTTGCCTCCCACGAAGCGCTTTTCTTTATTTATGAGTCTTGTAGCTAGACTCGAAGTCGTGCCCCTACGTACCTATGTAAGTAAGTTTATCCTCAAGAATGTCATAGGGATCAAACTTATCTTTTAATTTCCTCTTAGTACGCTTAGTCCAGTATGTCTTTTCAAACTTCTCACCATTAGGATCATAGATAGTCATCCTAATGTGCCACTCTCCATTCCCATCACTAGGTGGTCTATCCCAACTCCAATTATACTTAGCCTTCTCACTTTCAACTTTCCACCAATTCATACTAAGATTAATGGGCAAGGTTCCTAGGAATTCGGTCATCTTCCTAAACACTAAAGTATCCTCGAATGGGTTCACTTCAATGTCCCTAGCCAATTATTGTTCATTGAGAGTTGAGTTCACGAAGGTCTCTTCTAGATAGAAAGGTCGTTGAAGGCCTACAAAGTCTCTATTGGTCCAAGGTCCATATCTAGATGGTTTTCTATCCAACATGATCTCATAAGGTATTTGTTCACCCTCATTGTAGTACGAATTCTTCTTGACATCGTAAATTTACCTATCACTCCCTTCTCCTACCAATATCTTAGACATCTTACAATCAATTATGGTACAAGCGGTAGCTAAGAATCCTCTTCCGACTAACAATGGGCATGTCGGGTCCTTATTCATGTCTAGAACATGGAAATCCGCCAAAAGAGTTAATCGACCTACGTGTACTACCATGTCCTTCATTATCCCTACCGGATACGCAATACTACCGTCCGTTAAACCTAAGATTGTTTTCGTTGGTTCTATCTTCCCTAAGTTAAGGCTTTTATGGTGTAACACCCCAATTTCGTGATACACATCAAAATTCAAACTGGGTGTTACATCATGGCATGATAGTTGTAAAATAGAAAACGAACTCTAATTGAGTCGTTTTAAAAGGTTTATCATTCGATTTATATAAATATCAGAGTTTACAAAATAAGGTCCCAGTTTTTAATGGTTTACAAATAATTTTTTGAATGATAATAAAATTTATAGCCATCTTGAGTACTCGTGCCCTTCCTTTCCATCCTTGCAGCCTCGTAAATTTGTGAACCTGAGATAAACATGTTAGGATTTAGTAAATCCGTTAGTTAAAGTGTCGGTCACCTCAAGTATGTGTATTTGTTAGAAAGCTCGTAGTCGTAGTCAAGTTATGGTAATAAGTAGTTTGTTCAGTAACACCGTGGAGGACGGACGGGTCTTTACCCACTGTATGCCTGATCCACAACCCGTAGGTGGCGTTTATGTAAGATACTATAAATACCCTCTACCTCTCATGGTAGAGGGTTGGAGCTTATAATAATACTTTTACTTTCTCTCACTAAGTTCCCAAACCTCTAAACTTTCTCTCTATAAAACCTCAAAGTGTACGCCCGTATTTGATCATGGTTTGATGTGTTTGTGAAATCCAATATGTTACAAATGGTATCAAGAGCCATGGTTTGATCATCTCTCTTACATGTCCTTGGATTTCTAGCGGTTTTATATGGTTTTTGGGTTTGAAAAAGTTTAGTGGTTTTTGCATCATTTGGATCATTTGTTGTGTTAAAGTTTGAATTTTGATTGTACTTTTATGTTTAGAATCATTGTAAGTGTTTGGGTTTTGATTTGGAAAGCTTGAATCACTGTGGTTAGGTTAGTTTTGGATTGAAAAGTGTTGTGTTTGACCTTTTCTTGTTAGCGACTTGAGTCTCGGATGTATTTTCTTGGTAGCGACTTGTTTCGATATTTTTCAGCGACTTGTAGTTGAAGTGGTAGCGACTTGAGCACTAGCGACTTGTCTATTGAGACAAAGCGACGAATAGTACAAAGTAGTGGATGTACCATTACGGCTAGCGACTTGTCAACTTAGCGACTTGTCTTTACAATTTTCAGCGACTTGACTTTGTTGTGGGTAGCGAGTTGTTCTTTAGCGACTTGCCCTCTTAGCGAGTTGTTCCTTAGCGACTTGCCCACTTAGCGAGTTGTTCTTTAGCGACTTGTCTACTTAGCGAGTTAGTACTATTAGCGAGTTGTTCTTTAACGACTTGTCTACTTAGTGAGTTAGTACTATTAGCGAGTTGTGTCTAGAGACTTGTATACTTAGCGACTTGGTTACTTAGCGACTTGTCTTCAAGGTTTATAGCGACTTGGTTGATTATTGTTTCTAATACGGTTTTCTCTTAATTTAGTAAAATCCCGTGAAAGAATCTATTTCCCGGTTTAATCATAGAGTTATAAAATCCCGTGAATTCTGTAAACATGTCTACCAACGTACCTACAATCATCTCTTCTGTAGCTGATGACGTTCAAGCTGCTGGATCAGATACTCGTCCACCCATGCTTGACAGAACTGACTATGACTCATGGGCTCAACGAATTAGGTTGTATTGTCTGGGAAAGGAAAATGGGGTCAACATTCTCAAATCTATTGATGAAGGACCTTAACAAATTGAGACCACCAGAGATGTTCTTGAAACTGCTGCGGATGGTACAGTGATCTTAGGTTTGGACAGACCAAAGACGTATGATGAGCTCAGTGATAAGGAGAAAAAGAGATACGATGCTGATATCAGGGCTTCAAACATTATACTTCAGGGTCTTCCAAAAGATATCTACAAGCTTATCAATCACAACACTGAAGCCAAGGCGGTTTGGGATAATGTCAAGATGCTTCTCTCGGGTTTCGAATTGACTAAGGAATACAGAGAATCACAACTGTATGATGAATTTGAGCACTTTAAGATGAAACCAGGAGAAAGTGTCAATGAATATTATGTGAGGTTCCACAAGCTTGTGAATGACATGAGGAATATCAAAATGACCATGCCAAATATTCAGCTGAACTCAAAGTTTGTGAACAACATGAATCCCGAATGGCACAAACTTGTCACCTCTGTGAATCTAACCAAGGGATTAAAGAACACCAACTATGAGCAACTGTATGCCTTCCTACTACAGAATAAGAAGCATGCTATGTTTGAACGAATGATTCTTGAAAAGTTCAAGTCTGATCAGGGAGAAGCAAGCTCATCAAATGATTCAACAGCATTCTACACCATTGTAGGGATTACTACCAAAGCTTCACAAGTCATACCTACTGGAAATGGTAATCACAAACTCATTCCCGATCCGAGGTTCAAGCAACCTGATGCTGATGCAGTCATGGAACACTTCATCAATCAACTAGCTCTTATGTTTAAACAAAACTTGCCCCTTACTCCACATACTAATAGTCTTTACACTAACAATGAAATCAGAACTGCATCCAATCTACAAAATCATGTTATTGTCAGAGATGGAAAGGTTATGGTGCAACCAGTTCAAGGAAGGCAGTATGAACAGGGAAGAGGTGGAGTTGGTGGAGGGTATGTGGCAAATCAGAATCGTGGAAGGAATCCAAATCAAGGACAAGCAAAGCCAATTAAGTGCTACAACTGTGGTGGTGATGGACACATTGCAAGGAACTGCACATCTCCAAAACGCCCGTAAAATGCAGAGTATTTTAGGGACAAGATGCTGCTAGTACAAGCTCAGGATAATGGAGCTGTTTTGGATGAAGAGGAATTGCTGTTTCTTGCTGAGGGAAATGCCAAGACTTATGATGTTGATGTGGATGAACAGCCAGTGCAGGGCATGGGTCAGAATCATCCAAATGCATTTCGTAGTGATTGTGATGCATATGACTCAGATGTTGATGATGAACCAACTGCCCAGACCATCTTCATGGCTATCATTTCACCAATGGTCTCTCCTAAGGCTACTTTACCACAACAGGCCAGTTCCTCCAAGGCATCAATCATCTCTGAGGTACTAAAATTATATGATGAAATTTATGCACAAAAGATACAATACAAAGTACAACCAACTGAAATCTCTGAATCAGATAGTGAAAATATGGGCAATAGCAATGTTGTCCCATATGATCAATATGTGAAGCAAGATGAAAGTGAAACTGTACCAAGTAATGTATCATCTGCAGTCAATGATGATTATGCTTTCGATGAATACACTGAACGTGCCCCTGATGATTCTATTGTTTCTGAACTGAATGCCTATAAAGAACAAGTTGCCATTTATGAACAACGTGCCAAATTCGAACTGACTACCTGTAAGCAGGAGATGGATAACCAAATACGTACAGTTATTAGAAAAAGTAATTTTAGAGAAGAAATGTTAAAACAAGAGTTAAACTCCTTATAAGATAAGCTTTCAAAAACTGTTAAGCAAAAACAAGAACTTCAAGAAAATGTTAAAGTGCTGAAACAAGAGTTTAATATGCGCTAAACTCTTTTCAAATTTTCCAATTTTGCATATGACAAATGATTTCAAATTTTCCATGCATATGTTAAGGGGAGCATCGTTCTCATACCATAAAGGGTTAAAACGTGATGATTTGTCTCAAAGTGCAAGCTCCATACAATATGTGCTAAACTCTTTTCGAATCTCGAAGCACATATTAAGGGGGAGCATTTCAAAAAGAAAATAAACTTTCAAGATACAAAACAAAATTTCTTAAGTTTCAACAAAAAGTACCTGATTGATTTTCTAATGGTTTCAGTATGGCTATATGATCGTGAATGTGCTTCTAAGAACTCTTTCCTCTTCGTGCAAAACAATTTCAAAAATCACATGCACAAGTTGAGGGGGAGCAACTTTTTGAAAACCACATCCTTTCTCATAAAATATCTTTAACAAAGTATGAAAAATACTAATTTTGATCGGGAAAGTGATGTTGATAACTTTTAGAAATTGTTGATCAAAGAATCGAATCTTTCATTCTTAAATCTGAGATTTTCAAGTCTTCTTGCCTCCATGTGCTAAAACCGTTTCAAATATATATGATGCACATGTTGAGGGGGAGTTGTTTCTAAAAATATCAAAAACAATTCAGGTACAAAATGTTTTGATCATGTATCACAAGTACTTGGATTGATTTTCAAAAGGTTTTAAATTGGCACCAATTTAAGAAGAACAATACCAAAAGACTGACCAAATTTACTTTATGCACGGAGTTATAAGGACGGTTAAGTTAGGTATTCGTTCCCACAATCCGACAGAACCGGGGGGATCTACCCAGGGACAATCCACTAGTTAGTGTAGAAGTCCTTAGGTATGATGAAAAAAGGAGAAAAGTGAGATATGGGAAGAGTGCGGACTGAGACAGAGCTAGAACTGGATCAAACCCAACAAGGTTCTAGTAATGAAGTTTCGGTAAGAACTGAAGGGGTTGAAGAATGAAAAAGAAATGAATGAGAAAAGGGTGAAAAGAAATAGCCCTCCATTTATTCAACCTTAGGGCAGAAACCGGCTTCAATACATATGCTACTGGTGGTTACTAAGGTAACGCCGGTATTGAAGACAAGACGTCATGGACCCAGTGACGCACTGCACTAAACTTCCCAAGCTACTCAAGTTCCTCTTAAAAGGTCTTGTTTCATTCTCACAGGGAACCTACATAATCTATCGACGCTCTCTTAGAGACTGTTGATATTGAAGAAGGAGACCCTCTCCCTAGTCTCCGACATAGGAAACCAAATGTGCATAATTGAGTCTAGAGCCACGAGATCATCAATAAATCTCATTAGGACACTGTCAATGAAGACTCACAGTTTCACACAATGTGGAATGTGAGAATATATTATGAGAATCCTACGCATTATCCTTGTGGTATTGCCAAGATTGGCTTGTGACATCTGGACATAATCAATGGAACGATTCATTATTGAATCAATCCTAGTCCAGGAAATGGATTGACGGATATCTTTGAAAAACCGGTCGTTGTGCCCAAAACATTCTTTTCTCTAGCACATCGACTGTGTATCATATTTCAAAATTTAAAAAGGTATTTATGATTGATAATTGATTTTCCATAAAACCTTCGTTGTATTGCAAAACCCTTTATATTAAGCAATACATGATTGTTTTTCAAATCATTTTTCATCAATCAGTGAATCTCAATTCGCTGGTTCACTCACTCCGTGTTGTCTTCTTTGAGACGTTACGGTTTGAGAATGGCTAGAATAGTTGCGAAACCCTGTCAAGGAGATTCTTCGGAATTCTATCTGACCACAGGCAGTACTTGTACTGATCAACGGGGAACCGTGGGCCATGTATCTCAATTCAACGAAAGTGATCAAAGACACTTTTGTGTGTTTTATTGCTAACTGTTTTATTCAGGTACACCCCAACGATTGCAGCTGATCAAAATTGAGGAGTCAATCCACAGCCGCATGCTCACACAATCACATTCACCATTAAAGAAATCATGATAAGTGCATATCTTCCTGGCTCTGATATTTTCAAACCATGCTTCTGCTACGCTACTGGAAATATTCTGAATCAACAAAAGCTTCAGCAACTCTGATGAGAAGATATCATGATCCAAAATGTGAGCATGTCGGTCAGAAAGTCACAACTTCACATAAAGGCAACACAACAAAGGATGAGTTAGAGATATATAGTGGCTAATGATCTCAAAGCTGGCTCAATCTAATCATCCCATGGATCACTCAAAGACCTCCACTTAAGATAACAAAAACATGCGGAATATGAAGAATCAAAGACTACGATCTACAGAGCAAAGAACTTAATCAAGAATCCAAGAACAATCAATATGTAATATCTGTTTGTATTCAATGTAAGTTGAGGTGACCTCCCTTAGGGGGAGATTGTTAGGATTTAGTAAATCCGTTAGTTAAAGTGTCGGTCCCCTCAAGTATGTGTATTTGTTAGAAAGCTCGTAGTCGTAGTCAAGTTATGGTAATAAGTAGTTTGTTCAGTAACATCGTGGAGGACGGACGAGTCTTTACCCACTGTATGCCTGATCCACAGCCCGTAGGTGGCGTTTATGTAAGATACTATAAATACCCTCTACCTCCCAAGGTAGAGGGTTGGAGCTTATAATAATACTTTTACTTTCTCTCACGAAGTTCCCAAACCTCTAAACTTTCTCTCTCTAAAACCACAAAGTGTACGCCCATATTTGATCATGGTTTGATGTGTTTGTGAAATCTAATATGTTACAAAACATGCTAAAAGTGTCAACATAAAGGTTGGTGAGTTCATAGGCTTTGTAGATATAACCTTGTAAAAATCATCGTGACAAGTATATGTATGTAAATAATGCAGTTTAAAGTATAAGTACAATTCATATACTTATGTCCGTATGTACGGCTACCTCAAGTATGTAATACTTGGGTACGCTTTGATGCTTTGTACGGCTGCCTCAAGTATATGATACTTGGGTCCACTTGAGTTTGGTACGGCTGCCTCAAGTATGTGATACTTGAGCCCGCTTTAGTTTGGTACGACTGCCTCAAGTATGTGATACTTGAGCCCGCTTTAGTTTGATACGGTTGCTTCAAGTATGTGATACTTGAGCCCGTTTTAGTTTGATACAATTATGTATGCACATAATTATACAAATGCGATTCATGTATGTCAATACTGCTACTTAGCATAAATAAACATTTAGTTCAGATAAACATTTAGTTGCAAATAATCGTGATTGTTGATAAAAGTAGTTGAGCATGTATCTCCCCCAAAGAGTTTATAAAACAGTTGAATGATTGAAAATGGGGCTATGAAACTCACCGTAAGTTAATGATATCAAATGTATAGTGAGGAAGATGGATATGCCGTGAGAACCTCTACGAGCAACCTAGAATAGGATGTTGCGACTTAGGTTTGAAATAATGATGCAAAAGTAATAACAAGCCTATATACGTCTTTATATTGATCATGATGTAGTACTTGGTAGTTGTGTATGTCGTTTATAGAAATTGTCTAGTTGTGAAAACGTGTTTAGTTTATATATATCGTACTACCGTTCGGGCCATCACAATTTAGAGGTCATGTAGTAAACGTTCGAGGAGCTAGGACACTTTAATTCGTTAATCCAGCAACTCGTCAATCCGTTTACCCAAATGAACCCCTCACATGAAGTTCCCTAGTATTGTAGCACTTAGTAGATAAAACATATAGTTTGATTGTTGTTTATGTGACATATAGATTAAGTGATTGCATAGTTTATCGAGGGAGTAGATCCAAATTGTCTCCTATACGTTTAGGTTTGTCAAGTCTAAGGCCTTTGGTTTACGATGTCGGCTTAGGAAGCCTTGAGACTTTTGCCATGGCCTTGACGTGGCTTTGGTCTTGGCTACCATGGTCTTGAGACTCAGCCTTGGCCTTAGCCGTGGTTGTGGTCTCGGCTTAAGGCCATTAGGCCTCTTGGTTTGCCTTTAAATGTGACAAAAGTATAGTCGTGACAATATATATATGGCAGTTTCAGTTTTTGAAGGAAAATGGCATGTTTTAAGCATTTTCAGGTTTCGAGCGTTTTAGCTACAAAAGGAAAATGCCATTCCGGACAACTTTCGTGCTTTAACATTTCGATGAAACGGAGCAGAAGGGCCTCGTTCAAAAAGACAGATTCCTTAACAGCTTGTTTAGGCAGTTTCGGCGTTTTGGTTTAACTAACTTCTTTTGGCCGTATCTTTTGACTCGTGTACTCGTTTTTGGTGATTCAAATTTCTATATTTTCCTTTTAAAGTCCTTTTTCACATTAGGCACTTGCCCAAGGTCATAGGTACATATTTCTAGTCGTTTAATGTAGCATAAAGTCACTAGTTTACTTGTTTTACTAGTTTGATAACATAAAACAATATATAAGCTTAGGCTTTGTATTAGAGATTTGTACATCATGAACCAATATAACTAGACATATATAGCATATAACAAGTATGAAATCAAGTAAGAATAACATGCTTAAGTCTTACAACTTTTGGCTTTCATTTAAGAAAGGAACTACGACCAATAAACCTATTCTTTCAACCTATCAACACAACTCTTGCTAATCCTTGATATAACCCTTGTGAAAACCTTATGAATTCAGACCCTAACACCTTGTATAGCTCTTATTCCAACCATGGAATCACCAAATAAACTCTTGCTTTATGTAAAGAATAACTAGGCCTTTAACTTTGTAGTATAACTTGTAACTTGCAAATCAAAGGATCAAGGGTTTGTGAATTTATGTGTGTCGTTTGTATTATAAAGAAAGGAAGTGATTAGCTCGCTTTTATAGTGTAAATGAGGAGGTTAAGAAGGTGCCTAGGAAGTTTCCTTGAGGAGGTTAAAGACTTAGGATATTTTAGGAAGCTTAGTTAGTAAGTTTCTTGCACATGGTGAAGCTTCTCATGTAAGCTACTCATCTTATTTTCCTAATGACTAGGTAAACACCTAATGAGGATTTTAGGAGAAGTTTGGTAAGTCATGATGTTATCTTCCTTTTACAGAGTGAGTTTTGGTCCCGTTAGTTGCTAACTGTAAATCGTTAAGTCACGAAACTTAAAACCGGGTATCGTAAAAATATGAAACTTGTAGGAATGATGAAATTCATCATTATACTCCATAAAAAATATAAAATGAGTGGTAAGTTCCATCGGGTTGCTTAAACGCAGTTTAAAGTTGGAAACGCGGGTCAAAAACGCGTATTTCGTGTAAAACACATAACTGGAAAACGTAAAATTCCAAAACTTGTGGAATCATCGTAAAATGCTAGAAATACATATTTCTAATATTTATAGTGTTTTATGGACATATCGGTATGTCTAAATGACGTTTAAACCCTAAAGTAATTCTCAGACACTGTTTCGTGAAATAGGTTATGTATGGATTCAACGTACGTCGTCAGGACGACTTGTCGAGTTTCATTTATCTTGTCATGAAAGTAAAATAAAATAAAATTTTACGAGATGAATAGTGAAAGTGAATAGTAAATTTTCAAAAAATAAGGAAAAGTAACTTGAAAATGCGGGTTGTTATAGTCTCACCACCTTAATGGGAATTCTGTCTCGGAATTCAATGTGTTATCCAATGTTGAAGTATCTAGGAAGCATGTGGGTATATGCGGCGAATTCTAATATTTGCGTTCTCAAGTTTCTAATCATAGAATGTGTTATGTACCATTCTAAGTTTTTGGTGGTGGCTTAAGTTGATAATCTAAAGGGTTTTGTTAAAATCTTATAGAGTCCAATATACCTCAAGTTTTTTTTCCCGGTTCTCAAAACGAATCATATCTTGTTGTATCGAGGCTTTCAACAAAACCTTAATTTTTAACATGGAGTTTTTGGTAACTTTTAACGCTTTACATCTATGTAATTTTTGTTTATGGCGATAGTGTGCGGCATGTATCCTAATTTGTATTTGTATGGTTTCATTAGTTGTTTCGTGGGTGATCTCTGAACACCTTAGTCCAGCAAATGGTTGATTGACACTTTCGTCTATATAGTGTCTCAAATGGAATAGTTTTATTGTTGTTAGGGTAACTGTTGTTAATCAGAGGTGTAATATATTGTTGATGTGAAATGGTTTGTAATGATGTGATAATTGTCGTTGTAGGAAAGTCTTGCTGGTGGCAAGTGGTTATCCAAACTATTTCTAAAAAAATCGATCATGTCTTAGGTAGTTTCGAGATGAAGGCTATACCGTATAGTTTTTATGTCTACTAGTGTTTGAAAGAAACGTGATACTGTGAAGTTTTTACATACTGACTTATAATGGGGTTCAGATAATGAAGTGATATGTTGATGATTAGGAGAGTGTAGTGTACGTTCACCATTATTTTTAGGTAGAGATGTCAAGTTTGCTTTAAAATCATAAGTGAATTTTAAAGGATTATGGCGGAATGATATCCTTGAAACCTAAACAGGCTAGTACTTCTAAGAAATGACGGCAACATTTGATGACTATCCTAAGACAGTAGTTAGGATTATCTCATAAATGAAAACTTTCAAGAATGAAATTAAGTAGTATATATAAGTGTTAAGATATCGCTGAGGGGTAAGACACTATCGCGTTTCTAGATCTTTTTAATGAATTCTGGTGGTTTATCGAGTTCAAGTAGGAAATTAACCTGAATATAACCCTTGTATAACTATTCTCAGTGTTTGAAAAATTTAAGTCGAACATAGTTAGTCAGACTATGTTCCACTGTCCCTAGGTTAAATATAGGTGACTAGACTTTTTTTTAGCCGAGGCTCGATAAAATTTTCAAATACTTACATTAGGTATACTTGTGATATGTCCATAGCTTTTGAGAAAATGTCCACTAAGCAAAGGCGATATCAAACCATTCAGTTGCAAGTCCCGCCCATACAAGACTTGTAACCTATGTTTTCACATTCCATTGCATAGAAGATAGTATGGGTAGATATGTGTGGAAAGGAAATTTTAAGTAATTCTTAAATAGTCAATACTTGGCTAGAATCACGAACTTTTAACAATGAAGGTTTCAAAATAGGACTTTGATGAATATGGAGAAAGTTGCTGAACTTTAGCTTTTGTAGATGATGAATCAGTTTGTCCTTTAGAAATCCTATTTCTTGTATTTCCATTAGGGAAATTGATAGACTGTGACGGGTTTCATGTAAAACAATATCATATAAGGTTTATAAGATAATTTCTAAAGACTTTGTATAACTTACGATGTTTTTGAAGTAAATTAGACCATTGTGTAACTCACAATGTCTTGAGAAATAATGGAGAGATCATTGTGTAACTCACAATGTCTTGAGAAATGATGGAGAGATCATTGTGTAACTCACAATTTCTTGAGAAATGATGGAGAGGTCATTGTGTAACTCATAATTTCTTGCGAAATGATAGAGAGATCATTGTGTAACTCATAATGTCTTGAGAAATGATGGAGAGGTCATTGTGTAACTCACAATGTCTTGAGAAATGATAGAGAGATCATTGTGTAACTCACAATGTCTTGAGAAATGATAGAGAGATCACTGTGTACTCACAATGCCTTGAGAAATAAATGAGACCACCATTTCATTTACAGTCTTCTAAGGATGTAATTAAGACCACTATGTGTTACTCACAGTATCTGGGAATATAATAGAGACCACTGTATCACTCACAGTGTCTGAGAACGTAATAGAGACCACTGTATCTCACAGTGTCTTGAAAAATGAATGAGACCATTATATCTTACAATGTCTGGGAAGTAGGAAAGACCATTGTAATTAGTTACAATATCTTGGATAAAGTTTCGCAATCCTAAAATGCATGAGTAGATACTTGATTGGGAAAATATGATTATGCCACAATGCCTTAGAATACGCATACGTAGATATGTTTAGTCCATCATTTAGCTAAAATGATTGAAAAAATGTCGAGTGTATATATCAATATACTAGTATGTTTGTGTAGCATAGACTACCTAGAAGTCACATAATCGTCTGGAGGATGGAAGGCACGAAGAGCGTAAGGCTATAAAACGTTTTTGTTGTAAAAATGGTTACAGTTTAGGTCTCAATTAGACCCGTTTCTCTATAACTAAGGCTTTGATACCAATCTGTAACACCCCCAACTTCATGATACGCAGCGAAATTCAAACTGGGTGTTACTTCATGGCATGACAGTTGTAACAATAGAAAACGAACTCTAATTGAGTCGTTTTAAAAGGTTTATCATTCGATTTATATAAATATCAGATTTTACAAAATAAGGTCCTAGTGTTTCATGGTTTACAAATAAGTTTTCGAATGATAATAAAATTTATAACCATCTTGAGTACTCGTACCCTTCCTTTCCATCCTTGCCAGCCTTGTGAATTTGTGAACCTACGATAAACATGCTAAAAGTGTCAACACAAAGGTTGGTGAGTTCATAGGGTTTGTAGATATAACCTTGTAAAAATCATTGTGACAATATGTATTTAGATAATGCAGTTTAAATTATAAGTACAATTCATGTACTTATGTCCGTATGTACGGCTACCTCAAGTATGTAATACTTGGGTCTGCTTTGATGCTTTGTACGGCTGCCTCAAGTATATGATACTTGGGTCCGTTTGAGTTTGGTACGGATGCCTCAAGTATGTGATACTTGAGCCCGCTTTTGTTTGATATGGTTGCCTCAAGTATGTGATACTTGAGCTGGCTTTTGTTTGATACGGCTGCCTCAAGTATGTGATACTTGAACCCGCTTTAGTTTGATACAATTACGTATGCACATAATTATATAAATGCGATTCACGTATGGCAATACCGTTACTTAGCATAAATAAACATTCGGTACAGATAAACATTTAGTTGCAAATAATCGTGATTGTTGATAAAAGTAGTTGAGGATGTATCTCCCCCAAAGAGATTATAAAATAGTTGAATGAAAGAAAATGGGGCTATGAAACTTACCGTGAGTTAATGATATCAAATGTATAGTGAGGAAGATGGATATGTTGTGAGAACCTCTACGAGCAACCTAGAATATGATGTTGCGACTTAGGTTTGAAATAATGATGCAAAAGTAATAACAAGCCTATATACGTCTTTATATTGATCATGATGTAGTACTTGGTAGTTGTGTATGTCGTTTATAGAAATTGTCTAGTTGTGAAAACGTTTTTAGTTTATATATATCATACTACCGTTCGGGCCATCACAATTCAGAGGTCATGTAGTAAATGTTCGAGGAGCTAGGACACTTTAATTCGTAAATCCAGCAACTCGTCGATCCGTTTACCCAAATGAACCCCTCACATGAAGTTCCCTAGTATTGTAGCACTTAGTAGATAAAACATACAGTTTGCTTGTTGTTTATATGACATATAGATTAAGTGGTTGCATAGTTTATCGAGGGAGTAGATCAAAATTGTCTCCTATACGTTTAGGTTTCTCAAGGCTATGGCCTTTGGTTTACAGTCTCGGCTTAGGAAGCCTTGAGGCTTTAGCCATGGCCTTGCCGTGGCTTTGGTCTTGGCTACCATGGTCTTGAGACTCAACCTTGGCCTTAGCCATGGTTGTGGTCTCGGCTTAAGGCCATTAAGCCTCTTGGTTTGCCTTTAGTTGTGACAAAAGTATAGTCGTGAGACTATATATATAGGGCAGTTTCATTTTTTGAAGGAAAATGGCCTGTTTTAAACATTTTCAAGTCTCTAGCCTTTTTGCGATTGAAGGAAAACGTCATTCTGGACAAATTTTGTGTTTTAACTTTTCGATTAAATGGAGCAGAAGGGCCTCGTTCAAAAAGACAGATTCCTTAACAGCTTGTTTAGGCAGTTTCGGCGTTTTGGTTTCACTAACTTCTTTTGGCCGTATCTTTTGACTCGTGTACTCATTTTGGGTGATTCAAATTGCTATATTTTCCTTTTAAAATCCTCTTTAACATTAGGCACTTTCCCAAGGTCATAGGTACATATTTATAGTCGTTTAACATAGCATAAAGTTACTAGTTTACTTGTTTTATTAGTTTGATAACATAAAACGATATATAAGCTTAGGCTTTGTATTAGATATTTGTACATCATGAACCAATATGACTAGACATATATAGCATATAACAAGTATGAAATCAAGTAAGAATAACATGCTTAAGTCTAACAAATTTTGGTTTTCATTTAAGAAAGGAAATCAAGAAAGGAACTAGGACCACTAAACCTATTCTTTCAACCCATCAACATAACTCTTGCTAATCCTTGATATAACCCTTGTGAAAACCTTATGATTTCAGCCCCTAACACCTTGTATAGCTCTTATTCCAACCATGGAATCACCAAATAAACTTGCTTCATGTAGAGAATAACTAGGCCTTTAACTTTGTAGTATAACTTGTAACTTGAAAATCAAAGGATCAAGGGTTTGTGAATTAATGTGTGTCATTTGTATTATGAAGAAAGGAAGGGATTATCTTGCTTTTATAGTGTAAATGAGGAGGTTAGGAAGGTGCCTAGGAAGTTTCCTTGAGGAGGTTAAAGACTTAGGATATTTAAGGAAGCTTAGTTAGTAAGTTTCTTGCACATGGTGAAGCTTCTCATGTAAGCTACTCATCTTCTTTTCCTAATGACTAGGTAAACGCCTAATGAGGCTTCTAGGAGAAGTTTGGTAAGTCATGTTGTTATCTTGCTTTTACGGAGCGAGTTTTGGTCCCGTTAGTTGCTAACTGTAAGTCGTTAAGTCACGAAACTTAAAACCGGTTATCGTAAAAATATGAATGTAACACCCCAACCCGACAAGGGTAGAAGCATCACAGTATGGTGACATATCAAAGCATACATAATGAACATAAAGAACAGCGGAAGTCTTAAGCATAAATATTAAAAAGAGTTAAGTCAACACGACTTAAACCATACATAAGTTCAAGAACGGAAAAAGTACTCCAAAGAAAGAAACAAAGGAATCCAAGCCTAATTAAAGTCATATCATAAGCAAATGGAATCTAAGATGACTAGGGCGAAGTCTCCACACAAGCTCAACTCTCAACCCAAAGCAAATCCCTAGGTCCTTGCTTAGATACCTGCCGCAGACAAGGAAATGCGGCTGAGCTTAAAAAGCCCAGTTGTTGGATCGATATACTCTGGCCAAACTAACTATGTAGCTTGCAAGGGCTTAGCAACCTCAAATAAATCCTAAGTTACTAACAATGACACACTGAATTACTTTACTAAGTATGCGGAAACTACTTCAATAAAGCTAAGAAAAATAACTTTAACTTCAACGATTTTATTAATACTTTGAACCTGCTTGATACACAGATTTACTAACAACCCTAACAACTCTAATATCGAACTTGATAAACTCTAATATTCTCTCTAAAGTCGTATCTGATAGTCGTACCTCTAATGCCAATATAGGGGTCCTTTTATAGACATAAGGAATACCCTAGTCGGTTTACAATTATAATTCTTGTACGACAAGTAATACTAAAACTAAACTAAGAATATTCTAGAATTACATAATAATCCTTAACGATTTGCATAGCAGTCCTTTATCCTTGCAGTACTTTGTTGAGTGACCAGTACTTTGACTTTCTTCATTAAGCAGTACTTTGACTTTCAGCAGCACTTTGACTTTATGTATCCCAACAATCCTCCCCTAACTTGAATTCTACTTTCTTGATTTCAAGTTTCTTTGTATATGTATCTTTAACATCTTTGTCTTCAAGGAAAAATTGTATCTTTATCTTCATATTTGTCTTTTACGTACTATGCTTGTATTATCATCATCAAAGTAGTCTTTATAAGCAATCCTTTTCAAAGAACCATTATCAGCAATCTTTATCTTTTTAGCTACTCAGCAACATATGACAAATTGTACATCAGATCATAATGTTTCAGTCTATTCTCATCACTTCCAGGTGTGTAAACTCCTGTGAGAGGTGAATCATTGAAAATTTAATGGATTTTGATGTCTCTTTACCAAAGCCATTAACTCTGGAGTAGCCAATGTTTAGGTGTGTAAAACCATGGTACATTGATAACCATATGATTTTTAGCAAATCATCAGCTATCAACGGATTTGTTTTGTCTTTACCAAAAGCAGTACCCTTTTGGATTAGTTAGTTCTTGCAACCATGGTGAACTAATTACCATATAAATGGTTTTTCCACAGCCTTTACCACAAGCCATTTTTCTTGAGGGCTAGCCAACTCTTTACTTTTGCAGATATGGTGAGTTGATTACCATACAACTTATTAGCAAGTTGTCAACCATCAACGAATTTGAGATATCTTTACCAGAGCCGTTTGCTCATGGATTAGCCAGTCCTTTTGTTAAACATGGTGAACTGATAACCTTTTGTTGTGATAGTGCAAAGCACTTTTACCAAAAAAATCTATCTTAAAAACCATTGGTTGCTGTTAACTTTTGTTTCAAAATATTTTGCACTTAACAAAAGTTTGATTATTCTTTACTAAAAATCGTTTACTGGTTTTGTGCTGCAAGCAGTAGTTTGGTTAAAGTACTGTTTGTCCAGCAGTACTTTGTATAAAGTACCTATTTTTCAAAAATTTATATAATTAAGAACCATAACAGTACTTATGCTTCATCATCAGCCATAGTTGTCCATTTGATGAATAGTTCAATGACCATGAGAGTTGTTTCATTCTCCTCTTCGACTTCCATACCATGATCTAGCATTCTTCTCATAAGATCTGATGTCAGTGGATATCTTCTTTCTGCTAACATATGGATCATGGTCCCATCTTCTAGCTCTAAAACATGCACTCCTGATTCTTCAAAGAATCTCCAGCTGGTAATCTCCCAAACTTCTTGATTATTCCATATTTCACCAGTGCTTGTTTCTTATGTCTCCCAGATAGTTATCAGATCTCCCAGCAAGACTAAGCCAACTCCTTTTGAAGGAATATGCTCAAAATACTCTTTCACTAGTTGATATAGGTGAAACAAATCCTCTCTATCTATCATGTACAGTATATCCCATAACAAATTAAATACTCTAAAGCTTTCATCTTCTCTATGGAACATCAGATAGTCTCCATCCTTTGATTCTACAACTTCAAAAGTAGATATCTTAGACTTCTTTGTTGCAACATCTTTGGACTTAGGATGCTCAAAATCTAAAACTCTTAAATAATTTCTCAGCTCATCAACTGTATTTGTCCTTAGTTCTATCTTTTTTGATGGTTGTTCATCTTCAGTTGTTCTTTTTCTCTTTAAGCTTCTTTTACTTACATCCTCATTATTCTTTTCATCATCCTTAAAAGAAATAATACTATCAACTTGCTTTTGATATGCTTTTCTAACAGCATTATACAAATCTTTCATCTCTAAATATTTCAGCTTCTGTAATCCAATATATCCTTGACCCTTCAGATAAACCATCATGGCATTTCTTTCTTTAGCAATACTTGGTGGTCTTTGTGATATTATAACTGGCTTTTCTGGTATAGCAACTTCAGCATCCAATTCTGATTGTAGCTTCCTAGCAGCTTCTTCATTCTTAGCCACTTCAATAGCTCTCAGTTCTGCCAAAGTAAGTTTTTTCTTCTTCTTTGTTTCAACCAGTTTACCTTTGCCTTTTTCCTTTGGATCTAAAGCAGGTTGAGAAGTTTGAGGTTGTTCTTCAACAACTCCTGGAATACTAACACTTCTTGGTCTTGATAGGTTTTGTAATATTTGAGCAACAGTCTCATCATCACTTGCAATGTGCTCTACTTTGGGTGTATCAGCTTCCTCTTCTGGTAGGACTGTTGAAGGACCAACTTCTTCTTCAAAATTTAGAGTCCTTGGTGTAATTAGCTCTTGTCTATATGTTCCTTGAAGAGCAGCAGTACCTTGATCACCAGTACCTTGATCATCAGTACTTTGTACACCAGTATTTTGTAGGCAAGTACTGTTAGGAATTAGAAATTCCCGGTATTAAAGAGTCGGTCACCTCAAGTATATGTAATCGTTAGAATGCTCGTAGTCATAGTTATATTTAGTTAAGTAGTATTTTGTTAAGTAACACCGTGGAGGACGGACGGGTCTTTACCCACTGTATGCCTGATCCACAGCCCGTTGTGTGGCGTTTTATGTAAGACTATAAATACTCTCTACCTCCCAAGGTAGAGAGTTGGAGCTCATAATAATATTTTTCTTTCTCTCACTAAGTTCCCTAAACCTCTAACTTTCTCTCTCTAGAACTCACCTTTATACGCCCACTTTGTGTTATGGTTTGATGTGTATGTGAAATCCAATATCCAACAATTGGTATCAAGAGCCATGGTTAGATCATATCTTGCACATCTTTGGATTTCTAGTGGTTTTAGGTGGTTTTTGAGTTTGAAAAAGTTTAGTGGTTTGTGCATCATTTGGTTGATTTCTTATGTTAAAGCTTGGATTTTGTTAGTACTTTTATGTTTAGAATCATCACAAGTGTTTAGGTTTTCATTTGGTAAGCTTGAATCATCTTGGTTGGGTTGTTTTTGGATTGAAAAGTGATGTTTATGTGGTTTTTCTTGCTAGTGACTTGATATACGGATCTCTTTCTTCATAGCGACTTGCTTCACAATTTTGTAGCGAGTTACAGTTTTGGAGCTAGCAACTTAGACCTAGCGATTAACAGTACAAGTAGTGGACTCTCCACTACGGGTAGCGACTTGGTGGTAGCGACTTGGTCTGTAGCGAGTTGCTCTTTAGCGACTTGAAGTTTTAGCGACTTGAGTAGCGAATTGCTGCCAAAATTTTGCTAGCGACTTGGTGCTTAGCGAGTTGTTCTTTAGCAACTTGACTGTGTCTTAGCGACTTGGATACTTAGCGAGTTGCTCTTTAGCGACTTGGTTCTTAGCGACTTGGTGCTTAGCGACTTGGTACTTAGCGAATTGGTGACTTAGCGACTTGGTTCAAGGGTTATAGCGACTTGGTTGATTTTTACGAAGAAGAGCTTTGACCTAAGTTGACTTTTTACGTCAAAACTTCAAACGGCCATAACTTTTGATCCGTAACTCCGTTTTCAGCGAAATACCTGTCGAAACGACCAACCCAAATCACAACACAAGAATGAAAACGTGAATGAGTGTCAGGTGCAGTTGAAAGATTGTTGTGATAAGTTGGGTAATGTTTCTGTTGAAGTATCGGGTGTTGCTGAATGCAGAATGTCAGTGACAACAAAAATTGATGAGTCGGATAATGCAAAAATGGAATCTTCGTGCTCAAATTCACAAGAGAGAGAGGTGCACCAGACACAACCGGTGCAAGTTAATGCAAAGGAACACTCCATGGAAGCTTCGGATGTACCCAAGATAGAGATGCACCCTTCACAGCCTGTGCATGTCAATGCTCAGGTAAGTTGCATGGATGTTTTTGCTGTACCTAGTTGTGCATCTTCTACTCAAAATGATGATTATGAACTGCATGAGTACGCTGCATTTGTGCCTGATGATTCCCTTACCACTGAGCTTAACATATATAAGGATCAGGTTGCTATTTATGAACAACGTGCTAAATTTGAGTTGACCACTCGTGAGCAGGAAATGGATGACCAAATGCGTACAACTATTAGAAAAAGTAGGTTTAGAGAAGAAGTATTAAAACAAGAGTTAAACTCCTTGCAAGAAAAGCTTTCTAAAACTGCTAAGCAAAAACAAGAACTTCAAGAAAATGTTAAAATGCTTAAGCAAGAATTTAGTGCTAAGGAATCAAAACTTTTGAATGATTTTTCTAATCTAAAAACTTTGAAAAACAAGCTTGAAAATAAGTTGTATGTACAAGGAAACACCATTCAGACTGCTCACATGATCACTAAGCATAGAGTTCTAAGTGACAAACATAGTGTTGCCTTAGTTGATGAACCAAACCCTGAGGCTTGTAAAAAGGCTAGAGAAGCTCATAAGGTACTGTATGATGGTAATGAGATCCTTAAGCCTAGACAAAAACCTAGTTGCGCTGAGTGCACTGAGGAAGATAAGAAATCAGATGAAGTCACTAGGGAGAAAATGAATAAGAAGCTAGAAGATCCCGAGTGTAAAAAGAACAAGATAACGATAAAACCCCATGATTACACTAAGGAAAATTGGATATCCTTAAACATGTTTAAGCCTCAGACTCTATTGACCCCTGAACAAGTGTTCTGGAAAAAGGATATGGACTTGCAAAAAGCTGAAAATCTTGTTGAAAAGAATCCCCCTTGTAGGAAATTCCCTAAAGCGACTGTGTATCCTCCAAATACACCAATGCATTTAGTTCCTAGAACTATTGCCACTAAGAGCAAGACCTTAATCAGTCAATATGTTATTCTTCAACTATTTGTCGATTTTGAGAAAACTTGTAAGAAAAGGATCACACCCACTGGGATAACTGAAGGGGAAAGGGGTTTTGAGCAAACAAAAGAATGCTATCTAACTGAGGTCATGCCTTTCTTTAAACAACTAAAAGATCATTTTGAGAGTCTTAAAAAGGGGATAAAATCAGATATTAAAGAAATAGAAAAGGAATTTGATGCAATGATAGTTGAGGTTAGTAACTATGAGCGAGAATTAAAATATAATGAGATTGAGAGGAAGAACTTGCATACCTTGAATGAGAATCTTATTTCTGAATGTATTACTCAAGATGTGTTTTACAATGCTACGAATTGTTCCATTAATGCTTCTCAATTTCATGAATTATCTGTTGCTCTGAAAGTCTCCCATGATCGTGTCATTGAGCTTGAAAAAACTAATTCTAAATTGCATGAGAAAATTGAACAGGATGATCATGATAACCTGGTGAAACAGTTTTCTAAATTGGAAGTTGAGCATCTTGCTTTGCAATTAAAATATCAACATCTAAAAGAAAATGCTAAAACCTCAAATATCAAGACATCCTTGGATGCTCCTGAATTTGATGCAGTTTTTGAAATTAGCAAACGTGATGAACAGATTCGAGCTCATTGTAACACGATCAGAAGATTGAAAACCCAAGTCTCACAACTGAAAGGTGAAAAGAAGGAAGTGACTGGATCCCAAATGCCTCCTCCTTTAGATTCTCAGTACTCTCAAATTTTTCATCTTCAAAACTTAGTCAATGCATTACAAAAGGAAAACGAGAGTTTTCTCGAAGAAAATGAAAAAGTTAAACGACACTTTAAAGAGTTATATGATTCAATGAAAGTCACCCGTGACCAAAACAACGAAAAAATAACGTCTTTACAAAAGGAAATTGAGAATCTGAGAAGTCAGGAAATGGGAAACGCCACTTGTTTTCAATAAGAATGTTGTCTCAAAGTCACCCTCAGACTGCAAATACACTGTGACAGTTAAATATATTCCTCCTCATCTTAGGAATAATGAACATGCTTTTCATGACTACTGTGCTTACCTTAAGGATAGTCTAGAATGTCTCCGTGAGATTGTCGAAGAGGATTTCATTAACAAACCTCTTGATAGTGAAGTTAGGTTTGCTTGCCTCCAGGCCAAACGATCTCAAGAGCTGCTAGAATGTGTAATTGCAACATGTCCTAAATCCTTATCCTTAGGTGCAAAAGGCAAAGCTGTGATGCCTTGTTCTATGCCTAAAGCAAAGCATGTGACCCTTGATATGCCTTGTTCCATGTCGAAATTCAAGCAAGAAACCTGTGATGTGCCTCCTAGAATTTCAGATCCCAGCACTTCTAGACCAGGAATGCAGAAAGTAGTGAAGCCATGTAATGTTCCCATCGTTACTTCTACAGATGTTAAGATTGACACTAAAGTTAGCGGGTCAAAACCTAGAAGCTATGCAAAGAAGGATAGGATTACGCAAACTAAAAGTGATCATGATAAGGAAGTGAAAGAACACCATAGGGACAAGAAGTTTGATTTGAACAAAAAGAATCGTGTTAGTTCTAGTATTAGCTCTAAGCTTACTAAAATTAATTCGAGGCCTTATGCTATCTGCAAAACATGTAAAAAATGTTTAATTTCTGGTAATCATGATAAATGTGATGTGTTATTTCTGAGGTCTAAGATTCATAACCCAGTTAAGAAAGTTTGGAGAGCGAAACAGATTAAGCAATCATGGAAACCTACAGGGAAGGTTTTTACCAATGTAGGAATTCAGTGGAAGCCAACAGGTCGAATATTCACGAATGGCAAACCTTGCCCCTTAACTAGACCCACTATGCCTAGAGTAGTGCCTGTTAAGGTTTGGAAGCCAACTGGTAGAATAATCCCATTAAGCACAAAATGTCCCTCGACTAAGTCTGATGCTTCTACTAGTTCAGCTCCTAGTGACAATGACATTGCACCTAGGGTTTCTGCTGATTCAAAGATTGTTTGTGCCAACCAAAAGGACCCCATGAGCACGTGGGGATCCAATGTTTCCAATTCTCTGTCTTCGTCTGTTATCCAAAGCAGGTCGTACAAGTCGTCCCTTGGTATTTGGATTCGGGCGGCTCTAAACATATAACTGGGCTCTAAACAATGACGTCTGTCCACATCAGTTTAGGCCTCGTACTTCATCATTATGGCGTCTGCAGATAACACTTCAGGCCCCGTTCCTCAAAGAAAAGAAAAGTGTACGCTTCAGTGCGCTTTATCTTCAGAAGAAGAGAAATCTTCATGTTTATGACCATTCTCATCGACATTCTTCATCAACAAGCTTCATGTTTCTCCCATGCTCATTCAATCATCAAGTGGATCTACATTCATTAATGTATATTCTTATTCACTTGCTAAATCAAGAGTGAATATACTAAATGATGATGGATGTTTGAATAATGGTTATACGACTTAAAGTTTGATGACTCTCCTCCAACGCCTAATGTTTCACTCACTAAGGATAAATGGGATTTATTGTTTGGGATTCATTGGTTCAAGATATGTTTGATGAGTATTTACAACCGCTAGCGAATATTTGATGATCATCAAAGAATATGTGATTCATGAGTTCAAGATATGTTTGATGATCATCAAAGAAGTACAACTCAGACTACTCAAAAAGCCCTATCTCCGGTTATTCCTCAAAGCGTTGATAATGATTATCATAATATTGCAGTTGCACTCATGAATAATGATCCGCTCTTTGGTATTCCTTTGCCAAATCTTCACGGATTATTGTTCATGAATAATGATCCACTATTTGGTATTCCTTTGCCAAATCTTCATGGATTATTGTTCCTCACATCGTGCATGCTATAAATCAACCACATGAACTTCAAGGAAAATGTCTACCTCATCCGCTCGAAGTTGTTGGTGTATCCTCCAGTCGATCTCTACATGAATACTTTTAGGAAGAATACATTGATGTTGAGGCATCATTTGTTCCGGTTCATTCAGTGGGTGAATGTACATCCGGTTGTATGTTTATTCACATGTTGGGCATTTGACACAAGTTGATTACTTCAGAGTTAATCATTCATCACTTATTTGAGATTGAAGTTGACCTTCACAAAGGCGTGTTCTTATTTGATAACTTGCTCGGGCTTAAGAATTTGAGTTGAAGGCTTGGTTTATCTAGTTACCAGCAGTCAGAGTGGATGATTGAAGACCTGGTTAACTATCACTATTAGGAGTTACGTTGTTTTACTCGGTGTCACATGCAGATGACGATGTGGATAATATCAAGAGGTGTTAATGTCTCATACCTTGTTTGAGTGTGAGTACTTAGAGATTTGCTTGAAGCATAGATTCTCGACACCGTTCTTCCATCTTTAAGTGCAAGCTTAAGACACAAATGCCGGGAATTCGACTTCAGTTTCAAGTTTGGTATATTGAGTTTTTCTTCAACAGTGGTCACTTCAAATTGTCTACATATGGGTTGATAAAGATAGTCCGAGAGAGTTTATGTAGCAGTTGATTCTCACAGGATTCATTTGGGCTATTTGAGTTCTTCTCACAAGATTTCAAGTTTATGGATATATTATGTTTTGCTGATTCTGAGGTATCAAAACCATTTGGGGAAGGATATATTATTCCAACTATTTGGGGGAAGTGGTCTCTGGAGACCTTTGGTTATGTTACTTCAGTGTTCAGTTGGAAGAAATGTGAGAAGAATATTTGGAACGTGAGATGATACTGCCTATCGACATCTTATATACGGTTTATGATAAAGTGCTTCCGGTTATATGCACAACATGTTCACTTGATCGAGCTAATTCAGTTATTTCAGAGTTGACATCCACAGAGATGATTAGTGACTCAACATGTTACATGGATGTCATCGTCTCTACTCTTGTTGGGTACATGTGTACATTATGTGCTGATTGGTTATATGTTATATAACTGGAATGCACTTGGTAAAATGAAGATGTTGATATATTGTTCCCCTAAATAGACAACTGGTCAATCTCGAAGAGTAAGGTGTACATCGGGGATGCACAGCAGGGTGCTGAGCTTCAATCAATGAGACCGCTTTGTATTCAACTCTACTTCTTAGGGAAATGGTCTTTATTCGATGTTTGTCGGTTTGGGGGGAAGCTACCAAAGATTCAAATTGAGAAGGCTCATGTCCAGACGATTTTCTTAGAAGCCTCGAATGCTTTGGTGGCGAAAGTTTAAGAGATGTTGATTCCTTTCTTCTACAACGTGCTGAACGATATCTTTATCTCGGTACTCATTTCATCATTCTCTTAAACTAATTTATCTCTTGTATATATCTATTCGAAAATCAAAATACAAAATTATAAAACCTTCAAAAACCATAAAAATCTGAAAAATTCGAAAAATCTTCAAAAATATTGTCATTTTGTCATGCGTTTTCTCGGTTCGATAATATCTACGGTCTTTGTGCTGTCATTCAAAGAATGACACGGGACTTTAGATGTTGTTCGAATTCCAAAAAAAAAAAAAATCAAAAATCAAAAAAATTATTTTTGGGAGAAGGAGAAACAATGGTTTATTGTCATTTCAGGCAGTAACCCGTTTTTCAAAGAAAGAACAGAGCCATACTTTATCATGTTTTCAAAATTCCATGCTCTGATTCTTTAATCATTTATCTGCTGAAAACTAACTGCTTTGAAAAATAACTCAGTCTCTATTTTTGATAATCATCTGGACTTATTTGTCAAAATATCAATCTCTCAATCAACAACCTATGTCATTGATTGAGGGGGAGAATGATTTCAATTAAATTAAAAAGTTATTTGGCATTAAATTGTTTTCAAAAGATATTCAAGCATGTTTTATCAATGGAGTCTAAAGTCTTAAAATCCGATCATTATCAGTTAAAACGCTTTCATAATCAAGTCACAATTCTCCTTAAAAGCTTTCAAAATCAATTTAAATCTATAAGAGATCACAAATCATAAATGATTTGATAATTGTGATCGGGGGAGAATGTGTGATTTAAATTGGATTTAAACTGATAATTCGGTAAATGGTTTTATAAGGATGTACAAGCTCCCCTTCCCACATATGACAAACGATTTCAATTTTTCCATGCACATGTTGAGGGGGAGCATCTATCTTAAACCTATGATTTGAAACGTGATAACTTATCTCAAGGTGCAGGTTCCCTCTAGTATGTGCAAAACTCTTTTCAATCTCGAGGCACATATTGAGGGGGAGCAAAATCATGAAAACCTCATCCTTCCCCAAAATGCTTTATCTACTTGATTCGATTAGGGAAGTGATGTTGATATTTTTTTAACAATGGTAATCAAAGAAGTTAATTCTTTCTCTTGCCTCCGTGTGGAAAACTATTTCAAATACTTGATTCACATGTTGAGGGGGAGTTCTTCTTCTAAAAATATCAAAAACAATTCAGGTACAAAATGCTTTGATAAAATATCATAAGTATCTGGATTGATTTTCAAATGGTTTTCAATTGGTTCCTATGGCAGACGAACAATACCAAAAAGACTGACCAACTTTACATTATGTATGGTGATATAAGGACGATAAGGTTAGGTATGTGTTCCCATGATCCGCCAGAACCGGAGGGATCTACCCAGGGACTATCCACTAGTTAGTGTAGAGTTCTTAGGTATGATGATAAAAGGAGAAAAATGAGATATGGGAAGAGTGCGGACTAAGACTGAGCTAGTACTGGAATAAACCCAACAAGGTTCTTGCTATGAAGTCTCGGTAAGCACTGAAGGGGTTGAAGAATTAAAAAGAATTGAATGAGAAAAGGGTGAAAACAAATAGCCCTTCATTTATTCAACCTTAGGGCAGAAACCGGGTTCAATTCATATGCTACTGATGGTAACATCGGTATTGAAGACAAGACGTCATGGACCCAGTGACGCACTGCACTTCAACTTTCCAAACCACTCAAGTTCCTCTTAAAATGACTTGTTTCATTCTCACGGGGAACCGACATTATCTATCAACTTTCTCTTAGAGATTGTTGATATTGAAGGAGGAGACCCTCTCCCTAGTCTCCGATATAGGATCCAAATATGCACAAATTGAGTCTAGAGCCACGAGATCATCAATAAATCTCATTAGGACACTTTCAATGAAGACTCTCTGTTTCACACAATGTGGAAAGAGAGATTATATCTTGAGTCCTACGCGTTATCCTTGTGGTATTGCCAGAACATCTGAGTGATGTGTTTACATATTCACTGTGAAGATGGAAAGCCTTCTGGAGCCAACATCTAACAAGCTCCTGGTAGGTGGCATGTGAGATCTATTATATAGATCAACCATGTGACAACTGAACAGAAACAATGGGGCGATTCAATCTTTTGAATCAATCCTGGTTCAGGTTATGGATTGACGGATACCTTTGAAAAACCAGTCTTTGTGCTTTAAAACTCTTTTCATTAGCACGTCGACCGTGTACTAATTTTTCAAATCAAAAGGTGTTTTATGATTGATAATTGATTTTCATTAAAACATTCGTTATATTGCAAAAACAATTTCTATTGAGCAATACACGATTGTTTTTCAAATCTCTTTTCATCAATCAGTGGACGTAAATTCGCTGGTTCACTCACTCCGTGTTGTCTTCTTTGAGACGTTCCGGTTTGAGAACAGCTAGAGCAGCTATGAAACCCTGTCAAGGAAATTCTTCGGAATTATACCTGATCACAGGCAGTACTTGTACTGATCAACGGGGAACCGTGGGTCGTGTACCTCAATTCATCGAAAGTGTTCAAAGACACTTTCGTGCGCTTTATTGCTAACTGTCTAATGCAGGTACACCCCGGACGTCTGCACTGATCGAATGAAGCGGTCAATCCATAGCCGCATGCTCACCTAACACATTCATCTCAAAAGAAATCATGATTAGTGCATCAATGACTCTGATATTTTCACACCATGCTTCGCTACGCTGCTGCCAATATCATGAATCAACGAATGCTTCCGCTACTCTGATGAGAATATATCATGATCCAGAATGTGAGCATGTCGGTCCGAATGTCACAACATCACATAATACCAACACCACAATGGATGTATCAGAGATTTTCTATTAGATGATGATCTCAAAAGCTGGCTCAACATTATTATCACGTGGATCAGTAAATGACCTCCACTTGGATTAACCAAACATGCAATGAGTGGAATCAATGACTACGAGCTTCGGAGCAAAGTACTACATCAAGAATGCAAGATCAATTGTTAATGTAATATCTGATTGTATTCAATGTCATTTTAATATATGGTTGAGGTGACCTCCCTTAGGGGGAGATTGTTAGGAATTAGAAATTCCGGTATTAAAGAGTCGGTCACCTCAAGTATATGTAATCGTTAGAATGCTCGTAGTCATAGTTATATTTAGTTAAGTAGTATTTTGTTAAGTAACACCGTGGAGGACGGACGGGTCTTTACCCACTGTATGCCTGATCCACAGCCCGTTGTGTGGCGTTTTATGTAAGACTATAAATACTCTCTACCTCCCAAGGTAGAGAGTTGGAGCTCATAATAATATTTTTCTTTCTCTCACTAAGTTCCCTAAACCTCTAACTTTCTCTCTCTAGAACTCACCTTTATACGCCCACTTTGTGTTATGGTTTGATGTGTATGTGAAATCCAATATCCAACAAGTACTTTGAGGTTCAGTAGGCTCAGTACTTTGAATATCAACTTCTGGTTCTTCATAATGTCCAGCATCTTCATTCAAATTCTCTTGCTCCAATTTTCTCCCCAATTGGAATGAAGACTGCTTGTGAACTTTCTTGCCTTTAGAAGCCTTCTTAAACTTCTTTCCTTTCTTCTTTTGTGACTTCACCCACAACCTGTGATGTTGAACTAAAGGCCATACAAATTTCTTCAATCTTCTAAATTTGTCGTTCAACTTCATAAGTTGTGCAGCTTGAGCCTCAATAGCTTTCTTCAATCTCACCAATTCTCTTGTCAAGACATAATTATCCAGAACCAACCCCTCAGTAGGCATATCTCCCTCATCTCCTCCAGATGTTTGAGACCCATCTATGGAAGTATAATCATTGGGAGAGGATGGTGGGTTTACCTCTGGTTCTAAATCATCATGAGAAATATTATGTGGAGATGCAGTACCTTGTGGTGAAGCAGTACGTTGAGAAGCAGTACCTTCCCTAGAAACAGAAAGCTCATGTTCTTCACTTTCAGCAGCTTCATCTCTAACTGCTTGCACTATCTCCATCATGTGAGTAGTCAAAGGTGTATCCCTCCCAGAAAATTTGTCATTCTTCCTAGCCATGAAAGTGAACACCTTTGGTGGTTGGACTACAACAGGTAGCAAGCTAGAGGGTTTAGGCTCATCCTCAAGCTATTTGTTCAAGAAGACTTGAACAAATCTTGGGTACATTAACCATGGTGAACCATTGGAGATATGAGATAGCATACCATCAAGAATCATCCGTGAAAAGTTAAACATGTGGTTTGTAGCTAATCCCACTAAGGCAGATGCAATGTTTGATCCAAATTGCTCCCATGAAGTACTCTTGGGACTTAAAAAATGAAGTAAAACATGAACTAGGTACTTCCATTGTAGACTAAACAAAGGTTTCTTAAAGGTTTTTTCAGTGAGAGATCCTTCATACCCTATATCTCTTAATGTGTCCCAAAGCACTTGTTTTTCGAAACGAATAGCCCCTTCAACATCATCAAACAGTAAATCTTCTCTAAAAGAGGCTGCACTAACTTTAACAATCTTCCCAGCAACCTTAGCCTGAATATATGGTGCATCATCTTCCATATGAGATCTAGCAGTTTCCCAAAATTGTTGAATCCAGGGCTCAATAATATCAGGTTCGACCAAAAGAGCATAATTGATTGTTGATCCAGCGAGAAAATCAATTATGTCATGAAACGGAACATTTGCCGGTGTTTTATCTAAGTTGGACCCCATGTTATGCTTACTAACTGTGTTTCTATTCGCCATTGAATGTTGTTATAAGAGAAAAGGGTTCGATGAATAGTGAATATGAATAAGAGAAGAGAGATATGGAAAAGATTGATAAGTATAAAGGTGAGAGGGAAAATCGGAGGGTAGTTATTTCTAGCTAAGATTTAAAAAATCACAGCTCAATTAATACAGTTACCGTTATTTGAATTTTACCCCATCTTTTGACCGTTGGAATAGTACGTTGACAAGACTAGCAGTGCTTTTCACGTAAGCAGTTCTTTCAGTGCAGTACTTTCAGATAAACAAAAGGCAGTAATTTTCCATCCTCTTCTTCACAATGGCAAAAACATCAAAAAGCATGGCATTGCCTCCCCTTAAACAATGCATAGGACTTAACTAACTAACTAATAAGTCCTCCCCTTAATTGTAGCTTAATAGTTAATCATACCAATACTCACCACCAAATATTTGAATCTTGAAACATCAAATCCCTTTGTGAGTAGATTAGCACATTATCATCTGTGTGGACCTTGACAACATTGATGAGCCTATGGTCATAAAAATCTTGGATAAAGTGATACCTAATCTGAATGTGCTTGGTCTTGGAATGGTAAACAGGATTCTTCACAATGTAGATGGTACTCTCATTATCAATGTTGATAGGAGCATTCTTAAAATTGAATCCATAATCCAAGAGTTGATTCTGCATCCATAATACTTGTCCATAATAGCTTGCAGCAGCAACATATTCTGCTTCAGTGGATGATGTTGCTTCAATGGTTTGTTTCTTACATTGCCAAGAAACTAATCTTCTTCCAAGATATTGGCATCCTCTAGTGGTTGATCTTCTATCATAATTATTACCTGCATAATCACTGTCTGAAAAAGCTTCCAAGTGAAAAGGTGAATCCTTTGGATACCACAACCCTAACTTAGGTTGTTGCTTCAAATAACTAAAAATCCTCTTGACTGCATTAAGATGAGAGACCTTAGGTGAGACTTGATATCTTGCACACAAACAGACAGCAAACATGATATCAGGTCTAGATGCAGTTAAGTACATAAGACAGCCAATCATTGATCTGTAAAGCTTGACTTCTACAGCTTGTCCATCTTCATCCTTTCCTAATGAGTTGATAGCTTTTATGGGTGTGGTGACAGGCTTCATAGCATCGTAGTTAAACTTCTTAAGAATGTCAGTGACATACTTGTCTTGACTAATGAAAATTCCAGCCTGTGATTGTTTAACTTGAAGCCCCAAAAACAAAGTTAATTCACCCATTGAACTCATTTGAAATTCTTGTTGCATAAGCTTCTCAAATTCTTTCACCATAGACTGTTTTGTAGCTCCAAAAATGATATCATCTACATAGACTTGAACAAGCATGATATCCTTCTTGTTTCTCTTGATAAAAAAAGTCTTATCAATTGCTCCTCTCCTGTAACCATGTATCAATAAGAAAGTGGAGAGTCTTTCATACCAAGCTCTAGGTGCTTGATGAAGGCCATACAGAGCCTTAACAACTTTGTAGACTTTGTTAGGATGTGCAGGATCCTCAAAACCAGGAGGTTGTTTGACATAGATCTCCTCTGTAATCTTGCCATAAAGAAAGACACTTTTGACATCCATTTGATAAATAGGAAAGCCCATATATGATGCAAAAGCAAGGAATATTCTAATGGCTTCAATCCTTGCTACAGGAGCAAACACTTCATCATAGTCCACTCCTTCTTCTTATCTATATCATTGTGCAACTAATCTTTGTTGTTCCCCGTTCACTATCGTTTAAAATAGTTTAAATATATAAAACAAGTTAATAGTGAACTATGACTGAAATTAACATAAGTAAAACACACAAAGTAATTTTCAACATCATATTCTTATTAGAAATAAATCAACAAATAATACGTTACCCAAGTACTTGCGAAATAGTACTTAGGATTGAAATGACAAAGTTGAGTGATTCCTCTCTAAGCTCAGGCTAAGTCTGAGCACAACTCTTAGAGCTCACTGAGCTATCTCAGGAACTAAGTTGTATTTGGAGGAGTGAAAAGATGGCTTGCGTGTATGTGTGTTTTTACAATTCACAAGCTTAACCTTTTCACTCTATCTCTTATGCTATTTATACATGTATGAGTTTTAACTCTTTCCTAAGTGACAAAATGACATCATACAGAAGACAAAATACTGATGTATTTTGTCTCTGTTTACAAAGACTATTCTAGGTAAGAGACAAGACTACTTTCCTAAAGTCAGTGATGACACTGAGCCTGATCTTTAGCCATTCAGGGAAAGTTGACTTTGGTTGATAAGGACTTCGTCTTATCTGATTCAAACTTTTCCCGCGTTGTCCCGCTCATTCTTCAGTCTTCATATCCTTCAGTCTTCTACTTCAGTTTGTCTTCAGTGTAAGTAGTTGGAGAGGAATCTTAGGGATTTAGTGAGTTATTGTCATCACTCACTGAATCCACCATCTTCTTCTTGACTCAGTCTTCACCCTTTAAGTTCCGCCTTGCGGAGTGGAGAGACTATCTTGTTGCCTCGTACTGAGTATCCTGAAGATAGCTCACTGAGCGACTATGCACTCAGTGACCTGTTAGTGTTTAATGGACAAGACACTTGGGCTATTTTTTATTCAAATCCTAGATTAAGGGGTCTGGGTATTTATTGAACCCAACAGTCTCCCCCTATTTGGATATACAAATAGCCTAAGTGTTTGATCAGTGTAAGTGAGCAAATGGCTTCTTCTTACACTGAATGTACTAATTGATACAATAAGAAACACTGAATATTTAACAAAAACATGCATCGTTTATTGATCAAATTACAAGGTTCCTATTACTAGTACAAAATATAATTCAAAATGATTTCAGTCCAGATGGATTCCCAGAGCTTCAAGCTTGACTTTCTTGGTGATGAGTGTTTCCCTGTCAGGATGGTCTCTTATCTTTGCGTTTAAGTCAGTGCAGAACCTGATATTCGCAGGAGTCTGAATTTGAGAGGCCACTGGAATATAGCTGATCATTGTAGCCACTCCTGCCTGATCGATATCACTCCACCTTTGGAATGCAGGGTTTCCAGAGACATCAATGAAAAATAGCCCTCTTTCAGGATTTTCAATCACTAGACAGTTCACAAATTTCACTCCTTCAGGCAGATCCCTATTACACTCCAGTCCAGGCACTTTAATCTTAGGTTGGAACTCAACTCTCTTCCTTTTGCCAGTAGATGATTGTCGTTGAGATCCTTGAGGTGCAGTTAAGGCGGGCTGAATTCCCAGTTGGGCTGGACAATCTCTCAGTCTTTCATATCTTTTACTGAGCATCTTCATCAGGTCCTTAACCACCGCATTCTTCTTCTTTTCAATAATTGGACAAAGCTCATCGAGTTCAGTGATCCCAAAGTCGGTGAATTTGAGGGGATCATGAACCTTGAAGTGTCTTTTATCAACCCCTCTATAAACGTTCATGGCCAGTGGTTTGGTATTGGGGATGATTCTGACATCTGTGATCTTTTCAAGAAGCCTTCGGCTTGTCATTGTCCAGTTGTAATGTTCAATTCTGCTTTGCCTGATGGCTTCGGTTTTCTTCTTCTTTTCTTCCAACTGTTTTCTCATTTCAGCCATCTAAGCAGCCTGAGCTTCCTTGAACTTTTGTCCTGCCTGACCTTTTTGGAGTTTCTTAGGATCAATTCCTATGTTCTCAGCTTCTTCAGCGACTACCTTTGCCAGTGCTTCTCTATTCTTCTTATCTTCTTCAGCTTGTTTCAATCTTTGTTCTTCTTTAGCAAGATATTTACTTAGCTGTTGAGGTGTGAGAAGGTATTCAGTGTCGCCGATTTTGTAGGGAATCTTCTCAGGCTCAGGAGTTGTCATTTTTCCTTTTCCTTTGTCCTGGCCTGAGGAGGATGAGGTTGCTACCAGGGGTGGTGGTGTTGTTGTTATTGGTGTGATTACTGTCAGTGTTGTTGTTGTTGATGTTGTTGGTGGTGGGATGGATGAGATGGGTATTGCTGAGACTGGTGCAGATGATGTTGTTTGAGCTACAGATACTGATGGTGTTGGCTCCCCCTCAGTGTGAGAAGGAGGTTCTTCAGCAATATTCTCCCCCTCAACTGTTGCTGGAGCGTCAGTAAGGGCAAGAGTTGGAGTTGTTGCTGAGGGGGACGGAGCCGCTTGACCCTTGAAGGCCTGATAAAATTCAAAGATCATAGCCTTGATGTCTGATGTGTCGGTTTGAATACCAGTGACCTTTTATTCCAAATTAGCCTGAGAAACTTCCGGAGCAGTCATTCTGGGCCCAAGATTCCAGGCCAGAGATGAGGATGCCTGAGCCAAAGTAGCCACCTGCGTATTCAAAGAGTCCAATGAAGCTTGAAGAGACTGGACTGAGGATGGAAGACCCTGAACATTTGCAGACTTGAGCATGTCGAGCAGTTCAGTGAGGCTTGAGGATTGTTTCAAGTACGCCTCAGTCGCCTCTAGCACTTTAGAGTTGAGTGCTGGGTCTTCTTTGACAAATTCCTTGATTTCGTCTATCTTTGTACCTACACCTTGAAGGTGCCTGAGGAATTTAGCCATGTTGTCATCCAGTCGGTGAAGGTTGTCATACATCAGATCCCTGTGCTCATGAACATTTTCATCAAAGCCATGTACCTCAGCCTTTAGATCAGCATAACTCGCAGCAGCCTCAATGTGTTGTTCCCACAGTGTTTCAGTGACCCCAGAGTATAATCTTCTTGAAGCTTTGGTGATCCACTGAACAAGCTGCCTTTCAGTAAGTGGGAGAACATTATCAAATCTTTCAAATTCATCAGTGGAGGAGGAGGAGTCATCATTTTCATGCTGGAATGGTGATTCAGTATGCTCCTATAGATCAGGCTGAGGCTCTTGTTCAGCTTGAACCTCAGCGTCCATTTTTTCCCCAGCTGATAAAATTTCATCATCAGTTTCAGCAAGCTCATCTTCAGAAAAGAGTATGCCAGTAACATCAGCAACGGTTAACCAGGGGTTGGTGATGGGTTCCATATCAGTGGGTGGTATGTTTCCCTCTGAGTCTTTGTCCCCCGTTGACCCCTCAGACACGGTGGGCGTTTCCCAGTGCCTTCGCTGGAGTCAGGATTGGTTGTGGGTTCCGTATCGGCGGGTTGTTCCTTTCCCACCGAGTCTTTGTCCCCGGTGACCCCGAGACACGGTGGGCGTTTCCAGTGCCTTTAGCAGAGTCAGTGATAGTTGTATCCCTATCAGCGGGTTGTTTGATTCCCTCTGAGTCTTTAGGATCGATCAGTGTGCCCTCAGACAAAGGCTGTGATTTGCTAATGTCATCCTTGGGCGTTGTGGAATGCGCTCCCCAACCACCGGGTTGTATGTTTCCCTCTGGATCTTGGGGAGTAGTGGTTGTGACCAAGGGCACTAACTGTGATGTATCAGTGTCCTTCGTTGTCACGGGGGTGGATGTTGCCTGGTCATCAGTGGGTGTCTTTTTAGTCTCGGGCCTTTTGTGCCTTTTAGGCTGTGTTCCTATAGCCTAAGGGCCCTAGGACTTGGGTTTAGTCTTAGTCCCAGTCTGAGACTTCCCCTTTCTCTTTTTAGGAGCAGGTTTTGGAGACACTGATCCCTCCTGGTTGTTTACAGCAACCATATGGGCCGTCAATTCAATAAGAGTGACAAGGGATGGGTCTTTTTGAAAATTTGATTGGCTCAGGATGCCTGGTAAAGAACCAAATTTTTCTTCCTGGGGATAATTTGAACCCAGTAACACTTGCAAAGCGCAAGAGACAAACCTAGGATACGAAACGTATTTCGTCCTAGTTTTGCTCTGTAGCTTGGTTACGAGATCACTGTAAATGATCTCTCCTATGTCGACAGTGACCCCATTCATCAAGAAATATGCCATCATCAACTGAATAGAGTTAACTTGTTCAGTGGATGAGTGGTTCCCGCCGAGGACCTGAATCACAAAAGTGAATAAGATCCTCCAAGCCACGGGAAATGAGCTTTTGGTGACTGGGGTCCTGTCCAAAAACGTTGGATCTAAAACGATTTGTTTTAACCCATCCTTCACTGTGGAGGGTTCAGGATGGGCGACATAAACTCCTTTGTTATAATCCAACCCTGTTGAAGTGCAAAAGCGTTTTATAATCCGGGGTGAATTGTTGTTGCCCCCCGTGCAGACTGAATCTAATGAGATATTCCCTGAGAGGTCTGAGGTTGTTCTCATCAGTATAGGGTGTCAGGTCAAAGGCCTTGGCTGTTGCCCAAAACTCCCTGAGGACATTTTGGTAAACAATGGAGGGACACTGAACAAAGGTCGTTTTCAGCGGGTAATTAAACAAAAATTTCATGTCTTTGTAGGCTGGGACAGTTTCAGGGTATTCAAAGTTGCCTATGACATTATTAGTTTTAAATTCAACATTTGTAAGATCCCCTACCCACTGAGAAGCAAACTGGAGAGATTGTGTTCTATCCATTTCCATTAAATATTTTTAAGGTTTTTGAAAATACTTTCTTTTGACTAGAACAATCAAGGTTTTTAGATCTCTCAAGTTTTGTGATGAAAAACTTTTGTAAATGTTTACAAGAAGGGTTTTCCAAAAGAGGTTTGAAGAGTTTTTGAGAACACACAAATATTTCTGGGTTTTAGAAATGATTTTGGCAGAGTTTTGTTGCAGAAAATAATTTGTGTGTGTTTGTTAGTTTTGGAAGAGGGTATTTATAGAGTGGTGAGAAGGGTGGTTTGTGCACAAATGGGAATATTAAGAGTCGGTTTTTGAAAAACGTTTGAATTTCCACATTTAATGCTACCACTCCATTACCCGCATTAAAATCCCGTTTTTCAAGGGAACAGTTGCAGTGCACAGTAAAAGTGCACTTTTGCAGAGATAAAATATCAATTTGATATTTTTGTGAGAGGAGGCATTAAATGCCAAGTGGGATGACAGTAAGACAAAGAGACATATATTCCTATATTAAATTGGCATAGTTACCAACCTAGGACTTTTAAGTAACTGATACTTGGATCATTTAGTTACTCATTCAATGCTCTTTGTCAAATGCCAGGGACCCTGAATGAGTCTTACTCATTCAGTGAGAGGTTTATTTTGGGTGTTTAGGGAAGATGGACCATTTCAGAGAACTTACGAGATTGGTTTTCGGATACCGACTTTCAATGTCAAGCATTCCCAATTCAGCTTTCGGTCTCTCGAAGGTAGGTTCATCCAAGGGTTTGGTGAAGATATCGGCCAGTTGATATTCAGTAGGGATAAAATGAAGTTCTATGTCTCCTTTCATTATGTGATCCCTGATGAAGTGATATCCGATATCAATGTGTTTGGTTCTTTGGTGGAGGACAGGGTTGTTGGAGATTGTAATAGCACTGGTTTTATCACAGAAGATGGGCACCATTTTGTAATGGATGTTATAGTCACTGAGTTAACTTTTCATCCATAATACATTGGCACAACATCCTGCTGCAGCTACATATTCAGCTTCAGCTGAGGACATAGCAACTGATTGTTGCTTTTTAGCACTCCAACAAACCAGTTTTCCTCCAAGAAATTGACAGGACCCTAAGGTAATTTTTCTGTCCATGTTGCAGCCAGCATAATCATAGTCAGAGTAACCCTTAAGATCAAACCTTGAGCATTTTGGATAATAGAGTCCAAGATTTGGGGTTCCCTTCAGGTACCTGAGTATTCTTTTGGCTGCAGTGAGATGGGATTCTTTAGGATTGGACTGATATCTTGCTATTAGACAGACTGAGAATTGGATGTCTGGTCTAGAAGCAGTTAGATACATCAGTGAGCCTATAATCCCTCTGAAATGAGTTTGATTGACTGATTTGCCAGTGAGATCAGGTCCAAGGTTGTTAGGTGGGACCATTGGAGTCTTCACTGAGGCACAGTCAGATATCTCATATTTCTTCAAGAGATTTCTGGTGTATTTCTCTTGACTGATGGATATTCCTTTATCAATTTGCCTAATTTGTAGTCCAAGAAAGTATGTGAGTTCCCCCATCATGCTCATTTCAAACTTCTTTGTCATCAGTTTTCAAACTGTTTGCAAAGTTTGTAGTTTGTTGAGCCAAAGATGATGTCATCAACATACACTTGGACTAGTATCACATCCTGTTGAGTTCTATAGACAAACAATATGTTGTCTATCTTTCCTCGACAAACTTGTTTTGTATCAGGAAGGCTGAGAGAGTTTCATACCATGCCCTTGGAGCTTGTTTAAGTGCATAAAGGGCTTTGTCAAGCTTGCAGACATAGTCAGGGAATTCACTACTCTCAAAGCACGGGGGTTCTGAACATACACATCTTCCTTGAGATCACCATTTAAGAATGCACTTTTAACATCCATTTGGTAGACCCTGAAGTTCATGTATGTTACATATGCAAGGAAGATCCTGATGGCTTCCATTCTTGCAACATGAGCAAATGTGTCATCATAGTCAATGCCTTCTTGTTGACTGTAACCTTTGGCTACAAGTCTGGCTTTGTTTTTAATAACAATGCCGTTTTCATCAGTTTTGTTTCTGAAAACCCACTTCATTCCTATGACTACTACATCCTGAGGACATTTGATCAAGGTCATGACCTTGTTTTTATCAAACTGTTGCAGTTCTTCTTGCATAGCCTGAACCCAGCTTGGGTGTTTTAGAGCCTCATTGACACTTTTGGGTTCTATATCTGATAGGTAATCAGCATATAGGCATTCATTGGCTGAAGCTGCGGTTAAATTAGCAGCCATGCTTCTTGTGAGCATGCCCTCAGTGGGTTCACCAATGATGTTTACAAGCTCAATGTCCTGAGATCTTGTCCACTTACTTTGTGGTCTAGGATCTGAGCTTAAAGAGATCATTGGGAGTTCAGATGTGAGTTCAGGTGCAAGAGCCACAGAATCATTTAGAACATCTGTAGAGATGTCTTGTTCCGTGTGAGGTTCATGAGTTACAGGTTCCTGATCATTTGGATCAGTGTTTCCTATCCCAGCAGGGACTGACTGATTATCAATGAACTCATTGATAGTTGGTTGAGGTAGGTTGTGAGGTAAGACATAGTATGAGATGTCACATCGACTTGATATGAGGAATTGAATTCAGTGTTGTACTCATCAGGAGGATATCTTGATGAGTTATCAATTCCTATTTCCTCCACTGAGGTGTTGATGAACCTGATGCTTTTAGCACTTTCATCAAAGGTGACATGAAAGGTTTCCTCAACTTGTTGTCTCCTTGTGTTAAAAACCCCGAAGGCTTTGGAGATCAGTGAGTAGCCTAAGAAGTATCCATCATCAGCTTTTGCATCAGACTTGCCTAGATGATCCTTGTGGTTGTGAATGAACACAGGACATCCAAACACATGAAAATAGCTGATGTCGGGAAGTCTACCTTTGAAGATCTCATATGGGGTTTTATTATGTCTTTTGACAATGATTGACCTGTTTTGAGTGTAACAGACAGTTTTGACTGCTTCAGTCAGAAATGCTTTGAGAGGGTGAGCCATTTAACATGGTTCTAGCAGCCTCAATGAGAGTTCTGTTTTTCCTTTCAGCAACCCCATTTTGTTTAGGGGTATATGGAGACGAGAAATTTTGAGAAATTCCTTTTCATCACGTAAACTCTCAAGCTCTTGATTTCGAACTCAGTACCATTGTCGAGTTTTGATTTGTTTAACAGTAATGTCATTCGGTTTTCAATCTTCGATGAATGACATTATCGTATCAGTGCCTGACTCTTTTTGGAAAGAAAGTATACCCAAGTGTATCTTGAGAACTCATCAACAACGAAAAGTGTATACTTCTCATCTTTGGATTGATCTGGGACTGACAGGTCCAAAGAGATCCATGTGCAGGAGGAGAAGGCGGCTTTGATGGAGAAATTTTGTTTGGTTTTGAATGATGCTCTGTGGTGTTTACCTGTTTCATAGGCAGAGCATGGTTTGTCTTTTGTAAAAACCAGTGATGGTAAGCCAAGGACCTTGTTTTGTTTTGCCAAGTTGTTGAGGTTTTTGAAGTTTAAGTGTGAGAGTCTCTTATGCCACAGCCAATTGATAGTTTCAGTGGCTTTAGCAAAGAGACAAGTTCCATCTTGGGAGAGTGTTGACATGTCTAGCACATAAACATCATCTCTCCTAGGAGCTATTAACACCACTTCCTTGTTGGCATTGAAGATGGTACCTTGTTTGTCATTGAATTGCACAATGTACTTAGCATCACAAAGTTGACTGACACTGATGAGATTGTATTTTAGACCATTGACATAAGCTATTCTAGAGAAAACTAATCCAGTGCAGTTTACTGAACCGTAACCTTCAGTGAGACATGATGAGTTATCACCAAACACTACTTTGGGTCCTGGTTCCTCTATATACTTGTGTAGATACTCCTTTACACCAGTCATGCTTCTTGAGCATCCACTGTCTAGATGCCAAATAGGCTCCCTGGCATGTCTCTGCACAAGTAGTAAACAGAATTAGTTTCTCTTAGTGACCCACTTACTAGTGGGATTGGGTCTCAAGGTCTCTTTGAATTTGTTAATTGACTCATGGTCAGTGGTTGAGTGCATTGTGCTACCACAGGTTTTGCAGACTGAGGAAGACTTAGTGATTTTGGGTTGTTTTGTACCTCTCCTTGCATGAATGACACTGTCATGTTGGGATGTCTCATGAGCTGGATTACCGCATATATCACAACATGTTTTCATGAGACAATCATCCTGATGATGATCATTAAACCCATAGTGAGGGCATAGAGGAAAAGGTTTGTCTCTATTCTTGGGAGCAGTTTTGGAGGATGAAGCATACTGATGACCAACTTTGGTATAGTTTGCTTGACTGACATACTGTAGGTGGTCTGCACTCCTGTGATCATCCTTTTTGAAGATCATGCAAAAAAGGATTCTATAGCAGTTGTCAGTGGTATGGCTGGTGTAATGACACAGCTCACACTTTTGCTTGGGTTTGATGGTGGATTTTGACTTTGATGAGCTAGATGAGGCTGACTTAGTATCCTTGATTGAATCAGGAGATTTTTCGATGGAGTCCATCTTTTCAGTCAGCTTCCTCACAAGCTCAGTTAGTTGCTGAATTTGGTCAGCTTCAGTGGGAACAGAGGAAGTTGAAGTCTCAGTAGGAGTAGACTCTTGTTGAGTTGGTTTTGTTGGTCTTTTCAGGATGGTTCTACCAAGTCCAGACCTTTCTTTTGGTGAGTGAGGATTGAATTGTAGTGGAGTAAGCTCAGAGCTTGGTACAGCACCCTGAAGAGGTTTCAGTGGTGGAAGCGGTGCTTGAGATTACTGCTTGACTTCAGAGATGTGTTCAGTACTACTGGGTACATCAGGGAGTCCTAGCATGCTCTTTAGAGCTTGGCTTTCAGGCTCTAGAATCCTTCCAGAATCGAAATTTGGAAGCTTGCTCTCAGGATTAACCCGTTTAATCCAATCACTGGAATTTGGAGTTGTCAGCATATTGGTAATCATACCACCAGACACAAATGGTTTTGAACTTTGGTCTTTGTTGCGAGAGTCAGGGAGATGATCTTCACCTATGACTCTCTTTTTGCTACTAGGGACACCCACAGCATCAAAGACCCTGGGATTCTTAGCAGTCCAACTATCAAAAATATCTTGTTCCTTTTTAAGTTCATCTTGAAGAGCCTGATTTCTCTTAACTAGTTCAGTGTTTTGAATTTGCAAAGTGACAGCCTCAAGCTTGGCTTGTTTTAAAATAAGCAGTTCATCTCTACACTTGTTTAATTCAAAAATTAGCTTGTTGTATTTTGAAAAAAGATTTAATCTTTGCTCTTCAACGAACTTAAGGTCAACATTAAGATAATTCATATAAGACTGCCAATCAGAGTCATCATCCATAGAAAGTAAGATGTTTACCTTCTTCATAGTGATGTTGACCCATTCCCCGTTTCTGGCATGATTCTTTCCAACAGCTAGCTTGTCCTCTTCTGAGAGGGCCATCAGTGCACTGACATGCACCATTTCATCATCTGATGACACTGGCTCTTCATCCCAGTCGAAGGTCTCAGCAACAAGGCCTTTGTTTTTACCCTGCACAGATTGAACACTTTTTGTTGTTTCTGAGGGACTGGCCTAGAGCAATGCAAGCTTAGCTTTGACTTTCTTATACTTAGCTTGAAAATCAACAGTTTTGTTTTGCTCAGATTTGTTTTGAAAGTTTTGATGAGACTGGTAGATTTTTGGTTGAAATTTGCTAAAGCCTGAGGACTGATTTGATCCTGATGGTTTATAAGAGGGTTCAGAAATTGTTTTTGAAAACCAGTCTTTTGCAAAATGACCTCTTTTGTGACACTTAAAGTATTCAGTGTCCTCATTTGCTTTGGCATTTGAAAAACCTTTGTTTCTTTTTATAAACCTTCGAGAGTTAGTAAGGAGTTCCCTTTCCTGGAATTCAGTGTTCAGGTCATTTAGGTACTCCTCACTTGATCTCTCATCAGGCTCATCATCAGAATTTTCCTAAAAATCTTGAACAACATTGTTAGAGTAGAAAGCAGTTGATATTGGTGATGGTGTGGTGGTCAGGGACTTCTTGACTTCCTGAGACTTCTTTATGTCAAGGTATCGTCTGTTGATGAGGTTTTCCTTATAGACAAATTTCCCATAAATTTCAGGAAGCTCAAGATTTTGGATATGATTAGCATTCCTAAGTCCCTGAGAGAAATTCAACCACTTCTCAGGGAGACTGTTGACAAAACCAACATTGATTTCATGTTTGGACAACTTAACACCATCATTTGACAGTTCATTTAAAAGAGTTTTGTACCTGGTGTAAGTTTGAGAGAGAGTTTCTGAGTCCTTAGCCCTGAAGGTGTTATACTCAAGTTTCAGGTCCATTATCCTATTTTCCTTGGTATCAGATGGTCCTTCATGACTATGAACTAGGTCATCCCAGGTTTGCTTAGTTGTACTACAGCTTATAACAGACTCCATAATATCGTCGGGAAGACAAGATATTATGATACTTTTGAGTCTTTGGTCCTGGTTGACCACTCTCCTTTCATCCTGGGTCCACTGAGCTTCAGGTTTGGGCAACCCTTCAGTAGTCTTTAGGACAAATGGACCTTCATTTATACACTTGATATAATAAGGTTCCATCCCAATCAAATAGCAAAGCATTCGCTTTTTCCATTTGTTGAATTTGCCAACTTCAAGTCTAGGGGCAACAGCTGAATAAGCTCCACCCTTTTTATCGACTAGTTGGGGTACATCAATTTCAGCCATTTAGGATCCTAATTTAAAAACTTTTAGAGCGGCCTAAAAATGAGTTTTATAATTAACCTGGCTCTGATACCACTTGTTGTTCCCCGTTCACTATTGTTTAAAACAGTTTAAATATATAAAACAAGTTAATAGTGAACTATGACTGAAATTAACATAAGTAAAACACACAAAGTAATTTTCAACATCATATTCTTATTAAAAATAAATCAACAAAGAATATGTTACCCAAGTACTTGCGGAATAGTACTTGGGATTGAAAAGACAAAGTTGAGTGATTCCTCTCTAAGCTCAGGCTAAGTCTGAGCACAACTCTTAGAGCTCACTTAGCTATCTCAGGAACTAAGTTGTATTTGGAGGAGTAAAAAGATGGCTTGCTTGTATGTGTGTTTTTACAATTCACAAGCTTAACCTTTTCACTCCATCTCTTATGCTATTTATACATGTATGAGTTTTAACTCTTTTCTAAGTGACAAACTGACATCATACAGAAGACAAAATACTGATGTATTTTGTCTCTGTTTACAAAGACTATTCTAGGTAAGAGACAAGACTACTTTCCTAAAGTCAGTGATGACACTGAGCCTGATCTTTAGCCATTCAGGGAAAGTTGACTTTGGTTGATAAGGACTTCGTCTTATCTGATTCAAACTTTTCCCGCGTTTTCCCGCTCATTCTTCAGTCTTCTACTTCAGTTTGTCTTCAGTGTAAGTAGTTAGAGAGGAATCTTAGGGATTCAGTGAGTTATTGTCATCACTCACTGAATCCACCATCTTCTTCTTGACTCAGTCTTCACCCTTTAAGTTCCGCCTTGCGGAGTGGAGAGACTATCTTGTTGCCTCGTACTGAGTATCCTGAAGATAGCTCACTGAGCGACTATGCACTCAGTGACCTGTTAGTGTTTAATGGACAAGACACTTGGGCTATTTTTTATTCAAATCCTAGATTAAGGGGTCTGGGTATTTACTGAACCCAACAATCTTGCTTTGTTCTTGATGACGTTCCGTCTTTCATCTCTCTTAACTCTGAAAACCTATCGTGTACCAATGACTTTCTTTCCATCTGGTAGATCACATAGTACCCAAACTTCTTGAAGTTTGAATTGAAGAAGTTCTTCTTGCATGGCTTCAACCCAACTCTCTTTAGTTAATGCTTGAGCAACATTCTTGGGTTCCTGTTGAGAGATAAAACAAGTGAATAAACACGTCTGTTGATCCTTATGATTCATCAAGTTTTGTTTATACACAAAGCTAAGTAAAGCATTATGTGGTTTAGAAAAACCTTTAGCCTTGGTTCTTGTGAGCACTCCAGTAGTAGAAGGTCCAATGATTTGACCAGCAGGATGATCTTTATGAACTCTTAATGTAGGAGTCTGTGGAACTTCAAGATCATCATCCAAATTTGTGAAATCAACACCTTCATTGGAATTTGAGAAAATACCTTCATCTTCAAATTCATCATCAGTATCTTCTAATCCAGGCATGTTAGGATCATTCAAATCATCCGAAATACTGTCAATTGGTGCAACAGTACTTTGATCCAAAGTACTGTTATCTAAAGTACTGTGATCTAAAGTACTGTGAGAGTAATCTGTAGACTTACCCTTTTTCTTTGTTGCCTCATAAGCTCTTCTTTGTTCATCCTCATAAGATTGTGCTATTGTTTCTTGTAAAAGCATCCTATTAAGCTCATCTTGAATAGCTTGATCTTCAGCAAATAAGGAGGAATTTGGTTTAACAGTACTTTGCTCCTTCTCAATAATTATGGGTTCTTCATCAGGAACAGCATCAGGTCTAATATTTACCCCATGAACAATGTATTGTAAATCTTTTTCTGTGTGAACAACTTGATTTTCTTCTCTGACAGGAACATAGTTCAAAGAAGGAGTCAAAACATCAAGATCAAACATCCAATCAGGACCTTTACCCTTTTGATTTTCTTGATCTTCTAAAAATTCAACATGAAGACAGTCTTGAACCTTTTTGGTGACCTTGTTGTACACTCTAAATCCTTTGTTATTGGTACAGTATTCCAATAAGTATCCTTCATCTGACTTCCTATCAAACTTTCCCAAAGCATCAATAGTATTGAGAATAGTCAGAGGACATCCAAAAGGTTTCATAAAACGTATGTTAGGTTTGTTTCCCATAAGCAACTCATAAGGTGTCTTCATCTGAGGTTTAGTGACTGATACTCTATTCAACACATAACAAGCAGTACTTACAGCTTCAGCCCAAAATTGAATAGGTAATTGAGAATCTGCAAGCATTGTTCTGGCTGCTTCTATCAAGGTTCTGTTCTTTCTTTCTGCAACACCATTCTGCTGTGGAGTTCTAGCAATGCTAAACTCCCTCTTGATTCCTTTCTTGGCACAAAATTCATCCATAAACTTGTTCTTGAATTCAGTCCCATTATCACATCTAATACCTCTAACTTTGAGTCTTAGTTGGTTTTTAAGGGCTATTATAAGATCATGAATAGCATCAAAGGTTTCATCTTTAAATCCCAAGAAAAGACCCAACTAAATCTACTGCAATCATCTGTTACAACTAAGCAGTACTTCTTCTTGTTTAGACTTGCAACAGAAACAGGACCAAACAGATCCATGTGCAGCAACTCTAAAGGTTCTCTAACAGTTCTTTCCTCAATCTTCTTGCATGAAGCTTTGTGTTGTTTACCTTTCTTGCACGCCAAACATGAGTGATTATTCTTGTATGTTTTAGAAGGTAAACCTCTAACTAAATTTCCTTTAACCAACTTGTTGATATTCTTGAAATTCACATGACCTAATCTTCTATGCCATTGATGTGCTTCTTCAAGTGTTGCCTTTGCTACTAAACATGTTGCTCTTTCAAAAGAGTTAAGACTCTTCATATCCAGACTATACACATCATTGGTTCTTGGTACTCTCAGTATTACCAAGTTATCATCAACAAGCTTGAACTCAGGGGAAAGAATAAGACATTATGTGTCAGTGAATAACACAGGGCGCTTCTTGTCACAGATTTGAGAGACTGACAAAAGGTTGAACTTGAGCTCCTTCACATAACGAACATTCTCAAAATCTATGCTTCCTGCTTGATGGTTCCTTTGTCAGTAATTCTTCCTCCACTACGATCATTACCAAATGCAACTCTTCCTCCAAAATAAGATCTAAAATCTGACAGGATCTCTTTGTCTCCTGTCATGCTTCCAGAGCAACCACTATCCACAATTAAATGATCTTTAAGCTCCTCTTCTGGGTTGCCCTGCACAAAGATAAGTTAATTTTAGGAACCCAAGCCATTACTGACTTGTGTTCCCCTTGTGGAGTGACATACTTAAATTCTTTAAGTATGTAATCTCCACTATTTTTAAGCACATGATCAATTATCTTTGGTTGTATCAAAATTTGTGTTGGTTTTTCAACAAAAATCTCCGTTTCACTCTTACTTGCTGAAACTACTGTTTGTTCCCCATCAGTACTTTATTTCTTAACCCAATTGGTTTTAACTTTTTGTGTAGGTTTATTTGATCCAGATACTCTTTTTGAGGTGTAACGCCTTCTAGATTGATAGTAATTGGATCTCCTAGGGCTTCCATTCCAAGAAGTGCTAACAGTACCTTGATTGGGTGAGAACTTAGTAGTACTTTGAGAAGGTACTGCTTGAGAAACTTTTGGCTTATTAGTAGCTTGATAAATGTTTGAGGGAACTGGTGGTTTTGAAAACGATCTTCTCTGGTGAGGGTACCTATAGTCTTTTGAGAAATTGCTGTGGTTAACCCTATGTGAGTGATTCCAAACTGGTTTATTCTCCCTTGGCTTATGGTTGGTAGATCTGGTCTTTGGGAATTTACTTAGATAATCAGAGTGAAAGTCACAGTCCTTAATGAAATGATCAGGACTATAACAAACAAAACACAATTTTTGACCCATACTCCCAAAATTTCTTCCTTTAGTTCTATGACCAAAACTAACCTGACTTTTTGGTGAATTATGAAAATTATTTTGACCAAAATTATCCCAAAAAGGTTTAGCAGTATTTTAAAAAGATTTTCTTGAAGGTACTGCTGAATGTTTAGCAGTACATTGAGTTGAAGGTACTGCTTGACTCTTAACATTATCATCCTTAGGTTTTTCAACTGTTTCTTGTGGGGTTTCAGAACTAGATGGACCTGAATTAGATTGACCAGTAAGCTTTTTCCTAAACTCTAAATTGTCTACTCCAAAACGAGAAACATCTGTCCTAAGTGGTTGAAAACTACCAGTGGGATGAGGAACTGCATGATAACCTTTGTCTTTCCTAAATTCAGGAGGTGTTTGACTAATTGATTCCTCATTACTAGATGTGTTCTCTTCTGAGCTAATGAGTTCATCATCACTAGTTACTATATCCTCTGAATCAATTTGTTCCTTATCACTAGGTGGGTTCTCATCTGTGCTACTAAATTCCATACCAAAACCTAGGCCTGTTTTAATGTGTGCTCTTTTATGTTTTTCAACAAAACTAACATGTGAAAGGCCAGATTCTCCCCACACAACAAGTTTTTCTAACAATTTATCCCTTTCTTTAGTCAGCTTTTCAATCTCAGAAATCTTACATTCTAACTTCCATTCACTTAATTTTAATTGATAATCTTGTTGTTCATACTTTTCTGCCCAAGCCATTTCATTATTTTCATGAGTTATTATTTTGGCTTCCATTGACTCTAAAGTAATTTGATAACCAGCTACCTCAGACCTAGCCCTCCTACAATTATCTCTTTTAGTTACATAATCTTTAAGCACTTTTTGATAAAAATCATGACACTTAGAGCATACCTCAGAGATAGGGGGTGAACTTGGTGAAGTAGCTACCATAGCAAGCAGAACAGGTTATTCTTCACTTTCCATGCTCCAATCAAAGCTTCCAAGACCATCTCTTGATCCCAAAGCAGCAAATCCTGGTTCCTCATCAAAAGTTGTGCTCCAATCAAACTCTTCCACTGCGACCATACAGTAGGTTACTGGTTCATCATCAAATTCAGCACTCCAGTCAACCTCAGATAGATTTTCTTGAGCGACCAAAGCTTTTGTTTCAGTAATAGAAATTTACTTTAGTTCAAGCTTGGGTTTCTCAATCATTCTATTTGGCTGATATTTAGCAAACTTGCATTCTCTTGCAAAGTGTCCAGTTCTTTGACAATTAAAGAATTCAATCTTGGACTTGTCAAACATTATACCCTGTTTGGGTTTGAAATCAATGCCTCTTCCTGTTTTCTTCATGAACTTCTTGATCCTTGCAGTGATTATAGCAACTTGCCACCTTATATCAATTTCTTCAAGAGCATCCTCTTCAATTTGTGACAAATCTTCTTCATAAGTAACAGGTAAAGTGGCTTGCTGAGCAAAGAATCAACATACAACTTCATCAGAGTGGATGGTGTTTCTAGGAGGTGATGTAGGAGTAGGAAAAGCAACAGTACTTTGATCGACAGTACTTTGAGTAGGATAAGCAGTACTTTTAGTGGAAGTACTGCCTCTCTTTTCAGAAGACACAAAAGCAATACTGTGAGATTTGAACTTGTTTGGCCATTCATCTCATGCTCATACACCTTTAAGTGGTTGTAAAGATCATCAAAGTCCATAGTGTCCAATCCAGGTTGTCCTCTGATCATAGTAGCAATCACATGCCATACCGATGGCAAACTTCTTAAGAACTTCAGGTTTGCATCTTCAACAGATACCTCTGCTTTGTATAACTCCAGCATACTAAGAAGATTTTGGAATCTGTCATAGGCAGCATCAAGACTTTCTCTTTCACCAACAGTGAATGTTTCAAACTGTTGCTTCAACAGATTTCTATGCATCTTCTTGGAAGCATCATTACCTCCAAATCTTGTCTTGAGAGCAGCCTATAGTTGTTTTGCATCCTTAGCATCATGGAACTTGAGTAGGTGACCATCAGGAATAGCAGATAACAGTATGTTGAGAGCCTTTTCTTGATTTCTTATTGTAGCTGCTGGCAAGACGGCCTTAGGTGGTTTAGGTTGTCCAGGAACTTCTATAGGATCTTCAATAACTTCATTACCATTGACAATTACATTCCACAGTGCATGGTCTGTAATAGCAATGTACTACCTCATCTTCATGCTCCAGAGATCATATTCTCCCTTCTTGATGATAGGAATTCTCAGTGAGGTGATGGATGGGGGTGGTGCAGCTTCAGTCGACATCTTTAGGGTTTGTTTTTTAAAACGATTTTAAGAGTTTCTTCTTAATCAGAGTTTCCACACAAGCTCTGATACCACTTGTTGGATCGATATACTCTGACCAAACTAACTATGTAGCTTGTAAGGGCTTAGCAACCTCGAATAAATCCTAAGTTACTAACAATGAAACACTGAATTACTTTACTAAGTATGCGGAAACTACTTCAATAAAGCTAAGAAGAATAACTTTAACTTCAACTATTTTATTAATACTTTGAACCTGCTTGATACACAACTCTAATATCGAATTTGATAAACTCTAATATTCTCTCTAAAGTCGTATCTGATAGTCGTACCTCTAATGCCAATCTAGGGGTCCTTTTATAGACATAAGGAATACCCTAGTCGGTTTACAATTATAATTCTTGTACGACAAGTAATACTAAAACTAAACTAAGAATATTCTAGAATTACATAATAATCCTTAACGATTTGCATAGCAGTCCTTTATCCTTGCAGTACTTTGATGAGTGAGCAGTACTTTGACTTTCTTCATTAAGCAGTACTTTGACTTTCAGCAGCACTTTGACTTTATGTATCCCAACACCAGTGAACAGATATATAACAAAACGAATAATCGAAAGATAAGGAACAAAAATAACATAACCTATGGTGCATTGGGAAAATCATAAGGCATAATCAAAAGGATATCGAAGTGTAAAGAAAGATTAGTAATCTACCACGAGCCCAAACATATCATATCATAACATATAGCATAAGAAACCAAGGGATTGATCAGCCCCCAAAATGTGAAAGACGTGTATTGCACACAACATCAGTCACCATATAAGTCATATCATATCATATCATATCATATCATAACAAATCTAGCATGCATCCATATGCCCATGTACAAATCATAGTGGCCATAGCAAAATATAAAGCGCGCATAATATCACAAAAAGGGACGGGACGGAACATCACTCCACCGCCCTAGAGTCATGTCATTAGTGCATCAATGACATGCCCATGTTACCTTCATGGCTAGGAAAATGGATCGGGTATTAAACTGAAAGGTCAAATGAAAGTCATAATATAAATGTTCATATCAAAGATTCAAAGCAAGGTTCAATATCAAAGGTTCACAAATCTAGAGGGTGCATAGCAAAGGTTCAATATCAAAGGTTCAATAAGGCATAATACAAAGATCATATAAGAGAGCCATAATAGTAAGGTGATAAGGTTTTGAAATGTACCTTTTTGAGGGGTCGTTTAAGCCCTTATTTGATCACTTTTGTATCCGTTACTGCTTAATATCGTTCCTTTTCACTTTTTAGGTATCTTAAAGGCAAAATGTTGGAATGACACTTATTCGGACGAAAAGGCGCGAATACACGAAGAAAATGGCCAAAGTCAAGAATCGAGACACTCAGGCTGCTGGAGCTGAAGGGGACGGCGTCAGGCACAAATTAGTGACGCCGTCAGACAACGTTTGTGACGGCTCAGTAGCCAAATTACTCATTTACAAGTGACGGCTTCAGGTTTTAAAAGAGTAGGTCGTCGCAACTCAGACGGCCTAGATTTGATCCAGACGACGTCAGAGACTGAAGGGGACGGCGTCACAAGCATAAGGTGACGTCGTCGCAAGACTAACGTGGCCAAGACGAAACCCTAATGACGGCGACCCGACGGCGTTTCAAATCAAAGGGTGACGCCGTCGCATTTGTAATCTTATATATAGAATCTGAATTTTTTAGTTTTCGGTGTGTAGTCTTTTGGAGTAAAAACCTAAACCGAACCAAGACTGCCTTGTACAGTATTTTAGGGTTCCATACCCTATCTTACATCAAGATAAGTGTTTTACTTTATTAATTCAATTATGTCTTCAATTACTTGTGTGTATGCATGCATGTTTCCCATGTCCGGCTAATTTACTTGTGTGTTTGCATAGGAAATATGAAACTTAATTATTGAATATTGATTGGTTGTTTCTTATCTTAATTGTTAATGATCTAGTATTGCGATAGGTCATCCGTTGTGTAATTAATGCTTGATTAATCTTTGTTGAACCTTAGCTTATAGTACCTAGAGTCATTGTAGGCTAAACCATCCGAAGAGTAACTTAGCGTTAAGTTTATAAATCCTAGAGATTTTGTAGGCGATAACCTTTGGTAGTTTCAAAGAGATAGGGATAAACGCATACCCTACGACCTTAGACACACAACGCGATTAAGAATAAGGACGTGACAATTCAACCATCAATAGGAGATAATTAAGGAGTAATAAAACCTAAGTAAACACATCTTTAAATCATCATACAAGCACACAATAATTAGACATAGACTACATACACCACTAGATTAGATAATTAGATAAGTAGAGTAATCGGTAGAAATACCAACCCCCAAATCCAAACCCCGAGATTCGTACCTTTCCATTTCCTAAAAAACATAAAAAGATAAAAAAAATAATCTTCCTCAACCCCAACCTTAGCGTAGTAACTTCTCACTAGCATTCCTATTCCCCTAGAGAACGATATCAATTCCTGTGGCTTACCCTAATACTACACTACAACGATTAGGTTCACTGCCTAGGGTGTTGAAAAACTTGCTCGACGAAAAGGAAGTTCCTTTGACCCTGAACGACGCGTGTAGCGTTATCAAGTTTTTGGCGCCGCTGCCAGGGAATAGAATAGCTAGTTAGATTTCCACCTCGTTTAGGTTCCCTTGCTTGATTCCCATCAAGTAAGCTTTTTTCTCATTATTAGCTTCCTTGTAGTATATCCCCCTTCTTTGTGTTTGTGTTCGTAAAACCCTTTTCATTTTTCGCTATGACAAGTGAAGTTGCATTTGAATCATTAACAAATGAGGAACAATTGAATTTCGCAGATTGGATTGCTTTTTATTGTTCTAATGAATTTGTGAGTGATCTTAGAGATATCCAAAAGGAGACGGGTGTAAGGTTGGATGGATTTGATAAATTTTGTGCTTGTGTGGCTTCTATTCAACGATCATTGTTAGAATCAACTCCTTTTAGTGAGACCCTCTGGAAAAGTTTTGAGAAAAGCCTCCTAAGCATAAACCATCAGTTGTCACAACTTGAGGAAATGGATAAGGAGGATTTATCCAACCTTAGGCATCATGATCAAAAAGACCTAGTTTTTAAGAACATGGAACCTAAACCCGAACAAGATTGTGAGATGGTTATAGTTGAACTACCTAGTTGCATGCGTGGGATAGATTTCACCAAAACATATGACACGCGTGAGGAATCCTTTAGGCAAATAGAACATAGTGATCAAAATTTTGAGAATGATTCTTATGAATCGGACCAAGAATTTGAAATGGCTAAAGAAGGATTTGAGATATTTAGGAGTGTATTTGGGTTATATCATACTAAAACACATGATGAACATTTAGGAGATCTAGATATAATGGATAATGAGGTGGAAACTCCAAGCCCACAAGCCCTACCATCACTTGAGGAACACACATCGCCTATAACTTACCCGGAAGAAGTAGAAGAGACTATAGGAACCCCGATTGATATAGAACCTTTGGACCAAACGCCACTAGAGAATGTAGGTTTAGATGATTGTTTTCATGACCTCTCTCTTAGTCTTAGGGAAGTTCCTAATTTTGATGAACCGGAGCCTCAACCAAAAACCTTACCCAATTTTCCGTCTTTAGATGTGAATCTTGGAATTGAATTAGGCTCCAATCCACCCATCAAAATAAATAGTTCGGGTTGTTGCTTGATAAAGGTGGTAGACTCTAGGTCATGTAGAGTGGAAGCTAATATAGGAGTAACCCATGACCTTACACACTTATATCACCCATTAATGGTTGATACCAAGAAACATTATGGGTTTAAACCGGGTTTATTAGGTCAAGATGGATCCTTAACTAAGAATCTTTTGAAGATGATAGAAGATGATCCATTTTTAGGAGAGAGATTTGATTCACCCGCTACACCAATAGAATTAGGTAAGGTTATAATGAATGGAGCACACTCCTTTGAGCATATAAATCACCCATCACCCTAAGGGTGTGTATCGCTACTATCACCCGCACTTTAGCTTAAGTGTAGAAAAAACTTCCCCTTTATCCGTTAAATAAGGGTAGAGTCAAGCTCGTGACTCGAACAAAAACAAGCGCTTCTTGGGAGGCAACCCATGTGCATTTGTTTTTCATTTTTATTTGTGTGTCATATATCTTTTCATTATTGTATGTTCTCATGTTTGAATTTGTGAAAATGCTTTATTTTGTCTTTAACCTCGTCTTAATTACTGTTGAAAACTTGAAGACCTTGATAGATCTTGAGCTTCGTAGATCGTTAGTATCGCTTGTGTAATCACAAACAAACTAAAAGAAAATCTCTACAACTTGTATTCTGTAGCGGAATTTAAACACAAGTATGAAACACAGATAACTAAGAACTTCTTTGATCCTCTATGGATCGTTATATTAAAAACTTGTTTAAGCACACGTACATAATTCATTCTATTGTGTTCCTTTTATAGACAAGGAACCCTAAACAAAACCCTAAACCGTTTTCCAAGAAATGTATAAACATAAAACTAAATAAGATATACACAATCACTTCCTAATAAAGCTCATGTATATCCAAATTAAATATACTAAACACGGAATAATAACTTCCGCAGAAACAAACTAATCTTCAGCAGAACTATGTCTTCAGCAGAATCCATACCCTTCGGCAGAATCCATTCAGCAGAAATAACAACATAATTCGTACTTCACATAATTCCCAACAATCCTCCCCTAAACTAGAATTTGACGTGGTTAAGTTCCAGTTTCTTGATATATCTCTAACCTTGAAACACTAGAGGATTGTAGTCAAACAGCATCAGCAAAGAATTAAAACAAAATCATCTCGTTGATGAAGAAACTCTGAAACTCCATATCTTTGCAGCAACAAATGACAACATGTACATCAAAACATATAAGTTTCAAACTATTCTCATCACATCCAGGTGTGTTAACTCCTGTGAGAGGTGAATCATTGAAAATAATGGATTTGATGTCTCTTTACCAATATTCATCACTACTGGAGTAGCCAAATGTTTAAGTTCGAAAACCATGGTACACTGATAACCATCTGATCTATTAGCAAATCAGTAACCATGAACGGATTTGATATGTCTTTACCTGTAGCCGTTTGCTCAGGACTAGTCAATTCTTAAAATTGGTGAACGGATTACCAAATATGGTATTCCACTGCCTTTACCACAAGCCATATACAGGTGGGCTAGTCAATTCTTGGATTCCAAAAAGGAATAAATCATGGTGAATTGATAACCATACAATACTCAGCAATTAAGCATGGGTGGTTGCAAACCCTATGATTTTGAGCAAACCATTACAGCTATCAACAGATTTGATTTGTCTTTACCAAAGCTGTACCCTTTGGACTAGCTAATTCTTTGACATACACAAGGTATATCGGGTGAGTTAATAACCAACAATAAGATACAACAAACCTGCAATAAAAGTTAGTAAAAACAAAACATATACATAGTTTTTTTTTTTTTTTTTTTTTGTCTAAGAGCCATCATCTGAGCCACAAAATCATCACTATTAAAGTCTGCTCCCAAAATACTCTGAGCAATTGAAGGATTAGAAACAGCTTGCTGAGTATACACATCCCAGTGTTCAACAGGCATCTGAGTAGCCATTGCATCTAATTCTTTTTGTCTCTCAGAAGTTAATTTAGAAATAGACTCAGCTTCAATCTGTTGAGCCAATTCAGCACTTTTCTTCAAATTGGCACATTCATCTAACATCCTCTGTTGTGCTAACCTTTCCTGTTCACTGACTAGATCTGGACCAAGCTCAGTATCAACCATTACTCCTTTCCTTTTATCAGTAGATTCAAAAGTACCATCAGCTGAAGGAGTATCCATAAAAGGAACTTCAGAAGATTCGTCCAGATGTGCTTCAGAAGAAACATGTTTAGAGAAATCTTCAACAGGTGTAGAAAATACATCTACTTCTGGATTCAAATAAAACTTCCTTCCAGCAAGGAAAACTTCAGAAGCAGATTCAGATAGCACATTCGAAGTTTGAACATTAGCACCAGCAATGTCCATCAAAGGAGTATCAGCAACAACATGTTCTTCAGTAGTTGAAACATCTTCACTTTGAACTGTATCCTTATGCACATATTGCTTTCTCCTTCGTCTAGTAAACAAAATTGGCTCCTTTTGCTGCACAGATGTACCAACCTTTGAAATAGAGACATTAGATTCTTGAGCCACATTAGCCAACATATCAAGTGACTTAAACTGAGCATTCACATCCTCCTCATCAGAAGAAACATCCAATCTCCTTTTTCTTCTCTGACTCAGTTGTATTTCCAAATCCTTAACCTTTCTTTTCAAATCTACAATCTCACCACCAAGCTTAGATTTAGTCTCTGCCAGTTCCTTTTTGAGATCAGTGATCTCAGCTCCATACCTGTTCACTAAAGCATATAAAGATGTAAGTGTAATAGGGTCCTCAGCTCCACCAGCAGATTGCTCTGTGGGAATGGGAGCATCATTGGGCCTTTCAGAAGAAACATCAACATGCTCTATGAATGAAACATTATCATCAACTGGATCTCTAACAGGACTAGGAGTAGGCAACCTATTAAAGTCAGTCTCAACCTCATCATGAGGAACCTGTGTAGATGGTGGACTAGGTCTAGGTGAAGGAGTGGACAAATGTTGTTCAGGAGCAACAAGATGGGTTTCAGCAGTATTAGAAGGGCCTTCATCCATTGTCACTAATGGATTCCCATCAGCAGCAACAGTAGTAGAAGGTGGAGAACCAACAACATTTCCTTCTTCAGCAGATTCATTGTCCTGAGGCAACATAGCTGCTAGCAAAGGATGATGTGCCCCCTCATACTTAGTTCTCATTGAAGCAAATAGTTTAGCAGTTAAAGCTCCTATGGGATAAAAGTCTTGGGCTTGTGTGGTAATGTCTAAAATTATCTGAAGAAACCTAGGGTACATCAAAAACTTATGCTTTTTCCTATCTATATTTTCAACCATATTATCAAAAATATACTTAGAGAAATTATAAGTCAAACCCCGAGAAAGACAAACAATACCACATCCCAGCTGTGTAGAAAATTGATCCCATCCTCCAGATTTATTGCTCATACATTGAAGCAAGGTGTGAACCAAAAATCTCCACATAGGACACAACTGATTCTTCAACCACATATCAGTCCTTGCACCCTGATATCCAATAGCTCTTAATCCAGCAAGAATATCCACCGCATTAGAATGATAAACCCCATTAGCATCATCCAAACGAAGTTGTCTTCTTATCAGCTCCTCTGTCACAACATACTCTGTTCCGTCGACAATAGCTACAATCTCTGTATCATTCCTCTTTTCAGCAGTTGCCCAAAATTGTTTAACCAACGATTCATAAATCACTTCTGGAGAATGCGTTAAAGCATAATGAATCTTGGATCTCTGTAAGAATTCTACCATTGGTCTATACAACTCATCACCCTTCGCTATTCCCAGAAAAGCGACTTTATTATGATCATGCTTGAATTGAAGCGCCATGAGAAAAATTGTAAGTTAGGGTTAAGATTCACACAAGTGGAAGTGTTTTGAATGTGAGTAATGAGGGAAACTTTCAATTTGAGACGAAGATATGCGAACAGAGAATAAGTAGTAGTTTCCCAATTTTGGTCAAATGTTGACCAATGCTGACGTGTACTACTACTTCTACCCAATTTAACTTTCAACTTCGGTAGAAACACTAATCAATCTGCTGAAGCATACTAATCAGCAGAAACAGATCACGTATTCAAGAAGCTTCAGTAAATATCTTTTTACTGTTTCACCCACACGCATTAAATCTCATTAAGTCTTGAAACTATCTATAAAACAATCCCAATGCACACATAACTCTTCATCAAAAACCCCAAATATCATCACAAACCCTAATTGCATCAATGCTCCAAAATTAACTACAATCAACCATGAGTACTAAACCTGATATCATAGATCTCACACCATCATTCTAATCATCATCATCATCAAGTGATGATTCAAACCCCTGGCTTCATTACTTTCCTCAACCATATTCACGACCAAGTAAATCACCTTTTATCCCTTCTTCAGAAGAAGATAGTGTAGTGAATCCAAGTGAATCTGCTGATTATTCTAATGATTCCTATAAGGAGAGAACATCTTACTCCCAACCTCTAGCACCTCAGCCTCAATGAAGGCCACGTGCCAGAAATCCGCCACTCCTTAAGGATAGAGAGGTGGTTCTAGCACTTCCTGCTTCATATCATGGGGCATCATCACATATCGTATAAAGGAAGGAGTCAAGGAAGGTGGAAGAATTGCTTTTTGGTGAAATCAGCAGATGAAGCACAAAGGACATAAGTGGTCATCTTCATCATCATCGTTTTCATCAATTCATCCTTCCCATTTTGATCCTTAGCTTCTTCGTCATACCGGTCATGCATATCCAGTCATCGAGATAGAATGAATGGGTGGTTATGCAAGACTTCACAAACGCATATCCAGCATCTAGTGTGAAAGATGTGAGCGATCATGCATATCCAACAGCCTGTTAGATGTTGGAATAGATGATATGAACTAGGTTAGGATTAGTAGATCATAAAGCACTTTCCTTGTAGTTGCAATTGATGTTAATTGTACTTTGTAAGCTGTAAGCTGTAAACTGTTTCTCGAATGAATGAATGAACAATTTGCTTCAGTACTTCTCTTGAATGAACATAGTAACTTCAGTACATTGTCTTCAGTGGAAACAAATAACTCACTTCAGCACTTTGAATTCAGTAGAAACAAGCTTTAGAGCTTTCTTGACCATATTTCAACTTAACAACCATGGTAAATTCCACCTTGAATAACCAATCTGCAAATCATAACAAACACAGAGAAACACATAAACCAAACAAAGACAAACAAACTATCATTACATTAGCTGGTTAGTGTTAGTGAACAGAATCATAAATCATAAAGTATACACAAAAATCAAACAAATTTACATAAAACAATGCAAAGTATACACAAATCCTCCCCGGAGGCATATGCCTCCCTTGAGGCCTATGCCTCCCCTTAAACTTTGCAGTTAAGGGTTAAGCATACCAATATGGACCACTAGGTGTTGAAACCTTGGTCCATCAAAAGCTTTTGTTAACAAATCTGCCACATTATCATCAGTGTGAATTTTAACCACTTTTATCAAATGTTTGTCATATGCATCTCTTATAAAGTGGTGCCTGATTTTAATATGTTTTGTTCGACTGTGAAATACTGGATTTTTAACAATGCATATGGTACTTTGATTATCAATAAAAATTGTTGTGTTCATGAAGTTATACCCATAATCCAACAATTGATTTTGAATCCAAAGAACCTGTCCACAGCAATTTGCAGCAGCAACATACTCTGCTTCAGTAGATGAGGTAGCCACAATAGTCTGTTTCTTGCATTGCCAAGAAATCAATCTCTTTCCAAGGAATTGGCAACCTCCAGTAGTGGACCGTCTATCCAAATTTGCACCAGCATAGTCACTATTACTATATGCTTCCAGCTTAAATGGAGATTCTTTTGGGTACCAAAGGCCTAAATGAGGTTGGCCTTTGAGGTACTTAAAGATCTTTTTAACAGCATTGAGATGGGAAGTAAGTGGAGTAACTTGATGTCGAGAACAAACACTCACAGCAAAAGTAATATCAGGCCGTGAAGCTGTTAAATACATCAAAGAACCAATCATAGATCTGTAAAGATGTACATTCACTGGTGGATCTATTTCATTGTTGATCTTTGACTTTGGAGCTTCATAAGGTGTAGTGGCAGTCCTTACACTCTCCATACCAAACTTCTTTAAGATGTCCCTCACATATTTGTCCTGACTGATAAAGATACCATCAGGTTTCTGCTGAACTTGAAGACCCAAAAAGAAAGTCATTTCTCCCATGGCACTCATCTGAAATTCTCCCTTCATTAGCTCCTCAAACTCCCTGCACCAAGCTTCCTTTGTGGATCCAAAAATAATGTCATCCACATACACTTGCACAAGAATAATGTCTGTGGAATTCTTCTTCAGGAAAAGTGTTTTATCTATGGCACCTCTTCGATATCCATGCTTCAGCAGAAAGGATGAAAGCCTAGCATACCAAGCTCGTGGTGCCTGATGTAGTCCATAGAGAGCTTTGACTACCTTGTAAACATGAGTAGGATGATCAGGGTCTTCAAATCCTTTAGGTTGAGTGACATAAACCTCCTCTTCTATTTCACCATACAGGAAGGCGCCTTTAACATCCATTTGATATACCATAAATCCCATGTAGGATGCATAAGCCAAGAAAATCCGTATGGCCTCAACTCTAGCCACAGGTGCAAACACTTCATCATAATCAATCCCCTCCTCTTGTCTATAACCCTGAGCAACCAATCTTGCTTTGTTTTTAATGACAACACCTCTTGCATCTCTCTTATTCTTCAAAATCCATTTAGTACCAATTGCATACTTGCCATCAGGTAGTGGTACCAATATCCAAACTTGCTGATTTTGAAATTGTTTCATCTCTTCCTGCATTGCCTCAAGCCAACTTGAATCTTCAAGAGCCTGAGTAACACTGGTTGGTTCCACTTGAGAAAGAAAACAAGCAAACAGACAATGTTCATAGTCTGTGTGATTGTCTCTTTGCTGATCTGAGACATAAGAGAGAAAATCCACTTGACCATATTTAGAACTTGCCACAGTACCCCTTGTTCTAACAGGTGCATTAGGATCACCAATAATATTTGACTGTGGATGAGTATTATGAATCCTTTTAGTAGCAGTGGTGTTGACTTCAATGGAAGAATCAAGATTAGTCATAGTAGGTTCAAAATCAGTGTCATAAGAAGGTGAGGTGAAGATTCCAGCTTTGGGTTGATGATTACCAAGATTTGAGGGTCTTGGAAAATGAGTATAAGGATCTCCAAAGTCTGTGGACACTCTAGCAGAAATGGGAGTAGAAACAGCATAGCCTTCAGCAGAATTGGTGATGATAGGAGAAACCGGATCACGTTCAGTAGAATTGAGGTTTCCACTTATTGTTTCACTTGCACTCTCCTCAGCATTCCTCTCAGCATCTAGATTAGCTGCATACTCTTGTTTCTTTAGCCTAGCAAGATCCTCTGCATAATTGGACTCGTCTTCACTCTCATCAGAAGTAACTTTAGAAGTGTCACCTGAAAAATTGTTAGAGGAGAAAGAAGGCACTACAATGGGTTGTTCATCATCTTCAAACTCACTGTCAGAATCAGCATCCAGGGTATCTGCACTGTTTTTTGGAGACTCTTGAGTACATGTATTTTGAGTAGCCATATGTCTAGAATAACCCAAATAATCAGTTAAGTAATCAAGGTCAAAAGACCAAACATGACCCTGTCCTTGAACATTAGGCTTGTCTTCTAGAAACCTCAGGTTCAATGTCTCCTCAATCTTCTTAGCAGATAAATTGTAAACTCTGTACGCCTTACTATGAGCTGAATATCCCACAATATAACCATCATCAGTCTTCTCATCAAATTTGCCCAATGGATCACTTGTATTCAGAATAGTCACTTGACACCCAAAAGGTTTAAGGTAATGAATAGTAGGAACTTTCCCATAGAGAAGTTCATATGGTGTTTTGAAGTGTGGTCGAGTAATGGACACTCTATTCAGTACATAACAAGCTGTGCCAACAGCTTCAGTCCAAAACATGGTGGGTAGCTTAGAGTCTGCCAGCATTGATCTTGCAGCCTCTATGAGGGTCCTATTTTTTCTTTCTGCCACCCCATTTTGTTGTGGGGTTCTTGGAGTGCTATAGTCCCTTTTGATCCCTTTTGACCTACAGAGTTCTATAAGGATAGCATTCTTGAACTCTGTCCCATTATCACACCGAATTCCTTTAACCTTTTTGTTCAACTGATTCTCAATAAGGGTAATAAAGTCTTTCAGCACTGGAGATGTTTCATCTTTGGTCCGTAGAAAGAATACCCAACAAAATTTTCTATAACCATCAGTGATAACTAGACAAAAATACTTTTGATCAATGCTTCTAACTTGAGTTGGACCAAACAGATCCATATGAAGCAACTGAAGAGGTTCAGAAATAATGCTCACAGCAGTCACAACTTTGTATGAGGCTCTGTGTTGCTTTCCTTTGTTGCAGGCAACACAGTTATGATCATTAGTGAAGACTTTGGAAGGAAGACCTTCAACAAGACCCAGTTTAGAGAGCTTGTTTATGGTCTTGAAGTTGACATGGGCCATCCTCCTATGCCATTTGGTAGACTCATCCAAGGATGCTTTAGCCACCAAACAAGTTAAGTCACCTTCTGGTTTAACATCAGTTAAGTTGAATGTATAAAGATTGTGATTCCGAGGAACTTTCAGCAGAATTGAAGTTTCTTCTGGGAGTTTGAAGTCTTTAGATAACACAAGACATTCATCCTCTGTGAAGAGTACTTTGTTCTTGGTGTCACAGATTTGTGAGACTGAGAACAAATTGAAGTGTTGGAGTTCCTTGACATATTATACATTCTCAAAGTCCAGTTGAGGTGTTCTGATGGTCCCTTTCCCAGTAATCCTTCCATCACTTCCTCCAAAGGTTACATTGCCTCCTCCTTCAATTGATACAAAGTTATGCATCATATCCCTGTTTCCTGACATGCTTCTTGAACACCCACTATCAACAATGCCAACATCTTTATGCTTAAGAGGATGATTCTACAACAACAAAAATATACAAAATATTAGTACACTATTGAGGCTCAAGTCATTGCTGACTTGAACCTGCCTTGTGGATCATATGAATTATGCCATGCAGATGTATAGGATCCACTATTGTTCTTGGGTTTCCATTGAAATTTAGGTCCCTTTTTATTCCAAGAACAACCTGCTGAGGACTTGACAGCAGTATCCCAGTTCCCTTTCCCATCAGTCATTGAGTCAACATATCCAGGCCAATAACCATTCTTAAAATATGAACTTGTTGGTTGTACATATGGTCTTGCAACTGGTCTTCTCCAAGGAAAAGGAGAATTAGTTGCTTGTGGAACATAAGGGGGTATAGCATTAACATTGGTCCACCTTGGTCTAGATGTCCTAGAATCACCACACCTACCCATCCTTTGCTCATGATAATCACAATCCTTAATTAAATGAAATTTACTTCTACACACAAAACATGTCTTCTGTTTAGAAGATTTATTCAAACCAAAAGATGTTATATTACAAGCAGAAGTATTCAAACCAAAACCATGAAAAGAATTGTTTTTAACAGTATTATTATGCAAAGAATTAAAAAGCAAGTCTTCAGAGGCAACTGTCTTGGAAGAGGATTCCTTGGCAGCAACTCTGACATGCTTATTGGTAGTCTTGGGTGCAGGCAGGGGTGAAGACTTGGGAAAGTCAGACTTGTCATTTGAATCACACTCTGTAGACCCTTGCTCGGAGGACTTGTCACTGTTAACACAAGAGACAAAGTCATTAGAAGAAGTATCAGGGTCTGGCAAGTCTTTTGACTTTTTGCCATAGAGATGGTGTGATCCATCAAAGTCAACAGTAATGGAAAGGTCAATGGGCATGTGCTCACCTCTAATAGGTCCACGTACAGCATGTAGAGCACCTTCTTTCACAAAATTAGCTAGGCCTGCTGGTGTAGATTTGCGTGTGTCATCCCTAGCTTCTAACCCTACATACTTCTTAAAGCCTAATCCTATAGAAGTATTTGGAGTTTGACTAGCATAGATGTGACTTGCTAACTTATTTCCATTTAACAACCATTCGTTATGCCTAGCAATTTCAGTATCTAGTTTCTCTTTTAGCTCTAGATTTTCTGACACTACATCTGCTCTCAACTTCTCAGAATATTTTAACTCATTCTTAGCACATTCAAGATCCCTTTCCAACACACTTATTTTCTCATCATAAGCTATTTGATTCTTCTGAAACCAAACCTTTTGTCTTTCTAGTGTTTGTAAAGCCTGTTTATAAGCTTCAACTTCTACAAAGTATTCATTATATTTAGGTTTCAAAATATCATAAGCTTCTTTGAGTTCATTATAACGCTCACTACAACCAAACAAACAGTTTTGTACCTGAGAGATGCCCATCAAGGCAATCTGATCATGACTATCCTTTGAAGTATAGCTTGCAATCAAACCAACATTATCAATGTCAGGACCATTATGCTTCTCCTGCTCATGTTGCGTCCAGTCCACATTGCTATCAAGAGTAACCAACGCTGCTGATCCCTTTGAAGTTCTAGCGTCCCTCTGATTCTGCTGATAAGTAGAGTATCTCGTCTCATCACCAGCTTTCCTGTCTTTGCACTCTCTGGAGAAGTGACCCATCTGTTGACAAGTGAAGCACTTGACCTTCCTTTTGTCAAACCTCGCTGGATCTCTTCCTTGGAAGGCAAACCTTCTGCCAGCTTTCCGCTCAAAATTCTTGATATCCATGGACAGCATAGCCACCTGCCACTTCAGCTTCATCTCTTCCATCTCCAGTGGATCCACCTGATCTAAATCCTCATATGCCAGTTCCTGCTGAGGATCATAATCAGCAAAGAAGGATCCAAGCACATCTTCCATGATACCTCCAGATTTAGAACTTGATGGAGTGGTAGTGTAAGATGATGATGAGTAAATTGGACTTGGACCATGACTCATCTTAGGGGTAGAGGCTCCAACGAATGTTGTGTGACTTGCAGTAGATGATGATCGAAAAGGACTTCTTACATCATGTTCAAGAGCTTTAAGTTTGTTGTACAGCTCGTCAAAAGTAAGCATATCCAAACCACCTTTTGCTTTTAAAGCAATGCTCACTTGTAGCCAGGATGGAGGTAAAGACCTCAAGAACTTAGAATTACAATCATCATTATCTGGCTTTGCCTGCATCTGATTTAACTGACTTAAAATCTTGTGAAACTTGTCATAGCCCTTATGTATTCCTTCCTCTTCAGAAATTTGAAAGTCTTGAAACTGTTGTCTAAGCATGGACTTTCTCATTCTCCTAGACTCCTCATTCCCACCGAACTTCGCCTTAATTGCTAACCATATGTCCTTGGCATATTGCATGAAGTGAAAATCACTCAAGTGATCCTTAGGAATAGCTTGAAGAAGAATGGTTTTAACCTTGGTTTCTCTCTGAACTGCCAGTAACTCTTCAGCAGTTTTGGGAGGAACATAAGTCATCGTTCCAGCAGCATCGACAGTAGTTTTCTTCAAACTGTTTCCCTTCAATACTATCTCCCATAGATTCCAATCAATGTTGGAGATCCAGTTTTGCATCTTCATTGCCCAAAGATCATACTCCTCCCTTTTAAGGTAAGGAAACTTAGCATTGCTGTTCGAGAGACTTAGGTGTTGCAGATGGGTGGTGTTTTGGTTGTTGGTGATTTCAGCATCAACGTCTGATCCAGGCATGGTGAGTTTTGTTTTGGTTGTATTGGTGTTTATAAAAACCTGTCCTTAGTATCGTAGAGACTCTCACGAGGCTCTGATACCACTTGTTGAAAACTTGAAGACCTTGATAGATCTTGAGCTTCGTAGATCGTTAGTATCGCTTGTGTAATCACAAACAAACTAAAAGAAAATCTCTACAACTTGTATTCTGTAGCGGAATTTAAACACAAGTATGAAACACAGATAACTAAGAACTTCTTTGATCCTCTATGGATCGTTATATTAAAAACTTATTTAAGCACACGTACATAATTCATTCTATTGTGTTCCTTTTATAGACAAGGAACCCTAAACAAAACCCTAAACCGTTTTCCAAGAAACGTATTAACATAAAACTAAATAAGATATACACAATCACTTCCTAATAAAGCTCATGTATATCCAAACTAAATATACTAAACACGGAATAATAACTTCCGCAGAAACAAACTAATCTTCAGCAGAACTATGTCTTCAGCAGAATCCATACCCTTCGGCAGAATCCATTCAGCAGAAATAACAACATAATTCGTACTTCACATAATTCCCAACAATTACATATAAAGATATTTTACATAAAGGATAAGTGTAGGGAGAATTACACACGTTTTCAAAAAGAATGTGAACATGAGAATTACAATTATTTAAAAGATATATATGTGTGTGTTTGTTCGAGTCAAATGCTTGTAACGAGTCATAATGAATGTTTTGCAGGAAATTTTTCCAGATTCTAAAGATAAAAATTTTCCAGAATTTTTTCCAGAAAATCGCAGACCAGTTTCTGTCAGGATAACCTGACGGCGTCAGGGTCGCAACCTGACGACGTCAGGAGGAGTAGAAACTGCTTACTAATTTTTTCTCGTTTTCTGAGCTACTTATAAATATTTGGAATTTTCCAGGTCTTAATTTTCCATAAAATCTACAAACATCCATTTCACAAGCATTATATCTTAGTTAAGTCTGGAATTACATCTTGTTGTGATTTTTCTTTGTTCGGTTTGATGCTTTGGGTTGTTTGTTTTCTTCAAGTGTGCAGGTTTTATTTATCAAGAAGAAGATACATAAGATGAGAAGGAGCTTTTCACGCAAACGTTCTTCTTGAAGAAAGATTTAACCACTACTTCACACACGGATCCTACCGAGCTAATCAGGGGAGTACTAATTTCTTTCATTTTTAATTACCTTTCATTATCATAACTTTGATACTTTCGGGGAACATTGGGGACAATGTTCAGTTTAAGTGTAGGGAGGGAAAATAAAACGGGAACTTTGAAACTATGCTTATCCTTGACTATTTGCATTGTCCAATTACATTTGTGTAATAAACCATGAGAAAATGTCGGTTAGGGTAATTTTGGCACCAAATTTTCAATTTTTCATGACATATAAGAGTGGGCCCTTAGTCTTAATAAAGCGTCTCATGGATAGGAAGTTATATGACTAGCACAAAAACCTTTACCACTTAAATTCCACCCAAAATGTGAGGATCGCCCTTAGATTAGTAGGAATTAAAGCATTCATCTTTGATGCTTAGAGTGTGAACCGGTAGTATAATAGATTCTAGAACTTGTTTTGTGATGCATCCCGAGATCGCTAGTAAGACTACACTTGTGTAGTTAGGAATAACTAAATGATAAGAGGAATTAGGATAACCCTTGTTCGATACCCGTAATATAATTACTTCTTCCACCTCGGTTGAGTAATTCCCCCACACCCTTGCGTTGTACTCACTTTTAGTACACGATACCGCTAGTTAACCCCTCAGAGCCTATCCTTTTCGCGGTTCTCGTGATGTTTCGGTTTTCCGGAATATCAATGAAGAGCATTGTTTACACCCCACCCCAAATGTACACCCAAATTGCCTTAGCCTACCTTGTATGCACTCACTTTTAGTGCATTATTGTTATCACACTAAACCCTTAGTTCAATTATCTAGTTGCTTGCATAAGTTGCTAAGTCGAGTCAAATCCTTTGTACACAGTTTTGGGACGATTGGGACTCATGGGAAAAGTTAAATTTTTTGAAATGATGGGAAGGGAACGTTAAATTCAAATTCCCTTTATTTTCGTAATAATGTACTCCAAGTGTTTTGATCTTTTCAATTCGGGTCATATTAGTGTTAGAATAACAAAAACTCAAGTGTAGGGATGTGCCTATAAATCTCTATCACTTTGATGTTATCGTAGAGGATGGTAGAGTAAAAGTGTATGGAAAAAAAAGGGGGCTAGCATCCTACATCTATCTTTAATTTATGTTTGTTTGTTTCAGTTATCTAGAGTCTAGAGTGTCGAGTCTTGGCCTAGCAACGCCATTCTTCGCATGCTTGTAACATAAATATTTTTGACTTGCCACCACTAAATCACCTATCCCACCAAACCCTTTGTTTCCCTACCGTAAGCCTAACATTACAACCCTTTAAAAGACCTCTTGGATAGTCTTTCCTAGGTGCTTACGCCAAAGCGATGGAGGTTTGATCTAGTCTCAAGCCTATGGTAATCTATGTATTAGGACCGGTTAATGAGTGTTTATCTTCCATTTCCAACTTGTTATATTTCATATACACCCGAGAGATGTGAGTATCCAAACACCCCATGTGAGGTGCTAGTATGTAATTTCCGTGCTTGTTATGACTTTTGCGGGGCTTATATGTGTTGTGGATTGTTCTAAACCAATGCTTCCCCTAACTTATAAATTAATTGGCTAAAAGCACATTTGCTTGAGGACAAGCAAATACCAAGTGTAGGGGTATTTGATAAGGTTTTAAAATATACCTTTTTGAGAGGTCGTTTAAGCCCTTATTTGATCAGTTTTGTATCGGTTATTGCTTAATATCGTTCCTTTTCAATTTTTAGGTATCTTGAAGGCAAAATGCTGGAATGACACTTATTTGGACGAAAAGGCGCGAATATACGAAGAAAATGGCCAAAGTCAAGAATCGAGACACTCAGGCTGCTGGAGCTGAAGGGGACGGCGTCAGGCACAAATTAGTGACACCGTCGGACAACTTTTGTGACGGCTCAGTAGCCAAATTGCTCATTTACAAGTGACGGCTTCAGGTTTTAAAAGAGTAGGTCGTCGCAACTCAGACGGCCTAGATTTGATCCAGACGACGTCAGAGACTGAAGGGGACGGCGTCACAAGCATAAGGTGACGCCGTCGCAAGACTAACGTGGCCAAGACGAAACCCTAATGACGGCGACCCGACGGCGTCACAAATCAAAGGGTGACGCCGTCGCATTTGTAATCTTATATATATAATCCGAATTTTTTACTTTTTGGTGTGTAGTCTTTTGGAGTAAAAACCTAAAACGAACCAAGGCTGTCTTGTACAGTATTTTAGGGTTCCATACCCTATCTTACATCAAGATAAGTGTTTTACTTCATTAATTTAATTATGTCTTCAATTACTTGTGTGTATGCTTGCATGTTTCCCATGTCCGGCTAATTTACTTGTGTGTTTGCTTAGGAAATATGAAACTTAATTATTGAATATTGATTGGTTGTCTCTTATCTTAATTGTTAATGATCTAGTATTGCGATAGGTCATCCGTTGTGTAGTTAATGCTTGATTAATCTTTGTTGAACCTTAGCTTATAGTACCTAGAGTCATTGTAGGCTAAACCATCCGAAGAGTACCTTAGCGTTAAGTTTATAAATCCTAGAGATTTTGTAGGCGATAACCTTTGGTAGTTTCAAAGAGATAGGGATAAACGCATACCCTATGACCTTAGACACACAACGCTGTTAAGAATAAGGACGTGATAATTCAACCATCAATAGGAGATAACTAAGGAATAATAAAACCTAAGTAAACACATCTTTAAATCATTATACAAGCACACAATAATTAGACATAGACTACATACACCACTAGATTAGATAATTAGATAAGTAGAGTAATCGCTAGAAATACCAACCCCCCAAATCCAAACCCCGAGATTTGTACATTTCCATTTCCTAAAAAACATAAAAAGATAAAAAATAATCTTCCTCAACCCCAACCTTAGCGTAGTAACTTCTCACTAGCATTCCTATTCCCTTGGAGAACGATATCAATTCCCGTGGCTTACCCTAATACTACACTACAATGATTAGGTTTACTGCCTAGGGTGTTGAAAAACTTGCTCGACAAAAAGGAAGTTCCTTTGACCCCGAATGATGCGTGTAGCGTTATCATAAGGCTCAGAGCAAAGGCATTATAATCAAAGCTAATATAAAAAAGATGTGTACGAATCATGAGAAACCTTAAGAGATAAGGTCAGAATATTTGTACCTTATTCAACAGCAAAGACAAACACAAGCAGATGAATCACAAGACACGGAAGATCACTCCTTCCTCGAGGGATCTACAGAAGTGAAAGGATATACGTTTATTAGATGTAGTTAAAGTGTATTACTCTAGATTAAGTCTTTTAAGGTTTATAAAAATACTTAAATTTTTAGTAAGTTCCCAAATATAATAACTTTCCTTATTTAGTAAGTTTCCACTTTAAGTAACTTAACCATTTAAATTAACTTTCTATTTTAGGCAGGGTTCCCGAATTAGTAAGTTTCCTTAATAAGTAACTTTCCAAAAACAGCAGTTTTCTATAATTAGCGGGTCTAGTCATTTGTGATATAGTTAATGTTAAATTAGGTTAAAATGACGAACATGATTATTCTTATAGTTTAGGGTTCATTTATGACAAGTTATAATAGTTTAGGGTCTAAAATGTCGTTATCACAAAGTATAGGGTTAAAAGTGTAAATATCACAAGTTTCCCTTAGTTTACGAATTAGTCCATTATTTTACCATATTAACGAACCAACCCCTTCATGTGTTATAAATTACATCTAACTCCTTTTCTTTTATTAAACCGAATTTTTTTTGAAAACCCTAGCCTAGCTCGATACCCATTTCCATTTTTAAACAAGCCGTAACCAATCCCAAACAAAAACTATAACGACCCTCTTATGTATCATTTTAGTCGTGACATACTCAAATCCAACTCCATCCACACGACAACAAACAAAACAACCCGAGACCTATTTATGAATTTTTAGCGATACAAAACAATTAAACTGAGATATACACGTATATATATTTACTCTGTTTCAGCTCGATACCATTTAGATGAAACATTTATATGTTGTATGTATGTATGTCGAACCAATTTCAAGATAGCAGGTTATATATGGGTCGACATATAAGCCGATCCTATTCGATATTTCATGTGTCCTTGGTTATGATTTTATGTGACAAGGTGTATCATTTTATGTGAGGTTTAGCATTGATCAATCATGCATTCGATTAGGGAGACCTCACGTACGATCAAAAGAAACAACAATGGAGGAAATTGAAACAAGATTGTGATACGTTACCCTTGTAGCGTGATCGAGAGAAGAACCAAGAACCAAAGAACCACGACAACCGAAACTAATCCACCCACGCCCTTCGAATCTGAAAACCACGACCAGAATCACTTCCTTGTGGCACCTTACCAAGCTCCCTTGTACCTGTCTTTGTGATCGAACGAAGGAGAGAAAAAAACAAATGTATGCCGCCACGTAGACATTAGGGTTTTGTGTGTGTTGAATGTGTAGAATGTAGGTTAAACAAATGAGGTGAAATGGAGATATAGGGGGAGGGTTTCGGCCGAGTTTAAGGGAGGATCAAAACATATTTTATTTTCCAAATTTACAAATGTATATAGACTAAATTGTATACAAGTAAATTAGATACAAGTTTTAATATTTATTGGTCCCTTTAGGAGCCCTTTAACATGTGATATGTATTTAGTTATAGGGTATGTCGATTTTTTTATTTATCTTGTACAAGCTATAGACTCAATGTTGTAGCTTTTCTGTTTCATTAAGCCTCAAATCTTATGTTAAGTTCAAGTATTATTACTTTGATGACAATGTGGATTAGGTATGATAATTATTTTATAAGTTAGGTTAAAAACATTTAATGAGCTTGACATATTATACATATTTCATAGATATTAATTAGAGGGGTAAAATAGTCATTTCACAAGTTTTAGATTTTAGGGTTTTACAATGAAACTTGTAGGAATGATGAAATTCATCATTATACTCCATAATAAAATATAAATGAGTGGTAAGTTCCATCGGGTTGCTTAAACGTTGTTTAAAGCTGGAAACGCGGGTCAAAAACGCGTATTTCGCGTAAAACGCAGAACTGGGAAACGTAAAATTCCAAAACTTGTGGAATTGTCGTAAAATGGTAGAAATACATATTTCTAATGTTTATAGTATTTTATGGACATATCGGGATGTCTGAATGACGTTTAAACCCTAAAGTAATTCTCATACACGGTTTCGCGAAATCGGTTCTGTATGGATTCAATGTACGTTGTCAGGACGACTTGTCGAGTTTCATTTATCTTGTCATGAAAGTAAAATAAAATAAAAATTTTACGAGATGAATAGTGAAAGTGAATAGTAAAAGTGAATAGTAAATTTTCAAAAAAATGAAAAGTAACCTGAAAATGCGGGTTGTTACATATGGAGGGACAACGGAAGAAGGTTGATGCTTGACCCTAGATCGGCTAATGTGTCGAAAGCTTTGGAATTTCCAATGCTACATGTAAGAATGAATAACCCGGGATTATATAACTTCTTAGGTAGTCTATTTTGCACAAATGCGGACCCACGTTCTCCTAGTTTAGTTCTTGCTCATATTTATCTTGTAAGACATTATAGTAAGGTGCATGAGTCAAGACTTCAAGAACCGGTTTTTCTTGGTGGAGCTCCTTAAACTCCTCTTCTTGAGTAGATTTGGGTTCTTGATTGATTGGTGTCTCAAGAGTTGGATGGACCGTTGGCTCGGGTTGTTGGTATCTCATGACGGGTCATTTGGAACCCGTGTTGATGGCGTTGACCGAACGGACTTGCAGGTGCGAGGGGCATGGATATGCACTCTCCCTTGGTGAGCAAGAGCATGAGGTCGATGAAATCGAATTCACTTTTATGTTCTTTATAGTGTCACTTGGGAGTGCTCCTACATCCCAGTCATTAAAGGCTTTTAAGAGGGTGTCAAGCTTGGTTGTCATCTCGCTTTTTCGTTGCTTGAAATCGGCTTCAAGCTTAGTCAATCGAGCTTTTTGAGATGACATGAATTTGACACCATTCCCTCAAGACTAGTGGAAGTTTCGGTGTTTGGAAGGTTGTTGTAGGAGGTGTGGTCTGGTTGGGACCTATTCGGTGGACTAGATGAGTTGTTTTGGGGCGGGTTTGAGTTTTGGCTCCACCTAAGGTTAGGGTGATTCCTCCACGAGGGGTTTTAGGAATCTCCTAGGTTGTTTTGCTCGGGCTTGAAAGTGTACCACTTCTCTCCCGCTTCGTCGGTATGCTTGGAGGCGTAGTCCGCAAAAGCTTGTTCGGGGAGTCTTGTGCAACCACGAGTGTCATGGGGACCACTACATAACTCACAAGGTAGAGTGATTTTGTTCACTTGGCGTGAAGGCTTAGGAGCTTCGTAGGAGCTCATTAGAAATTTGACTTGATCTTCAAGTCCAAGCATCCTACGACTGGAAGGTTGTGAGTGAATGGGAGGTAAGGAGATTGCCTTAATGGTTTTGGGCAATTCACGGGGTTCATTCCAACATTCGTTGTCATAGAGGGCAAGCTCCTCTATTGTACCCCACGACTCTTCCGCGATAAGTTCACTAAGTTTGCCACCGGCCGCTTGGTGGATGGTTTGCCTAGTTGAAAGATTGACATGATCGTAAAAGATTTGGACTTGAAGCCAAAGATAGATGCCGTGATGAGGGAGTTTATGGAGCAAGTCCTTGAATCGAGTCCACGCCTCGTAGAGAGTTTCGCCTTAACGTTGTTGAAATATCAAGATGTCATTCCTTAGCTTGGTAGTTCTCCTCGGTGGGAAAAATTGGGCGAGGAAACGAGTGGTGAGATCGTCCCAACTTGAGATAGATCTGGCGGGAAGTCTCTTAAGCCAATTACCAGCTTGGTCCCGTAGAGAGAATTGGAAGAGACGCAAGCGCGTGGTTTCCCATGTGGTAGCATCAAGGTCGATAGAGTCAACGATTTTAAAAAAGTCCTTGAGATGCTGATTAGGATCTTCTGAACGAAGTCCATGGAATGCACATTTGTTTTACACCAACCGGATGGTGTCGGATCGAAGGTTCATAGTTTGAGCTTTAATGGGGAGCTCAATGGTGTTCCTATAGCCTTTATTGCTCGGTCTAGAGTATTCACCAAGAGTACGGCCTCTTGACAGGTCAAGTGGTGGTGGGTTGAGTGGAAGTGGTTGATGTGGTGGTGGATCGTTGTTTGATGGTGGAGTGTCACCCATGGTGATAAGTGACAAGGTTATGAACAAAAACACAAAGAATGGGGATAGATTATAAGGAAGCTAATGAAAATGAGAAAAATCTCACTTGATAGGAATCAAGTAAGGGAACCTAAACGATATAGAAGTCTAACTAGCTATTCTATTCCCCGGCAGTGGCGCAAAAACTTGATGCGTGAGCGTTCGGGGTTGAGAAAACCTCCTTTTCTACGATCAAGCTTTTCAACCCTCTAGGCAGTGAACCTAATCGTTGTAGTGTAGTATGGGGTAAGCTTCGGGGATTAATATCGTTCTCTAGGGGAATAGGAATGCTTGAAAGAGATTTATGACGAGAAGGTGGGGTTGAGGATGATTCTTTTTATTCTTTTTTATGTTTTTTTAGAAAGCAAAGGTAAAATCTCGGGGTATATGATTGGGAGGGTGGCACTTCTACTGATTTCACTACTTCTACTAATTATCTAATTTAACTAATTAACTATGGATAGTTTATGTTTATTAAGGTGTGCTCGTATAATGATTAAAGATGTGTTCACTTAGATACTACTACTCCCTAGTTATCTTTTATTGGTCGGTTGAATTGTCACTTCCTTTATCTTAACGCGTTATATTCCTATTAGTCGGAGGGGGTGCGTATTCCCTAGTTCTATGAATGTATCTCTCCTATAGAATACACGGGACCGGCAAGTATAATACTATATTCCCCGATGATCCTAGTGACATAAAGTACACTCACGCAATAAATAAAACGATAGCCTAGTTGCACTCATATGGCTTTTATCAATTAAGACAAGAGACAACCTAACAACAATCAATAACTAGGTTTCATAGATCTAAGCATTCACACAAGTAGTTTAGCTAGACATGTTAATCAAGCAAGCATACACACAATCAATTGAACATGGGGTAGACATAATGATAAATTGGATAAACAAACTTATCTTGATGTGTAAAATAAGGTATGGGACCCTAGAGTACTGTCCAAGTCGGACTACAACTGAGATAGGGTTTGCTCTCCAAAATTCTAAAATACAAAAAAATCGAATTCTATATATAGATTTACAATCGCGACGGCGTCGCCTTTTGCTAGTGACGCCGTCATTAGAGTTTCGTCTGGGCCAAGTCATCGTTGGGACGGCGTCACTTGAGAAGTATGACGCCGTCAGTCTTCATGCAGGACGTCGTCTGAATATTGGATCTTGGGCGTCTGGTGTGAAAAGTGTGAGTGACGCCTTCCAGAAGTTAGGCGTGACGCCGTCAAGCTTTAGGATCAGAATTCCGTTGAGCCGTCGCGTACACTTTTTGATCAAGTCTTCATAAAGAGACGACGTCGCCCTTTGGTTGGGACGCCGTCAGGTGTGCTGAACAGGCTTGGATTGTCTTCGATCTTGACTTTGCCATTTTCTTCATGTTTTTGCTCTTTTTCGTCCAAATATGCTTCAGTCTAGCATTTTGCTTCCAAAAGACCTAAAAAGTGAAAATAAACGATTTTAAGCAGTAACGGATACAAAATGTGTCGAATTAAGACTTAAATGACCATTTAAAAGCGTACGTTTTAAATCCTTATCATAAACCAATCCCAAATCACTATAAAAAACGTATTTTAAGTTTCAAATATGCATTAGAGAAAGCATTGTAGCTATATGTATTTTGGAGATATTAATGCAAAGCCACATTACTTTATCAAATGTTGTAATAATGTGCACGTGTTTTTTTTCCATTAAAAAAAACGTGTTAACTCTATGATTACAAAAACAGGAAAGAAAAATGTTCACGTTAGAATGAGATTACCAAGTTGTTCTTAGGTTAATTTGGTATCAAAAAGCAATGCATAATGAATTATTCGTAGGTTAATTTTACGAGTGCCGCAATCTTTCTGTTCGGCCTTATTTTATTAGAACGCAAGTCATCATCTAAAGCCCCACTCACTTAGTATTAAAATATAATTGTTAAAATTAATTTTAAAAACTATATAAAATATGTTTATTGACAAAATTAATAATTTAATAAATTATAAAAAAAAAATTGTAGTAAAAATGTGTTAAGCTGTAAAGGCAGTTAATTACGAAATGGTAGTACATCAAGTATCGTTGATACTTTCGTTTTAATAATTGCGTAATTCAAAATACGTTCTTCTGTATATGCACTATTAATAGCATTTAATGAAATGTGATGATTCCACTCGACTGAAAATGAAGACACTTGGTTGGTTCACATATTTTGATAATCACTTGAATATTCTGGGATGTGGTAAGTCTTGCTTCGCAAGACAAGGTGGCGAAGAAGCTGAGGCAGCTAGACAGACATCTAAAGGTATTCAAAAAGCCTTTAAAGAATTTTTGACTTTCTTTAACAGTCAACAAGTAAGCTACTATTCACAAGTGTATTATCCTCATCCTCCAATGTATTGTCCAGCTCCCCAAGTACCCTCCACAAATATATTGTCCCACACTCCAAGTGTTTGCTCCCGGCCCTAATCATTACACTCCAAGCGTTCGCTCCCAAACATAGCCAGATGTAGGTGATGATGATCATGGTAGTAATGGTGGTGGTGATGGGTGATTATGATAATGCTTATGATGATGAGTAGGGACTATGTTTGTGAACGTTTCTGTATAGACATCAGTTTGTTATTTGTATGCATATATTAGTATTATCTTGTATTGCTATTTTCAAAAATTATGACTTCGTATGATTGTTTTGGAATGAATAAATGAACAGGTAAATTAAATAATTTTATATCATTGTTCTGGGTAGTTTTCAGGTTGAAATTTGGTAGATTTTTTTCCGGTAAAAAATCGGAAAAATACTCCAAATTTTTTGCTTTTTTTTTTTTTTTTTTTTGGCTTACAACTTTTAGCGACGTCACCTTGTCGTCGCTAAAAGTGTGGACACCAGCCATAAAAACATATTCTTTCTATAATTTATATTTATATAATTAATTAATAATTTAAATAATTGTGTTTTGATTAGTTAGGAAATTACCTTTAGCGACGACGCCTCCACTTAGTTTTTCGTTGAGTGAGAATTTATGTGGGCCCAATGATATGTTCATCGCTAAAAAGTTTGACTTTCATCACCAAAAGTTTTAGCGAGGAGTATAGGGCGACGGCCTTTAATTTTGGTGACAACATCGTGGGGCAAAAGTTTTAGCGACGACTTTTTTGTCCTTTCACGACGAATTTGACAGTCGCCAAAGGTTCAAAACGCTGTAGTGAACTGCCACCAGGAAATTTTGAATTTCATCTTTTATAACTTTAGTATAGATTGAAGTTATACTCGTGTTTCATAATGTTATGTTGTGTTCATGTTCGTTGTAATGGCCTAACTTTACTATGCACTAAAAATGTTATCGATGGTTATGAAAATACTTATTAAATAGCTTTTTTACTAATGCAAGTATACATTTTGTTGTTTCACATTAGTTATTTGTGTCTAACAAGGATCAGTGGTATCCGCGCTTTGTTGCAGGCGTAAAGGAGGGCCAGTTGGTTTTAAGTGTTTAGTCATTAGTGTCAGTAGAACTACAAAGCCGAATGATTTATGTGCAACTGCCATGGATTTAGTTATATATAACGGCTGTGAGTTTTAACTACATACGACTGAGCGTGGTCATATTATCATGTACAAAAGACTATAGCCTGTTACATGCATGATGTAGTACATGTGAGCATATCATTTTTAGCATATGGGGGCTTTTGTCTTGTAGAAGGTTTTTAGCACCGGCCACAAAAGTCGCCCCCCTCGAGTTGGATTAATTTGTTTGTTAAATACTTGTAACTTAAGTATCTAAGCATAGTTGTAATCGGTTGTTAATTAGTGATGATTTTGTTTCTTCTTTTCTTCACTTGTTGGGGTGTTGTGTCTTGTATTATTCTTTGTGTCTGGCTTTTCCGTGTCACTTGTGTGTTGTTGAGGTGTTTCGTTTTCCATTTGAAATGTTGTTGTCAATAATCTTATCCGGAATGAAGTCAACTGATCCGTTTAGCATGAAGGGTTGGGATGGAATTGGAAAATGTGTTTATTCCCTTTTACTGCTTCAATTGAAGGTGGAAGTTGGTGAGGACCCTTGTTCTCGAGCTCTTTAATGAGCTTTAGGAGTGAAAAAAGTTTAAGAAGTTTATGCTTAGCCATCTGTGAATTAAATTTTAACCTTGTTTATCAAACATAAGATTATCTTAATATAGAAAGCAAGAAATTTCCGTCAAGTATCATCCCCTAAATAATTTTTTGATAAAAACGAAATATGCTTATAAGAACATAAAACCATTGATTTACTTCCAGTTATATTACAGTGCATACTGAAAATTAATTATATCTTCCAGTATCTATTAATGTTAACATAATGCTCAAGCCAATTTTACCACTGCGTCGATCAACAATGTCAAATTCCAAAATTGAATAATATCGTGCACTCACAGTTTGTAGATATATAACAAATGATGCAAGTATTATGTTACAGAACCATATTTATTAATATTTTTTTTTTCATATTGCGGAACTTCAAAATCAAAGTGTTCGTCGGAGATTCGGTAAACAAGTTTCAAAATGCAAGACAATGGAGAGCCAGAGGTAAATGTTTCGATGGAAATTGAGAAAAAAAAGTAAAGTTACTGGATTGAAAATTAAGAGAGAAACGCCTTCAACTAAACCACAAAGTTCTCAACTAATAGCCCAAACGGAGGAGGTGGCTATTTTTAGGGAAATGATTTAGATGACTAACTTATGTGCCTAATTTTGTGACTAATGCATTCATTGATTGACACATGGATTCTATAATTTCTCTCTCTTCAAAACTACCATTGATCTTGCCAAGTGTATGGTGATGTTTGTTAGTCATAAAATTAGGCATGCCAATCACTACTCTTAATATATATATGTTCGGAAGGAAATTATGGTAGTGTAGATTTTAAACGTAACGGAGGATACTATGATGCCGGTTTAACTACCCCGACCCTGGCACGTATCAAAGGTACATTGGTCATTCTAAATAAATCTTCTAAGAGGTAATTCCCAAATTGCCCTTGAGGTACAAGTGGGGTTACTTTATATATTTAAAAATAATAATTTTTCAAAATAATTCATGGTGAAAGTTGCTCCGGATATAGGGGACGACTCTTACAAAATTATGATACGTGTCCCACTCATGTACTTGCTTTTAACAAGCGTCGCAATTTTATAAAAATCGCCCCCACTTACTCGGGACGACTTTTGCCTTTAAGGCATTTTAAAAAATATTTTTCTTTTTTAGGCATATAAGATAGGGGGAATTGCATATATATTCCCACAAAAGCTTAAAATTGCATATATATTCAGCTTAAACTTTCAATTGCATATATATCATTCCAAAAACTTAAAAATTACATATATATCCGATCTAAACTTAAAATTACATATATATCATTCGTAAACCTTAAATATGTTATATATATCCAAATAAATATTTAATTTAAATTTGCAACTTTCGAATACATAACAATTATAATTATATAAAAAATATTTTATAAATATATTTTTTCTTTATTTATAAACTTGTTGGCAGTAGTATATACGCTTTCATTGCAAACACATTTTGTCTATGATGTATATTATTTAATAACAATGATATATTTGATAGTTTATTTTATGTATTCGTATTAGATATGAGATAAGGTGAATTTTTTCGTGAGGTTAAACATTTTCTTGATATATTGTTAATGGTCGTTCATTTGAACCCCGAGACATTGTACCCTTAAAACAAATGTGTTTATTGCCATTTTAAAATTATAATTATCATAATTTAGATTTTAAAGTTATATTAAATAATTATAATTATCGTACCCTTATTTAGAATGATATATATGTAATTACGAAAGTTTAGAAAAAATATACATACAATTATTAAGTTAAGTTAGATATATATGCAATTTTTAAGCTTTTAAAAACATATAGAAAAATGATAGATAGGCCTAAAGATGGACCTAAAGATGGACCTAATGCTTAAATGACTTGTACAATTATGCAATTGTCATTTAAAGATTCATCTATTTATTAGGCCCATGTATCATTGCTCAAACATATATATACAATTATAAGTTTAAGTTAGATATATACGCAATTTTAAGTTTTTACAGAAACGTATATGTAATTCCCCCTGTAAGGCAGCCCCATTTGTGCTTTTAAAGACATTTGGGGAATATAGCTCATCATTTAAAGGTACCAAAAGCTTGTAGGCTCTCGCTAAGACCTAACATCACGTGACAATTATCCAAGGCGTTGCATTATAATGTGATTAAATATTAATAAATATAAAGGTTGATATACGTTGTTGTATTAATTACATGCAGTTCGCAGTTGATTGTGGGCCATGATCTTGACATATTGGTATAGTAGACGAGTACCCGTGTATAACGGTAACGATGTCTAGTTTTTTACAAAATTCCGATAATCCATAAGTTTCTTTTAACAAATTGTATTTGTAGCGTCAGAGAATTATTTTCGAATAACAAATTGTATTTATGCAAGAAGCATCAGTTAACTATAAATACAATCCTTTATCTTTTTTAAAAGGGCAAATCGCATAAAAGTGTACCCAATTTGTACTCAATCTTTTATATAATAAAAGAATTACATCATTTTAGAGTGTTTTTGCAAAACCCTTCTCATTGAAAAAAATTTAAACCAATAGAAAAGCTTAATTTTGCCACGTAGGCAAAATCAAACGATGTGATTGGTTAATTAAAAGTCAAAATTGAATCTAATTTGGTCGATCTCTACCAAAAAAAGTCATATATAGCTGATTATTAAAAAAAACGAACAAACACATGGGTTTGATAGCAATTGGTTAATTTACAAAGGGTTCAAATGTAACTTCTTAGAACAAAAAGGGAACATGGATCATAGTCATGGATCATATAACCTTAACACTACACTAACAATAAGAAAACCTCTGGCATCATGAAGATCAAGAACCCTATCACAAAACCTTAATCTTTACACGAACAAAGAACATATTTGAAGAACCCACGTCAATGGAATCATCGTATCCAAAAAATTTCAAAATACAAAACCCTCAGTTCGTAAGGCTATGGATCGATGGTAAGTTCTTAACTTATTTATTGATTATGATATGTATAATTAATCATCTGTTTATATTTAATTGTTGATTTATGTGTAAAGTTTACAAATATCTAATTGGGTTTTCAAAATCATCTGTTTATAGTCAAATCGGTTCTTGAACTTTTGTTTCAGTTTTTACCATTATGTTATTTGTAAGTAAGTACACCTGTTATTATTACAGCTGAAAACGATTTGTTGTTTGTTAGAGGAAAAGCTTTGTGTGAAACTGTTCTGTTGGTTTTGGTGACACGGGAATTATGAGTTTAGCTTATGGGTGTCCTGATCTTTTTGCTCTCGACTTCTATCGTTGTGTTTCTATGAATGGTATTTTTTTATCATACAGTTGACATTTAAATATCAAACATTAGTTGTTCCTGTTGAATTGGTGAGACAAGTTAATTCCTTAACTATTTTAAGATGTGATTTTGAACATGTTTATTTAGGCCACTCATGAGAAGTAATATCTGTCGTGACAAGGAGTTAGTATATTAATACTGCCCAAAATGAGTTCAATTTATATTGCTTAGTTTACGTTGTAGTAAGTCCATAAGTGCATATAAGCATTTGAAGCAATCCTAAGCACAGTACCAATTTATGTGATAAAGCGAAACCAGTTTTACAGAAAAATATAACTAAGTTTCACTATATTTTTTCGATGCAGAAATTGGTATCAAGTTGAAACATGGTTATGTCAAGTTGGTATCAAATATATTGAATTGCATTTGCTAATAAAAGGACAAATTTGGTTGGATTTTACACGAGAAGAGTTTGTCAATGCATGGGGTGTTTGATTTTGGGTAAAGTTTATTTTAAGTGCGTTTGGTATAAAATTGGTATTTGTTGGTTAATTGCAGTTTCTAGGGTGTTTAGGTCGTTTTAAGGATGTTTGAGTGTTTCTAATGATTGTTTTAGGCTGCTGCAAAAGTTACGTTTTAAAGAGGTGTTTTTGGTCGTTTTATTATGTGTTTCTGTATGCTGCAAAACTTCAAATTTTCAGGGTATTTGGGTCTATTTAAGGGGTGTTTGGGGCTGCTAAAAATTATAGTTCCAACATTTACTAATAACTATTTTTATTGAGTTTTATCAGTTTTGGTTACCTTCGACCCGTTCCACCTATTTCCTTTGAATCTATATTTCGACCTATTGGAATATAAGTAGTACTTACTAGATGCTAATGTAATATTATTTGATCCATGTGTTGGAATCACTCCTAAACCTTAATTCAAGTGTTAGTGATTCATATGTAATAGTTAGCTTAATATGGCCTTTATGTTTGTTATTAAGCTTAGGCTTATGTAGAAGGCCCATAAGCCTAGGCCCAAGTCCAATAAGGAAAGGAAGGGACTAGGAGTGTTGCCCTAGCTCCCTCTCCTATAAATAGTCTTGTAATACCCTCACTTGAGGGTTGGTTGTTCAATTCATTCTCTTTCACTTTGCTACGCATAACCATTCTTCATATCATACGTATAGTGTTTGTTTGTTATTGTTCAACCGATCTCTTCTCTTCTTTATCTCTACATATTGATGCTTGTGTTACTATTATGGGAACCTAACAGTGGTATCATTCACCATATAGTTGGGTGAATCGGTTTTGTTGTTAAAGTGAGTTTCGGTCTTACGCGTAACAACATGGTTCAAACTTTGGTTCGCTTAAAAACTGATTTTTTACACTTTTTAATCCAAGATTCTTGTCCTTTCAACGTTTTTAGGTGTTAAAATATCTATTTTTGGCAAAAAGTTTCAAACTTTACGTGTGGATCATTGTTTTTAAGCTAGGTTTTTTACGTGAGTATTGTTCTACGCGTAACCGTTTTATAAGCATTGGATCATCAAGTTTCACACTTTTGTGTTATTTTGGTGATATTGAAGTTGTTTCATCACAAAAAATCTGGTTTAGAAACATCTTTGGGCAAAAATCATTTTTGGTGAAGTTCTACGCATAACGAAACCCTAATATTACGCATAAGAGTTCCTTGGTTTGATCTTCAGTTTCGTGGATTACTCAGTGTTTTTCTTGCTTGGATAAGCCTGAAAACACTTCGACTTTGGATATCTTTTGCACTGTGATAGTGTAAAAGATCTTTTGGGTAAAACCCTAAATTTACGCATAAGCTTAAGCTTACGCGTAGAACTCCTTACGCATAAGATTCATCTTACGCCTAAGCTTTGTCTTACGCATAAGTTAATCCTACGCCTAAGTTTTCTACACTTAACTTTCTGTTTACGCATAACTTTAGTGATTTCTCATTTCTTACGCGTAAGCTAATCTTACGCGTAACTATTGCTGTTACGCGTATCATTGGTGTTTTTACGCATAAGTGGTACTTTGCTTTTCTGTGATTTCTACACCTAAGGATACTTCATCAACAACGGTTCATTCGACTACAAAGATCCATTTAACAACACAAGTTTTTCAATATGTCACAACCACCATACTCTAGCTATTTTCCTTACACTTATAATCAACAACAACAACAACAACAACTAAGTCCACAACGTCAACAATTTAATCATCAACAACAAATTTATCAACAACAATTTAATCAACAACATACTCCACAACTTGGTGTAATTCCACCACAAATGGTTCAACCACCACCTAGTCTTCAAGTACAACCTTACACAAACTTCTACAATCAACATCCATCCAGGAGTACTATGAAGGAACCAACATGGTTTGGCAAGATGTGTGAAGCCTTAAGTAGCCAACAATCAATTCATGAAGCTGGCTCACTTGATAGACCTCCAATGCTCACTCCCGAAAATTATGATCAATGGGTGATAAGGTTCTTTAGGTTTTGTGATCTAAAGAAGCCACATGGAAAGTTCTTAAAGAAGGTCATTATGGAAGGTCCATTTCAGATGCCTACTGTTGTCACACCCGCAGATCCTAATGCCAATCCACCAAGAGATGCTGTCACCAACATTGCAACCGTCTCAGACCTCACAGGTGATGAACTTCTACATTTTGAAGCCGATGAACTAGCAATGCAATACATCCTTTTGGGATTACCTAATCCGATCCTTCGAAGTGTTGATGCTCAAAAGACTGCTAAAGCAATGTGGGAACATATTCATCTTCTTATGGAAGGCACAGCGCTCAATCAGGAAGACATGGAATCCAAAATCTACTTGGCTTATGAACACTTCATGATTGAACCAGGAGAGACATTAGAGTCATATCATCATCGCTTTTCAGACATCATCAATGATTTGGACAAACACAATATCATCATGCCACGAATTGCTGTCAACACTAAGTTCTTAAGTAGTCTTGGTCCGGAGTGGGAGAAGTATGTCATTTTTCTCCGTCAAGCTAAAAATCTTCATCATGCTACATACGGATTGTTGTACGACTATTTGAAGCCTCACCAAAAAGAAGTTGACAAAGAAAGGGCTATTCGTGGACTCCCGGCTCCATAGTCACTTCCGGACAATCAACAACTTGCTTTGTGGGCTCAAACTAGTGTTCCTCCTCAACCTGCTCCTCAACCAACTGCAACCATCACACCATATGATCCGTCACAGCAACAAGCTCAACAAACTCAATTGGTTCCATACAACAACAACAATGCTCAAGCACTTTACAGTGAAGCTGATGAGGACTCCGATGCTTTTGATGAATTGCAACAAGGATTTGCTATGATTGCTAAAGCCTTCGGCCGGTATACAAACAGATCCAACAATCGCATTCGTTCCTCATCAAACACAAGAAATCAGGCTGTTGTGAACAATGGACACGTTGAAGTTCAGAATCGAGGTTATGGTCGTCAGATGGGAGGTGGTCAAGGGTTTAATGCTATGGGCAGGAATAACCAGGGTGCTCCACAACAACAGAGAGCTCAAGTGGTTGAACAGGGGAATGCTCAGAATGGGGTTAATGGTCTTCGTTGTTATAACTGTAATGAGAACATCTGGCTAATGCATGTCCTAAGCCGAGGACAAGAGGCAGTGCTTATCACAAAGAGGCTTTGCTCTTGGCTCTCAAGGATGAAGCTGGTGGCACTCTTACCAACAAGGAACAGAGCTTTATGGCAGATGCAGATTCTGATGATGATATGGAGGACTTGCAGGCTAATGCAACAGTGATGTTGATGGCACACATGCAAGCTCTACACATGAGTGACACAGGCCCAGTGTATGACACTGATGGCTTGTCTCAGGTACCAGAACAAAATATACTCATTACTGATCTGATATCTCCGCCAATTTCTCCATCCGACAAGGATCAGAGTGTTCAACATGAGCCATCCACATCTCATTCCGATGATTATCAAATAGATCCCGTAGTTATATTTGATGATCAAGATAACCTTATGGTTAATATTGATAATCAAGTTGACTCCGTGGTTATATTTGAGGATCTAAATAATGATCATGTTGAGACTAACGTTGAACAAGATGAGCTTTTTTCTAATAGAGAAATTGAGCTCTTGACCTTAATTAAAGACCAAGAATCTCGTTTGGAAATTTGCACGAAATTAAAAGAGAAAAATACACTGTTAATTAGGGATAATTAATGCTTAATTCGACAAATTAACTTTTTCAAAACTCAAGAAAACCGTGAAAAAGGTTTTGAAGCCGCTTTTGCCAAATCACATCAAAACGAAAAATCTTTGGAACAACAGATTCGTGATCTAGCCGCTTCGAAGAATGCTTTGTTGTCTCAAATAGAACAAATGAAACATGTACATAAACAACAAATTAACGCTCTTACTTTGGAAACTCAAAAAGCCAAGGCTGAGTTGTTAACTTTTCAAAAATAGTTCACTGAATACAAAAAGCATTCCACGAAACGGATAGATAACTATCTTGAAGAAATTGTCGACTTACAAAACAAAATCAAAGAATTTCGAAATGTTGTTTATAAACATGGTGAATCAATCACAACGATTTAAAAGTTTACTTTCAAATCAAATTCAAATGGATATGGACCGAATCTTGCTGATTACAAACCTAAGTTTTCACACAGAGCATTCAAACCAAATCCCGAAGTTTATAGTGCAGAACATAGAATTGATGATTCAATTATGACTGTTGTTGAATATAATCGCATGGAGGAATTAGATGCTGATGACGAGAGTCGGTCAAAAATGGAAAATGTCATTTATAACAAACCATTTAACTATTCAAAAGCCGTAACTTTTGTCACACAACAAGATACTTCTAACAAACCTTTGGTTATCACACCAGTTTCTGAAGTTAGTCCCCAACACAATGGTGCACAAATTAATGGTCCTTTACCTTCACTTAGTGAAGTAACAGCTAAAGCCGAAAGTTGTCGCGTTATCAAATATTTTGACACTTTCTTATCTGACCTCAAAATTTTGGAACGTGAGATTGAATTTCATTCTTAAATAAAAGTTCAACATTTTCAATCGCCAATGGCGCGAGAACAAAGAGATATTCTTCAGAAAAGAATTTTACCCCATGTCAAAAATTTGAAAACTTGTGCACTATATTGGGAAAGGGATTTTCACAAGGAACTTGGTCTCATGAATAGTTTTCGAGAAAACAGAAACATCGATTTCAAATACTAAACGTAAAAAGAAACTGTTGAGAAAAGATGTTGATCGACTCTTGGAAGATGTTATCTGTGCTGATATCCATAATGTTGTGTTATTACAATCTGTTGCATATGCATCTGACTATCTCTCTGCTGATACTGTTGATTCTGTTGAAATTGTTGAGAATACTGATAATGTGCTTCAAATCGAGTCTTTAAAAGTTGAAAATGAATGATTATTAAACGAACTTTCAAATGCAAAACGTCGTCTTAATTGGTGTCAAAAAGATATTCATGATCAACAACTTGCTTTTCAAAACAAAATCGCCAAGTTGCATGCAAACAATCTTAATCCAAAACTTGAGCAACTCGATGATCAAAACGTGTCTTTTAAGTGTCAAATCTCAAAATATGAACATGATCTTTCCAAAGTTAAACAGGAATATGGTGTCATATTTGATCTACTCAAACAGACTCGTGATGAAGCATCAAACGAACTTGATCATTATCTTGCACACACTAAAGAAGTCATGAATTTTGCTGGAAATCTTTGTTCTGAAAATCAAGATTTGGTGCACACTATCATTAAATTAAGGGAAATGTTAGGAAAGTATGAACAAGTTCAGCCTAGCATCATTAATAGAATTACACCTGTAACACTTAGCAAACATGAACCCAGCTTGCCTACTGACAAATCACAAGTTACTAATGTGCTTCCCTCTCCTGCAACAGGACTAGTTGCTTCTTTTCCAAACGTCCGCACTTCACAGCCTAGGAGCAATACAAGGAAGAATAGGAAGTTGCGACCTAAGAAAAGAATAATAAGGAATGCTGAAGTAGAAGAACACCCTAGGAGTTTGAATAAGACTCACGTTGCACCTACTTTAGATATTGCGTCTGACAAATGTAATGGAAAAAGTGTTGTAACGAATGCTAAACCTTTAAGTACTTTTGATATTCAGTCTGATGCTTCTTGTGTTATTTGTCGTAAAAGTATGCTTTCTGATTGTCATGACAAATGTGTTGCTAGAGCTATCTTGTCTCATTTAAGGAATCCTAAGAATCGGAATACCTCTAGGCCCACTAATGCTTCTAAGTCTGTGCTTGGTAGACCGCCCTCCTTAGATTCTAAGAAACGCATTGATGTCCCTGTAGTTCCAGTATCACCTCCAAGGAATGTAGTACCACCTAGTGCATTCACTAAGACTAAAGCTAAGACTAGTTGGAGATGGCAGAAATGGATACATAATACATTAGGATTTAAATGGATGCCTAAAATCATTGATGTGTGTATTTCTACTATAACTGTTGAGGAACCCTCTAACTCATCGGGTTCCACATCTACTTCTATTCCATCTGTGTCGTCTGTATGTAATGCAGGTGATACAAATCATCCTTTGGATTGTTGATAGCGGGTGTTCCCGAAACATGACAGGCAACCTTGAACTGTTATCAAACTTTATTGCAAAGTTCATTGGCACTGTCAGATTCGGGAATGATCACTTCGCAGCTATCATGGGCTACGGAGATTATATCAATGGCAATATTGAAATTAGCAGGGTTTATTATGTGGAAGGCCTCGGTCACAATCTCTTTTCAGTCGGTCAATTATGTGATGGAGATTTAGAAGTTGCTTTTAGGGAGAAAACTTGTTTCATTCGTGATCTACAAGGAAACGATCTTATATCTGGCTCTCGCAATTCTAGTTTATACACAATCTCAATGGAAGACATGGTTGCTTCATCTCCCATCTGTCTACTCTCAAAGGCTACATCTACAAAATCTTGGCTATGGCACCGTCGTCTCTCACATCTAAACTTTCAAACCATCACCAACCTTGCTTGACACAAACTTGTTGAAGGTCTCCCGAGATTCCGGTATTCTAAAGATCACCTATGTTCAGCTTGTGAACAAGGAAAAAGCATCCGTGCTCATTTTCCCTCAAAGGTGGAACACAGCTCTTAGCATGTGCTTCATCTTCTTCACATGGATTTGTGTGGCCCGATGCGCGTGCAGACGATTAATGGCAAATGCTACATCTTGGTAATTGTTGATGACTACTCAAGATGGACTTGGGTTTATTTTCTTCGAAGTAAAGACCAAGCTCCACAGATGATCATCACCTTTCTCACGAAAATTCAAATTCAGCTCCGGAACACCGTAAGACAAATTCGAACAGACAAAGGAACTGAATTTGTGAATCAAACTCTTCAGGAATATTATGAGAAAGTGGGAATTGAGCATCAAACATCCATAGCACGTACCCCAGAACAAAACGGAGTTGTTGAAAGACGAAACTGTACGTTAGTGGAAGCTTCCAGAACGATGTTAATCAATGCTAAACTTCCAGATTACTTGTGGGCTGAAGCTGTCTCAACGCATGCTACACTCGAATCGCTCAATGATTACAAAACGCCACAACAAAACACCGTTTGAGCTTATCCACAACAGAAAACCGAATCTCAAACACTTTCATGTATTTGGATCTCTTTGATACCCAAATAATGATCGTGATGACTTTGGAAAGCTCAAAGCTAAAGCTGACATTGGAGTTTTTATTGGATATTGTGATAATTCTAAAGGTTACCGGATCTGGAATCGTCGTACAAAGAAGGTTATGGAAACGATTCATGCTAATTTTGATGAGCTTACTGAAATGGCTTCTGAGCATAACAGCTTGGAACCTGATCACAACCGTTTAAACTTCCCTCAAACCCCATCATCAGCTGAATCAAGCCCCCAGTTTACTCGTCAACAAATGGAAAAGCTATTTGCTCCGTTGTTTAGTGATGACATTGATGAACGTGCTACAGGTGTATCCGATGTTTCCACTGCTCAACCTGATACTACTCTTATTGTAACACCCCAACCCGACAAGAGTAGAAGTGTCACATTCTGGTGTCATATCAGAACATACAAATAAAATATTTACAAACGGAAACCTTAAAAATGAAGTATCAAATCATATAAACAATTCACTGACGAGGAATAAAATATCCAAATGAAATATCAAAACAAAAACTCTTCAAAGTAAGTCCAAATAATAAGGTAACTAGGGTTTGTCCACTCAGATAATCCAACTCTCAGCCCATCAAAGCCCATCTTCAAACCTAAAACCTGCCGCAGGAAAAGAAATGCAGCTGAGCTTAAAAAGCCCAAAGGAACAGATATAACAAAACGAAAGCTAAACAAAAGCAGAAACGAAATGAAACAAAGGACACTGATAACAAGGTCGCAGCGAAAAGGGAACAATGAGTCAAAGAGGATCCTGCATAACACAATCTCACAGATATCCAAAAAGAACAGATAACAAGGAGAATGAAGCAAAGCAAAGCAACAATGACATATATACAAGCACATACAAACCAAGCGTACAAGTACTGAAACATAAGTAAGCACAAAGTGACGTCGTATCCACACAACATATATATGGTATACAATCAATTCAGGAAATCAGAAGACATACGAGTCAAACAGAAATCTAAAGGCAAGCGGAAGCAATTAATTAGTAAGTGAACATGGCAATCACACAGGTCAAAAACCCTTAGTTGAAAACACAACCAGTATCATGACAGCGGAAGTACTAACAACAGTCAACACATGGCAGTCACACGTAATAAGTAGGAATACAGTATGAGCATTATAATTAAATGAACTAGGGACATAACAACGCAGTTAAACAAGTTAACTAGCCAGACGTCACAAGTTGAACCATTTACCCAAGCAAGCCGTAGCATAGACATAAATGTAAACATGGCAGGTCAATCAACAAGTAGATAAGGATAGAACGGATAGTCATAGTCTACGAGATTAACTGAACGAAGTACACGTGATAAACAGACAAAACTATCGATTACACACTAGCATGGTCACCAGACAAATCAGAGGGTCACATAATAGTGAGATCACATATCATCAGATGAAAACAGGTAACTCAGATAACCGCATATTAATCACATCATAGCAGGATAATCAGTAGTCACATAAAACATAAATAGCATAAACAAATCAAATAAACACATAATAACCCGGTAGGTGAATGGAACGATAGTCTGAAATAACGGAATGAGAGTGTGACAGATCAAAGAAATGGAATATATATATCTTGGTAGTAGAGTGAGTCATATAAGGGTACTGAGTAATGAACAATTAACGTAGCATATGGTGCGTTGGGGAATACAAAAGGTACAATATAGGTATATCAAAGGTGTAAGGGTTGTCAGAAATCTACCACGAGCCCGGAACATATCATATCATAAGTAACCATTGTATTCGGAGGGGTGACCTCGGAATACCATACATAATAGGAGGGGAGTCCTTAGTAACAAATGGAGTAGCTAGCTCCCGGAATGTGAAGACGCGTATTGCACACGACATCATTCACCATATAAATCATATCATATCAAATCATATCCTCTCATATCATATCATATCTAGGATGCATCCATACGCCCCCCGGAAACATAGTGGCCAAATCATATACATATAGTGAGCTCATAATCATATCATAATGGGGACGGTGTGTAACATCACTCGTACACACTGGAGTCATGCCATTGGTGCATCAATGACACGGTCATGTTACCTTCATGACTAGGAACACATATTTGGCTCGGGTATCAAACTGAAGGGTCAAAGCATAATCATATCATATCATAAGGGTTCATATCAAAGTTCATATCGAAGTTCATATCAAAGTTCATATCAAAGGTTCATATCAAAGTTCATATCAAAGGTTCATATCAAAGTTTCATATCAAAGTTTCATATCGAAGGGAGCATAGCAAAGTCATAGGGAAGCCCTAATAAAGAGGCTTAGAGTAAAGCATAATAGTTCAGCTAATATCGAAAGAAGTATACGAATCATGAGAAACCCCTACTGAAAAGGGATAGAATATCTGTACCTCAATCGAAGCAATCAAAATAGAAACGTAAGTCACACGATGCATCAATCCCGCCGTCCGGAACCTATATGAAGTTTGATAACGCTTATTAAAGTCGGATTACTCATTTTAGACGGCTTTCCATTTTTTTTGCATGTGTAGGTTGCAAATAATGAGGAAGTAATGGGGAATCAATTCTGCCGAGTTTTAGGGGAGGTTTTATGACAATTTCAATTTCCATAATTATCAAATGCATTAGTATTTAATTTAGTTTAAATGTTCATGTAACTTGTATATATTATTTATTCCATTTGACTTATATGATGTGTGATATATTATAAGACATAAAGTGGAAATAAATTTTATTATCTTGCACATATAAGTTAGGTTATAACATAGTTAAATGAGCTTGACGTGTGTCGCGAATTTCGTAATTATTAACTTGGGGGTATAATGGCCTTTTATCACGTTTGAGATTTTAAGGTTTTACAACTCTTCCCCTCTAAAAGAAAAATTTTCGTCCTCGAAAATTGAAGTCGCAAAGGTACACAGAGACGTACATGTTCAAGGCAGATGTAGCAATCCATAGTTTTACAATCGATCATAACAATTTCGATTCCAAAACGTACAAATCTTATACGTAACAGATGTTGGTGAGAATCTCGCAAAAGGTACAGAATTCCAAACGAGTATGAGGAGTGCTAAATAACGGATATAAGTTCTAGTCCATTCACGTACCAACCCCAGGCATTTCCCAAGACGTCGTATGATTTCGATAAGTTCAAATTATATGATCTCGGTATTATCACGTTGATCAGGCGTCATAATACTTGCATCACATAACAAGTCCTTATTGTCATCATATTCTGCCTCGGGTCATGACAAACATAACCAATATCACATCAAAACAGATAACATACAGATAACAAGTAACATACCAAAACAGGCCAGATCACATACATACAACATATACTACATCAAACAACTTACCATATCACCAAAGAAGAAGGCCACCAACTTGCTCGAAACGGTTCCTCATGACTCATTACTGACGATCCAAAAGAAAAGCTGAGATATTAACAAAATGCTAAAAGATAACGCTTCACGATTCAAACCGAGTTCTGAACAAATCAAAGAAGAGCAATGCCGGTCAAAATCACATAGCAAAATATCAAACCGCCACAAACGCATGACAAACAAATCGGAGTAACACAGGTCGCGCTCAATCATGTGAAGTAGATGAATCTCCTCAGCCACCAGTTGAATCTTGTCTCCGTCTTGCATCTTTGGTTCATCCGTCCAGCTTCCTCCAGCAGCATCCTGATGTCTCCAGCAGCACGACAGTCAGGTGTGGCTTCTGCTACACGAACCTCTCCAGCTCAGGGACTGTTGCAGCAACGCGGGGTCGGCACCATCATCTTCGGCTCTACGGGATAGTCTCCATCTAACGATCGACAAACGGATGTGCGAAGACAAAATAAAAAAGTTCAATGCGAAAAGAAGAAGGCAAAATCAGTGAAGACAAAAAAATATCAAGGTCAAATCTGAATGAAAATCAAATGAATCGGAGAAAATCAGAACAGACGGAAGCCTAGTGTCTACCCAAGTTCTCACAGGTCAATCCTCAGGTCAACAAGACAAAACCTGGGCTCTGATACCATAATTGTAACACCCCAACCTGACAAGGGTAGAAGTGTCACATTCTGGTGTCATATCAGAACATACAAATAAAATATTTACAAACGGAAACCTTAAAAATGAAGTATCAAATCATATAAACAATTCACTGACGAGGAATAAAATATCCAAATGAAATATCAAAACAAAAACTCTTCAAAGTAAGTCTAAATAATAAGGTAACTAGGGTTGGTCCACTCAGATAATCCAACTCTCAGCCCATCAAAGCCCATCTTCAAACCTAAAACCTGCCGCAGGAAAAGAAATGCGGTTGAGCTTAAAAAGCCCAGTGAACAGATATAACAAAACGAAAGCTAAACAAAAGCAGAAATATGAAATGAAACAAAGGACCGATAACAAGGTCGCGCAAAAGGGAACAATGAGTCAAAGAGGATCCTGCATAACACAATCTCACAGATATCCAAAAAGAACAGATAACAAGGAGAATGAAGCAAAGCAAAGCAACAATGACATATATACAAGCACATACAAACCAAGCGTACAAGTACTGAAACATAAGTAAGCACAACAGACGTCGTATCCACACAACATATATATGGTATACAATCAATTCAGGAAATCAAAAGACATACGAGTCAAACAGAAATCTAAAGGCAAGCGGAAGCAATTAATTAGTAAGTGAACATGGCAATCACACAGGTCAAAAACCCTTAGTTGAAAACACAACCAGTATCATGACAGCGGAAGTACTAACAACAGTCAACACATGGCAGTCACACGTAATAAGTAGGAATACAGTATGAGCATTATAATTAAATGAACTAGGGACATAACAACGCAGTTAAACAAGTTAACTAGCCAGACGTCACAAGTTGAACCATTTACCCAAGCAAGCCGTAGCATAGACATAAATGTAAACATGGCAGGTCAATCAACAAGTAGATAAGGATAGAACGGATAGTCATAGTCTACGAGATTAACTGAACGAAGTACACGTGATAAACAGACAAAACTATCGATTACACACTAGCATGGTCACCAGACAAATCAGAGGGTCACATAATAGTGAGATCACATATCATCAGATGAAAACAGGTAACTCAGATAACCGCATATTAATCACATCATAGCAGGATAATCAGTAGTCACATAAAACATAAATAGCATAAACAAATCAAATAAACACATAATAACCCGGTAGGTGAATGGAACGATAGTCTGAAATAACGGAATGAGAGTGTGACAGATCAAAGAAATGGAATATATATATCTTGGTAGTAGAGTGAGTCATATAAGGGTAATGAGTAATGAACAATTAACGTGGCATATGGTGCGTTGGGGAATACAAAAGGTACAATATAGGTATATCAAAGGTGTAAGGGTTGTCAGAAATCTACCACGAGCCCGGAACATATCATATCATAAGTAACCATTGTATTCGGAGGGGTGACCTCGGAATACCATACATAATAGGAGGGGAGTCCTTAGTAACAAATGGAGTAGCTAGCTCCCGGAATGTGAAGACGCGTATTGCACACGACATCATTCACCATATAAATCATATCATATCAAATCATATCCTCTCATATCATATCATATCTAGGATGCATCCATACGCCCCCCGGAAACATAGTGGCCAAATCATATACATATAGTGAGCTCATAATCATATCATAATGGGGACAGTGTGCAACATCACTGACACACCGAGTCATGCCATTGGTGCATCAATGACACGGTCATGTTACCTTCATGACTAGGAACACATATTTGGCTCGGGTATCAAACTGAAAGGTCAAAGCATAATCATATCATATCATAAGGGTTCATATCAAAGTTCATATCGAAGTTCATATCAAAGTTCATATCAAAGGTTCATATCAAAGTTCATATCAAAGGTTCATATCAAAGTTTCATATCAAAGTTTCATATCGAAGGGAGCATAGCAAAGTCATAGGGAAGCCCTAATAAGGAGGCTTAGAGTAAAGCATAACAGTTCAGCTAATATCGAAAGAAGTATACGAATCATGAGAAACCCCTACTGAAAAGGGATAGAATATCTGTACCTCAATCGAAGCAATCAAAATAGAAACGTAAGTCACACGATGCATCAATCCCGCCGTCCGGAACCTATATGAAGTTTGATAACGCTTATTAAAGTCGGATTACTCATTTTAGACGGCTTTCCATTTTTTTTGCATGTGTAGGTTGCAAACAATGAGGAAGTAATGGGGAATCAATTCTGCCGAGTTTTAGGGGAGGTTTTATGACAATTTCAATTTCCATAATTATCAAATGCATTAGTATTTAATTTAGTTTAAATGTTCATGTAACTTGTATATATTATTTATTCCATTTGACTTATATGATGTGTGATATATTATAAGACATAAAGTGGAAATAAATTTTATTATCTTGCACATATAAGTTAGGTTATAACATAGTTAAATGAGCTTGACGTGTGTCGCGAATTTCGTAATTATTAACTTGGGGGTATAATGGCCTTTTATCACGTTTGAGATTTTTAAGGTTTTACAACTCTTCCCCTCTAAAAGAAAAATTTTCGTCCTCGAAAATTGAAGTCGCAAAGGTACACAGAGACGTACATGTTTAGGCAGACGTAGCAATCCATAGTTTTACACTGATCATAACAATTTCGATTCCAAAACGTACAAATCTTATACGTAACAGATGTTGGTGAGAATCTCGCAAAAGGTACAGAATTCCAAACGAGTATGAGGAGTGCTAAATAACGGATATAAGTTCTAGTCCATTCACGTACCAACCCCAGGCATTTCCCAAGACGTCGTATGATTTCGATAAGTTCAAATTATATGATCTCGGTATTATCACGTTGATCAGGCGTCATAATACTTGCATCACATAACAAGTCCTTATTGTCATCATATTCTGCCTCGGGTCATGACAAACATAACCAATATCACATCAAAACAGATAACATACAGATAACAAGTAACATACCAAAATAGGCCAGATCACATACATACAACATATACTACATCAAACAACTTACCATATCACCAAAGAAGAAGGCCACCAACTTGCTCGAAACGGTTCCTCATGACTCATTACTGACGATCCAAAAGAAAAGCTGAGATATTAACAAAATGCTAAAAGATAACGCTTCACGATTCAAACCGAGTTCTGAATAAATCAAAGAAGAGCAATGCCGGTCAAAATCACATAGCAAAATATCAAACCGCCACAAACGCATGACAAACAAATCGGAGTAACACAGGTCGCGCTCAATCATGTGAAGTAGATGAATCTCCTCAGCCACCAGTTGAATCTTGTCTCCGTCTTGCATCTTTGGTTCATCCGTCCAGCTTCCTCCAGCAGATCCGATGTCTCCAGAAGCCACGGCTGTGTGGCTTCGCTACACGAACCTCTCCAGCTCAGGATTTGCGAAAGAACGCGGGTCGGCACCATCATCTTCGGCTCTACGGGATAGTCTCCATCTAACGATCGACAAACGGATGTGCGAAGACAAAATAAAAAAGTTCAAGAAGAAAAGAAGAAGGCAAAATCAGTGAAGACAAAAAAATATCAAGGTCAAATCTGAATGAAAATCAAATGAATCGGAGAAAATCGAACGGAAGCCTAGTGTCTACCCAGTCCTCACAGGTCAATCCTAAGGTCAACAAGACAAAACCTGGGCTCGATACCATAATTGTAACACCCCAACCCGACAAGGGTAGAAGTGTCACATTCTCGGGTGTCATATCGAACATACAAATAAAATATTTACAAACGGAAACCTTAAAAATGAAGTATCAAATCATATAAACAATTCACTGACGAGGAATAAAATATCCAAATGAAATATCAAAACAAAAACTCTTCAAAGTAAGTCTAAATAATAAGGTAACTAGGGTTGGTCCACTCAGATAATCCAACTCTCAGCCCATCAAAGCCCATCTTCAAACCTAAAACCTGCCGCAGGAAAAGAAATGCGGTTGAGCTTAAAAAGCCCAGTGAACAGATATAACAAAACGAAAGCTAAACAAAAGCAAAAACGAAATGAAACAAAGGACACTGATAACAAGGTCGCAGCGAAAAGGGAACAATGAGTCAAAGAGGATCCTGCATAAAACAATCTCACAGATATCCAAAAAGAACAGATAACAAGGAGAATGAAGCAAAGCAAAGCAACAATGACATATATACAAGCACATACAAACCAAGCGTACAAGTACTGAAACATAAGTAAGCACAGCAGACGTCGTATCCACACAACATATATATGGTATACAATCAATTCAGGAAATCAGAAGACATACGAGTCAAACAGAAATCTAAAGGCAAGCGGAAGCAATTAATTAGTAAGTGAGCATGGCAATCACACAGGTCAAAAACCCTTAGTTGAAACACAACCAATATCATGACAACGGAAGTACTAACAACAGTCAACACACGGCAGTCACACGTAATAAGTAGGAATACGTAAGATGAGCATTATAATTAAATGAACTAATGACATAACAACGCAGTTAAACAAGTTAACTAGCCAGACGTCACAAGTTGAACCATTTACCCAAGCAAGCCGTAGCATAGACATAAATGTAAACATGGCAGGTCAATCAACAAGTAGATAAGGATAGAACGGATAGTCATAGTCTACGAGATTAATCGAACGAAGTACACGTGATAAGTGACAAAACTATCGATTACACACTAGCATGGTCACCAAACAAATCAGAGGGTCACATAATAGTGAGATCACATATCATCGATGAAAACGGTAACTCGATAACCGCATATTAATCACATCATAGCAGGATAATCAGTAGTCACATAAAACATAAATAGCATAAACAAATCAAATAAACACATAATAACCCAGTACGTGAATGGAACGATAGTCTGAAATAACGGAATGAGAGTGTGATAGATCAAAGAAATGGAATATATATATCTTGGTAGTAGAGTGAGTCATATAAGGGTACTGAGTAATGAACAATTAACGTGGCATATGGTGCGTTGGGGAATACAAAAGGTACAATATAGGTATATCAAAGGTGTAAGGGTTGTCAGAAATCTACCACGAGCCCAGAACATATCATATCATAAGTAACCATTGTATTCGGAGGGGTGACCTCGGAATACCATACATAATAGGAGGGGAGTCCTTAGTAACAAATGGAGTAGCTAGTTCTGAATGTGAAGACGCAGTATTGCACACCGACATCATTCACCATATAAATCATATCATATCAAATCATATCCTCTCATATCATATCATAGCTAGGATGCATCCATAATAGGAAACATAGTGGCCAAATCATATACATATAGTGAGCTCATAATCATATCATAATGGGGACAGTGTGCAACATCACTGCATACACCGAGTCATGCCATTGGTGCATCAATGACACTCCATGTTACCTTCATGACTAGGAACACATATTTGGCTCGGTATCAAACGAAGGGTCAAAGCATAATCATATCATATCATAAGGGTTCATATCAAAGTTCATATCGAAGTTCATATCAAAGTTCATATCAAAGGTTCATATCAAAGTTCATATCAAAGGTTCATATCAAAGTTTCATATCAAAGTTTCATATCGAAGGAGCATAGCAAAGTCATAGGGAAGCCCTAATAAGGAGGCTTAGAGTAAAGCATAACAGTTCAGCTAATATCGAAAGAAGTATACGAATCATGAGAAACCCCTCACGAAAAGGGATAGAATATCGTACCTCAATCAAGCAATCAAAATAGAAACGTAAGTCACACGATGCATCAATCCCGCCGTCCGGAACCTATATGAAGTTTGATAACGCTTATTAAAGTCGGATTACTCATTTTAGACGGCTTTCCATTTTTTTGCATGTGTAGGTTGCAAACAATGAGATATTATATGGTGATAAATGGGAAAGTAATGGGGAATCAATTCTGCCGAGTTTTAGGGGAGGTTTTATGACAATTTCAATTTCCATAATTATCAAATGCATTAGTATTTAATTTAGTTTAAATGTTCATGTAACTTGTATATATTATTTATTCCATTTGACTTATATGATGTGTGATATATTATAAGACATAAAGTGGAAATAAATTTTATTATCTTGCACATATAAGTTAGGTTATAACGTAGTTAAATGAGCTTGACGTGTGTCGCGAATTTCGTAATTATTAACTTGGGGGTATAATGGTCTTTTATCACGTTTGAGATTTTTAAGGTTTTACACTTATACCTGATACACCTGCTACAACAACTACTGTTGAAGAAGCACCACCAGTTGACTCTACAACAACAGTTGAACAAACTGCATCCAATGACGCTGAACCAGCTGATGATGTTCTTAATTCAAGACTCCCACCGCAGATTTTGATCCAAATTCATTCTTTAACCCGCTTGCTAATGAAACTGCCTGCACTGATGTTGCGGAATCATCTACAAGCCATTTGAATCCTCAAAATCTGCATAATGTATACCAACATCAACCCTCTACACATCGTTGGACAAAAGACCATCCTCTTGAGAATATTATTCATAACCCGAATCAACCAACCGTAGCGAGACAACGTCTTCACACGATGGTGAACATTGCATTTATGCACTTACCGTCACCGCCAATCGAGCCTAAAACATTAAAGACGAATGACAAAGGACAACTGGATTGAATCCATGCAGGAAGAACTCAACCAATTCAAACATCTTGAAGTTTGGGAACTGGTTGAAAGACCAACATGGGTCTTCATCATTGGTCTAAAATGGATTTGGAAAAACAAATTGGATGTTGAAGGAACCATAATTAGAAACAAGTCACGCCCGTGGCTAAGGGTTATGACATGTGAAGAGGTATCGACTTTGAAGAATCATTTGCTCCTGTTGCTCGCCTTGAGGTCGCTCGGATTTTTTCTCGCATTTGCGCTCACATAAACATCACGGTCTTTCGGATGGATGTCAAAACGCTTTCTCAATGGACAACAAAGAAACGGTCTATGTTTGCCACCCGAAGGATTCATTGATCCATAGTTCCCTAATCATGTCTACAAACCAAGAAAGCTCTCTACGGTCTCAAACAAGCCCCCCGGGCGTGGTACGATAAGTTATCATCCTTCCTTATTGCCAATAATTTTACCAAAGGTTCGGTTGACCCTACACTCTTTATACAATATCACGGGGCTCACATCTTAATCGTTCAAATCTATATGGATGACATCATTTTTGGGTCAACACATTTAAAATACTCAAATGCTTTTGCAAAACTTATGACAAAACATTTTGAAATGTCAATGATGGGTGAACTCACATTCTTCCTTGGAATGCAAGTTCATCAATCACCCCGTGGTATTTTCTTGAGTCACTCCAAATATGCCCTTGAATTGTTAAACAAATTTGGAATGCAAAACTGGGACACCTATGCCACACCAATGGCTCATACCAAGAAGCTAGACGCTGATTTACATGGGAAATTGGTGGACCCTACCAAATACCGAAGTATCATTGGTTCTCTCATGTATCTAAATGAGCAGCGACTGATATTGTTTTTGCCGCCTAACTTTGCTCCCAAGTATCACGAGACCAATGAAACCCACCTCTCTGAGGCTAAAAGCATCTTCCGATACATAAAGGGAACCATTAACTTGGGGATCCGTATCCGAAGGATTCGGTTTTGAACTAATAGCTTTTTCAGACGCTGATCACGCAGGATGCTTAGATTCACGGAAAAGTACTTCAGGAGCATTACAATTTCTTTGTGATAAACTGGTGTCATGGCAATCGAAGAAGCGTGATTGTACATCGCCGTCCTCAACCAAAGAAGAATATGTAGCCATGTCGGCGTGTTGTGCTCAAGTCATTTGGATGAGAACACAACTCAAAGACTGTGGTTACGTATTTGATGAATCCGATGTACCATGACAATCGGAGTGCTATTGCTATCTCGTGCAATTCTCCAACATTCAAATCAAAGCACATCGATCTTCGATATCATTTCATCAAGGACCACGTGGAACAGTGGTAATCGTTGAATTATACTTTATGGGTACTGAATACCAACTGGCAGATCTTCTCACCAAAGCCTTAGCTCCTGCTAGGTTTAATGAGTTGGTCCACCGGATTGGTATGCGGTGTTTGACTCAAGAGGAACTGGATGAACTCTTAAAACATTCTTAAAAAACAGTCAAACACCAAAACCTCCTTTTGTAAATATTTTTCAAAAACAAAATACAAAATTATAAAATCAAATAAAACTTCAAAAATATTCCTCTATCTATATTTCTTTTAACATGGCAAGTACAATTCTTCCGTCAACACTCAAATCTTTCAATATTCAGTATTTTTTCTATCAAGTGTTGAGGGGGAGAAAACAATTATTTTTCAGTTTCATAATACATTGTACTTTCATGTTACCTTATCCCGGTTGTTTCTTTTATAAATGGTGGTCACATTTCTGGTTTTCTGACACTGCTCGGATTAAAATTTATAAACTTTCTGCATTTCTTAAGTCAAGGGGGAGTGCCGTTAAATTTCTTTCCTAAATATCCTTCATTTGGTAACCAAAATGGAAGTTAAAGGCATTGGACGAAAATGGAAAAGGTGGAGGGACTAAAACTGTCAAAATCTTAAAGTTATTTTTAATAAAACTCCTCACCTAATTCGTTAAATTCACTTCATTTAATATCTCACAAAACTTAATCCTATGCCTAACATTCGATCTTCAAATCCGTGTTTTGGATCATCATTTTGTAAGTGAATTCGTAATCTAAACGTGTTTACAAACAAAGGTTTTGATTTATATTAAAAACTAATTGTTAGATTTTCATTTATGATCGATTTGGTGTTCTACGCATAAGCGTATGAACACCTAATCAAGAATGGGTGTTTGTGGTGAAAAAGATAGTGTCAAAACGTTCATATAACATCATTGAAACTATTTTGATCATAAAAACACACCCAGAAACACGAATTGATTGATTTTGAAAACTAGGGTTTATGCGTGAAATTGGGTGTTTTCAAATGAGAACGTTTTTGGTTAAAAAGATAATTGAGTGATGTTGTTCTTATGGTGAATTGATGGTATCTAGGTTCAGAACAAACCCAGAAACACTAATTGATCCTTAATTAGAAATTAGGGTTTAAGTTCATACGCATTTGGGTATTTTTGATTCACTCAAATTTTGATGTTAAAACTTGGATAGAACTACTCATAAGGCTTCTTAGACCTCCCAGAATCATTTTGGTGCAATTTCTATGGCTAGATTACTTACTCGTAAAAAATTGAACCTTAGGGTTTAAGTTTACGCATAAGTGTTCTTACTTAATCTTGCTTCATATGTGTATTCATGATATGATCTGATGGTGAGTGAATGTAGATGTTAATGATTGTGTTCTGACGAATTTATTTCGTGTCTTCCATGTTTGAATAATTGAGTAATCAAGGTTTCTAGCAAACTACGCATAAGGATCACCTTACGCAGAATGTTATCGCGTAAGAGCAATCTTACGCGTAACCATTACGCGTAAGGTTCTACATAAGGGACTACGCGTATCCTGTGAAGGATATGCGTAAACAAAGAACTCTATGCATAAGGTTGACTCTTACGAGTAAGCCTTACAGCGTAAGGTTTATTTACGCCTACTGGCGTAAGCTCTACGCATAAGGTCCCCTCTTCCTACGCTGTAATATTTCTTACGCGTAAGTCAAGAACCTACGCATAAGCTTGCGTTTACGCGTATACCATTCCTGTTTACGCATAAGCTTGCCATTTCTACGCCTAAGCCTTGTTTAACCTTAATATGAATTGTTACGCATGCAAACTTGTAAATAAATAAATCATAACGCATACAAAACCAATAATGTCACTATAAGCTTAAATGTTTAACAAGTTGTGAATAATAAGTGAAAATATGGACTTTAAAACTTAAAGTTAATCAACTCACGAAACTTATCACGGCGTCATTGGACTATTGGACAAACAAGTGACATTGGACTCGTAACAATCATCGACATATCACATTCAATAATTAGACAATATAACCATCTGTTGACTAACATAATGTCTTTCGATATGTTGGTTCTTTTGGCTAAATATCTATCAGATCACGACATGGGACGCCAAATGCAATGTGGATGCACCAAATGTTCTCACCGTTCGATATCTTCCTAATGGCTATCCGATGAAGATTGGAAAGAACAACCTCGGGTTGATTTTGATACCCTACATGCTCGAGTCTTCTTGCTTGATAGTGGACATTCAAGAACCATTCTTATCGAATATGCTCACCAACTCTACCACGCCCGGAGATCTACATTTAGCAATTCGGCACCCAATGAAGCAGATCAAAGGGCAAAATCGTGGTGACTCTCAATCACAAACAAATCACCATCACACTAGCAGACTATGCTAGGGCTATTCTCCTCATTCCGGTCATCGAGCCAACCAATACAATGTCGCACCAACCTGAAGAGCGTTCGCAATTCATGATCAACATCGGTTATGACGAAGCAACAGGGGTAATCACCAAGTACTCTTCCGTTGACTTGAAGAATATCCCTCACCTCGGAGAACCCTCTTCATCATCATCACAAAATCTGTTTCTAGACGGGATAGTGGTTATGAGCATCCCAAGCTCATAGAACTCTGATTTTCGGGCTTTGGTCAACATGAAACATATCGAAGTTGAAGCTCTGATATGGGATGACATGATGTCTTTCCTCAAAACGCGAGGCACCAAGATCCCATACATCGATACACAAAGCCTGATCCAGAGAGCCCTTGGGTTAAATCCCGATATTCCCTTAAGACTTCGAACGACCCAAACAATCACTCCATGTTGTATGAGCCTACACTAACATGATTTAAGGAATCAACAACAAAGAAACAAGGTCTTTGTCTTTCGGATCACCTTCTCTCTCGATGCAATCAAAGCGACTTTACTCATACAAAAGGTATCCGGTAGCAGGTTGATGAAGGCAAAGTTGGTTTTCGATGACAAGTCTTCGTACACCTATTAGGAAAACCGTAAGAGGCTGTCGGGAAGTGTTGCAAGCACTGAAAGTCAACGAAAGTTCCCTAAGAGGAAACCTCCACTCAAAAGGAAAGTTCCATCTAAGGAAGTTGTTCCTATTCCCATTCCCAAGTCTGAACCGCAAAGAAAGCTAGTGGATGAAAGCTCTGAGGAAACCGAATCGGAAGAAGAGGTTATCTACTCAAAGCTGCAACCATTGACACTCCAACATTAGCTAAACCTCCCGGTCCAAAACCAAGGCAAAGGGAAGACTCCGATGCTTGAGCAAGAAGAAGAAAGCTTAGATGAAGAGCCACCTGGACACCGACTCACGTGAAGCAGTTCAAAATCATTAGACTCCAACACAAGGCAAAAGAGTTTGAATAGGAACAAATGCGTGGCCCCGGCGGGTCTAGTGGTGGTGTCATCTACACCAATTCCCTGATGCGGTTAATCAACCCGATAAGGCAATTGGTGCCACCACTCTTGAACAACAACAAAAGAGCACGGAGGAACCGGGAACAGAGAAGTCGAGAAAGAAAAAGGCGATGAGGAAGCTCGGATTCAGTGAAGAAAAGGCCAAAAGCGGAAAAGATGGACGAAGTGAACTATGATGATTTTCTTCTCAACAATGTCAATTCGCTCCAAGGAGAAAACTTCGAACCTCCTAAGGACCACGAATCCCTCATGTCTCTTCATCATCGGATTCATCCTCTCACTCTTCACCACCACCATCCGGTAAGAACAACCAAATCCACATCTAAATGGAAGAAGCCAACGAACTCTTGGATTTCTCGAGCAAAGACAAGGATCGTTAAAGGCCAAGCGTGTCGGGAAGAAAGAGCGTGCTTTAAAAAAGCTGGATTTTCTCGTGACGTGTTCAAGATATCTTCATGGACGAGAATGACAAGATGTCACCGAAGGGAGTACATCCGAAGTTCATGCAACGGGATCTTCAAAGGGAAATGAACGAGATGATCAAAGGTTACACTCACAAGTTCCTTCTTGACATCGTTCCTGGTACACGGCATAACTCTATCCGAATCTATTGCATTTGGCCAAGCAAACTATGAGATCAACACCTATGCAAGTGAATATCAATCCAGTTGATCCCATAATATTCTTAGATGTGAATTGGTTTCCGGCTAGTAGCTCAAATGTCTAAACGATCTGCAACATTTACTTCTTACGAAGGTAAATTGTTTGAAGCATTGCCGGAATACCAACTCAAATCAAGATACGAGAAGAGGCTCAAAGGCCTAAACGCCCAAGAGACGATGAAGATAAGAATAAGGATAAAATGACGAGCCAAAGCGCCCAAAGCAATTGGAGAACCATCATCTATGCCATCACCACCCAAGGACTTCACCACCAAGGACGATCTCCTCCTCGCTCTTCTTGACAAACCTCGGGACTCGAAGTTACCACCCCGCGAGAAACCGGTGATCACTTTGAGTATACCGTGGTGGTGACAATGAGGAAGGCCACGAGCCCCCAACAACCCACCTCTCGGCTTCAACAAAGAAACCATCATCCTCATCAAAGCCAAAGAAGAAGAAAAAGCTTAAGGCGATGTCGCCTCATGGCTAGGCGAAGATGACACCGAAGTTTGAATGGTTTTCTAAACTTGTTGATGCCACTCCCACTCTAACCGATGATCCGGATATGGTAGAAGGTCATACGTTGGAGCATGCAAAGTTACTGCAAGAAAAGTTCCGTGTGAAGAAGATGGAAATCGAGTTGAAACGAATCAAGAATGAAGCATTTCAACTACTCAAAGACAGCTCGGAAAGTGCTATTGAAGTTGAATATCACCTTGATAATATAGCACGAGCCATGTCTAACAACATTGATTGGCTCAACCTTGAAGCAAACATCGACTTCACCAAACAAGACAACCCTCCATACTACAATCGACCGGTCTAAACCTCTACCAACAATTGGCCAACCGGATCAACCTAGGACTCCATTTAAGCTATTTCTTCAACAAAGATTTGGAATTTCTTCTACACGGTAGTGATGGTACAAAGAAATACGCTACATCACTAACACTTCCGCTGACCATATACTCCAACCGCATAGCCATCGAAGAAAAGGCTACCCACATGTTTTCCAACAAAGTGGAACAAGATGACATTGATGCAATGTACGGGATTCATCATTGGCGAGCGTAACGCCACCTAATCTACTACAAGAGCCGCCAGTTCGAAAGTCTCAACATGAAGTGTTCAAGTGATAAAGGGATCGTGGTACATTAAGCATGTCACCCTTTCGTCTAAATGGGATTACACCTTTCTCAAGACTATCGTGGTCAAAAGACAAGATGAAAGGGACTATGAATTCTATGAAGCGGACTTTCAGAACTTGTTTCTCAACGACATTAAAGATCTCAGATCTTGCCAAAGTGTCACACCCCCAAATTTCCTGTTTTTGCAGCGGAATGGAATTCCTGGGGGATGACTGTCATAGCATCAAAGTTACAGTTATATCGACGACCTAAAGTGTCGTTTTGAAAATATCGTTTGATTAAGTAAAATAATCAGAGTTTACAAAACATAAGTCCCAAAATATTTCCAATATACCAAAATGAGTTTGTTACAATCAAACGATAGTTAAGTGCATAAAATATATGTGAGACGCGTCGACACCGTGACTCTATGATAAGTCCACATGCATGCCATGAAGTGAATGCCTTAGATACCTGAGATAAAACATGCTAAAAGTGTCAACACAATGGTTGAGTGAGTTCATAGATTTTGGTTAACAAGTAAAGCTTTTAAAGAGCGCTCATGCAACAAAGGCAAAGTTTTTGGTCATTTAGAATAGTCCACAAAGCAAAGGAATTGTAAATCCACTCTCCAAGTTCGCCCATACAAAACTTGCAACTTGTGTGTTCACAACCCACTGCCAAAATATGTCTAGTTTATGTTCATGCACACGTTGTCAAATGAGGTCACAAAGCAAAGACATTGTAAATCCACTCGGCCCAAGTTCCACCATACAAAACTTGCAACTGTGCTTTTGTGTTCACAACCCATTGCACAAAATATAGTATGTCTAATAGTCAAGTATACGTTGTCATAATAGTTCATAGTATAGCACCACGTATATAATAATTCAGGGATGCTCCGAACATGGGAGACTTTGCAATGCTCCAACAAGGGAGACTCCTTTGTCACTCGACCACCTAGGCGAGAATTATTGAGAACGCTCCACCAATAAGGCGAGACTTTGCACACTCCACCGATAAGGCGAGAATTATTGAGAACGCTCCATAACATAGTGAGACGCCTCTGCCTCCGGACCGGGAGGCTTTACGTTGAAAATGCTCCGCTTCCATAGGGAGACATTCGCCCTGACCGGGAGGCTTTACGCTGTTCAGAACAAGGGAGACTTTATAGTGATGCTCCGAACATAGGAGACTTTATAGTGATGCTTCGAACATGGGAGACTTTAGGTCAAGGTCATAACACGTACGGTTCAATAAGTTCAAACAAGTGATTAATTTGTATTTAAGTTCAAGGGTTCCGTTCAAAGTTCGTAATTAAGTTCAAAGATTTAAGTCGAGTTCGAAGTTCGAGCAGTACCAAAGAGCTCGAATAATATCAAAAGGGTTCAAGATAGTCGAAGCGTTCAAAATCACGTCAAACAAGTTTAACATATATCAAAAGGGTCCTTTACAAGTTAAAAGAGTTCAACTATATGTCAGAAAGTTCAAATCAAGTCCAAAGTGTTCACTTATATGTTAAAGGGTCCGAATCAATTTAAAAGAGTTCAAATATACATGTCGAAGGGTTCAAAATCAAGGAAAGTGTTTCAACTAATAGCGTTCATAACAGAATGATCAATTTAGTTCGACATAATCTACTCTACGCATAGAGTGGAACAAAAGATATTTAAGTTCATATAAATGTAAAGTAAAAGCAAGTAGTTGAGCATGTATCTCCCCGAAGAGTTTATAAAACAATTAAACGAGTAAAAGTGGGGCTACAAACTCACCTGATGCAATGTTTATGATGACAAAAGTAGATATCATTTGAAATGAGGTGCGATCTCTATCCGCAACCTAATATGAATGATGTGTTCTAACGTAAGTCATGAAACAATGTCGTGCATGCAAACTCATATGATATCCATACCACTTGTACATTTGAAAATAATGTTGATCGTCGAAATATATGTTTATGACATCTCGTCATATTATAAAATACTTTACAAGTACCTACGTCGAAATGATATCCTACGATAATCATTTAGTGATTTATTATGAAATTATAGCTTTTCGTCGTAAAACAATGTCATTTGACAATTTCATGAAAGTGACTAAACGGCCTCGAAAAGCTAGTCGTAAAATGGTGCACATCGAGTGTTAGGAAACAAACTCAACTGTTTTGGAAAGCTTGTATCATTATCTCAAAGTTTTAGCTTTTAAGTTTTCATCCTAGAGGTCTCGATCATGGAGAAAAATATAGGTTAAGTATGGTACTTGTGTCCAAAATATTGTTTAAGGGTGGTTTTTGGCAAAGTTTAAGTGACCGTATTTTATTCGTTACAACTCCGCTTGACGAACGGTTGGACATTTTGGAAAATAGGCTAGGCGAACTCACTTTTACTAGAAGACATCTCGTTATAAAAAGTACTACACCCATGTTAAAAACGACCCTCAACATGGTCCTTCGTTGTCGTAGTATGTGTCTAATAGAAATATATTAATTTGCTTATATATAATAAAGTTACGGCAACTTTGTTTAACGCGTGTAATTTAATCGTTACAAGTCCGTTTTCTACGTTTTCTACATCCTTAGATTAGTATTAAAGTATACTAATATATTTTTGATAAGTCGACACATTTAATAACGCTTAAGCCTCATTTTTGACTCGTAAAAAGTGATAGTAACATGCTGAAATTTCTGAAATTAATAGTTTTTGTCGTCAAACTTGAAAATAGCATAAATTCTTCGTTATTGCTCGCTTTTAACCCGTTCAAGCGCCACGTTTTCGCTTTTAAAGTATATTTTCCAAATATCTAGCCCAATTTTTTTTTACTCACTGACGAAAATTCCAGAATTCGAAAATATGGACAGACCCTTATGTAAACTTGTCGAAATGAGTTTTCTCAAGGCCAAACCTATTCCAACCAATTCAAACCAACTCCTGCTATTCTAATCCTACCATACACCTTCTTAGGGTGTCATGGGTTCCTAGACATCACTAAAAGTGATATGTTTCAAGGAGTAATTATAGGATAACATATATAAATTTATATAGCTTATAAACAATTTAAGTGGTATAGACATCATATAACTTGCATATTTTTCTCAAGCATGATAAAATGAACATAATATGAATATGAAAGATGAACATGAATATGAGATGCTTACAAGTAACATGATGAGGTTAAATGAACAAGGTTAATCCTAACACCCTAGGTTTATATTTCAAAACCATAACTAAGAGTGTGTCTAGATTGATATGAACTTGACTAGCAAAATTTTGTGATCTCCTTCTTGGTCTCTATGGTGGCGGTTCTAGGGAGAAGAGAGGAAGAGTATGCTTTGATCTTTCACACCTTAATATTATGTATGTGTGTTTTTGTTTGTTTAATATTATATCATGTAAGTAGAAGTTTATATGCAAGATATTTTAGTACTCCAAATGTGTGAGTCACATGTGTATGTCGACATACACACAACACATAAAAGACTTGTGTGTTTTGTTTAAATTAAATGTATAAGTGTAGAGTGAATGTGTAGTTATTTAAGGATAGTTGGTAACTTGTGTACATATTTGAGCCTTTAGGGTAGCGTTAGCTAAACATAAATTTTAACGGATCAAAATAAAATATATTGAAGTCATAAAAATTATTAAAAATACATTTCTTAGAAAAATTTGAGTGAAATAATAATTATCGTGTAATATTTACTTAAAACCGTCAGAATTATATAAATATAATAATTTATATACAAAATAAATTTAAAACACCGGTAAACTAATAATATTATTTTTATAATCTTAATATGAGTATAAAAAATATATCGGGATAATATTTGGAAGTATCGGATCAAATGTTCAAAATAATTAATTACGCGATAGCGTTTATTTAATAAGAATTTATGCGTTTAACGTGAAATGCAAAACCATGCATGAACTAATATGATGAATATTGAGTTTGAGAAATGACCGGAAATTGAGAATTGTGACACAAAGTCCACGGAAGAATGAGACATTTCTCGACTGAAATTCAACATGAATACATCAAATCCTTGCTCATCTTCATCAGAAGCATAGTGATCCAGGAACGTGTAGAAGATTTACAACTCGCTGTTGAATCCTATCAGATCTGTGTCAATCTTCACGGACCTCAGCTAGAAATACCGACATCAACCAGCTCTCACAATACACTCTCATAATTGAAACCATTGAGTAGTTTATGCAAGTAGAATGAACTACATCGAATCGCTTGATAGCGTGTAGAGATCTTCACAAGTTTGGAGATCACACATTAAAAATGGTGAGGGACGGTTTGGCTTATAGGTTGAAGGAGATACATGAAGGAATTGGTTCTCCAAAGCGATGGAATTCTAAGGATAGACGGGATGTGAAGAGGATCATCACTCTAATTGATGAAAGGTTGTACGTAAGGACCGATTTAGAACTCGGAGAGCTTTGTAGGTGGTCGCCCCAGATTACGCTCACGGCTATCAACGCTCGCATCATTGCATTCTGGAAAGATTGATGGACTTCCCGGTACCCCTTAATCTGTTTCTATTTCATATTAATTTGGATGTGTGATTATTTAATGACTATGGCTTGTGCACACATAACTTGTGTACAACCCGATCTTGTAATGAAAGGACCCCGTGGTACGCCATTGCCACAATCCTTATAAAAGGAGCAAAAGCTTCTTACTTTTGAGTAAAACCTATCAAACCTTTCAATTTTAAAAGGTTTTGCTCAAAAGAACAAGTACTTTCCCTTATGATTTTCAAAACCTCAACTGTTTATATCACTTGTTGAGGGGGAGTACTTGACTTATATAATTTTGTTCACAAATTGTTCTTTGTGTAATCTTCCCATAAAACTCAAAATGGTCATATTTATTCTCAACATTTCTTCAAAAATAACATTTATATGCCATTTTTTAGGGGGAGAAAATTATGTGATAAGAAATATGTTTTGTTTTGCTATTGAATCATCGTGTGAAAAGACTTCAACCCATGAATTGACGGAACTGAACGAAATACATTGAAAAGATTTGTCTTCCAAGACTTATCCAAGTAAATTGTACCTTTCGAGAAACTCTTGATAGACATGAACTTTGACGGGTTTGACAACCTTACGGGGTTGTCCACATCTTCAAGGTAGTTATTAGAGCTAGTTGTCACCTAAAAGCTGACAATGCATCTCTTTACCTATGCAACGTAATCGTCTCACCAAGGGATTGTCTATCTTGAGTCGATCAATTAAAAAGTGCACGCTTTTCCTCCTGTGCGATTTCGTCAAAACTCTTAAGCACATGTTGAGGGGAGTATTTCTGAAAATCTAAAACTCTTGAAGTGTTCAAACATGTTTTCATTCACAAACACTTCGAGAGATTTTCATGAAAATGGTTTTATGGCAATGGAGTTATAAGGTGATTAAGGTTAGGAATAACCGTCCTATGATCCGCCAGAGTAGGAGGGATCTACCCAAGGACACTACCAATAGTTAGAATTAGAAGTCCTTAGGTTTGATCATAAAAAAAAGGAGAAAATGAGAATCGGAGAAAGAAGGAATTGAAGAATTAAAAAGAAAAGCAAAGAAAAGGGTGAAAAGAAATAGCCCTCCATATTATTCAACTTAGGCGCATCGGGTTCAATTCATATGCTACTGGTTGTCACTAGATGACACCGGTATTGAAGATTAATAGTCGTCATGGACCCGTGGACGATGCACTAAACCTTCTTAGCCACTCAAGTTTCTCCCAAAAGAAGCTTGTTTCATTCTCATAGGGAACCCTACGCAAACTATCGGCTTTCTCTTAGAGATTGCTGGTATTGAAAAAGGAGACCCCTCTCCTAGTCTCCGTTCAGAAAACCAAACGCACTATTGAGTCTAGAGCCACGAGATTCATCAAAAGATCTCATAGGTACACTTGACATTTCATCACTTGTTGTTCAATAATAAGAACAACAGTGAATGCTATCGAGTCCTACACGATCCTAGCAACTGTCAAGAACATTTATGAGAGGTTCACAATTGTGATCCTCGGTGATTTAATGGAAACTCCCGCCGGGTCAACATTAAACGTGTACCGGCGGTCAGTCTTCGGTAACTCCCGTGGATTGCGCTTAGTGTGTCTCAAACGATCTACGATCGTGAGGTGATGTTTCGTGTACCTCGTGACTCATCCGAATCTGTAGGGTGTACTTCGGACATCGCGTTATCTCACTTGTGGGACTCCAGTTCAAGAACGACCTTTGTGAGAATTAGAGTTGTGTTTTCACACTATGTTGTTAACACTCTCGAAGTTTGAACTTGTAAGTGCCGAATCCGCTTATTCACTAACCTTTCTTATGTTTTCTTCTTATGGAAGCTCGAGTGGGTGATCGTGCGATTCTTTACATGCTCATACCAACAACATCACTAATGGAAGCTCTCTCAAAAGGCAACACAAAGTCGAAGATTCTTCATCAAGTCAAAGAATCTACAAAGTTAAAGACTAAGAGAACTTCATCGATCTTGTAATCCAACGTTAAAGAGCGTGTGAGCATGTTGAAGAATGGACGTGGAGACACCTTTGGAGCAACGGCTGACTGATGCGAACAACAACAACATACTATCACTACCATCACAAAGAACAAAGATCAAAGAACAAAGAAAATGATGACGCCAAAGCGTAACCGTTCAAAGGAAACAATTTCTCTACACTTGGGAGATTGTTCGAATCAAGACAATTCTTCTCACAAGAAAGAAGAATGTCGAAAGACGTCAAAGCTACTATTACATCAACACCTACAACGTTTATCACTCTTTCATTCATCACTAACACTTAGGGGGAGATTGTTGGAATCACTCTTAAACCTTAATTCAAGTGTTAGTGATTCATATGTAATAGTTAGCTTAATATGGCCTTTATGTTTGTTATTAAGCTTAGGCTTATGTAGAAGGCTCATAAGCCTAGGCCCAAGTCCAATAAGGAAAGGAAGGGACTAGGAGTGTTGCCCTAGCTCCTTCTCCTATAAATAGTATTGTAATACCCTCACTTGAGGGTTGGTTGTTCAATTCATTCTCTTTCACTTTGCTACGCATAACCATTCTTCATATCATACGCATAGTGTTTGTTTGTTATTGTTCAACCGATCTCTTCTCTTCTCTATTTCTACATATTGATGCTTGTGTTGCTAATATAGGAACCTAACACCATGAAATCCCTTCGACGTGTTTGACCTATTTCCTTTGAATCTAAATTTCGACCTATTTGAATCTAATAGACATATGTTTAATTGTTGCTTTCCGTTTTATTACGGTTAGTTATGTGATTTTCTTTTATTATACTGATTTGACACTTGTGATATTAATTAATTTTCACCAGTTAGAACCTCTCTAGCGTCATGTGGACAATTAGTCTAACATGCGTCGATCTTGGGAAGGTCATCAATTATATAATTTAGAACCTGTTTTGTTATCTTTAAGTCTTTTAGTTAAGGATCACATTTTTTTTCCCGGCAAAACATCATCCATGTGGTACCTGCACTTATTGGACCTTTGTTTCTTAGATCATTTTGTATAAGCCCATCAAACCTGTTTTCACCAAGCTTCCTTTCTGCTAATAATCCATATTAGCCTGGTAGAAACTAAAGGTGTTAGGATTTATTTTGAATGTAACCTTGCTTGCTTTCGGTGAAAAAAGCATTTCAGAAAATGGTTTGAGCCAAATTTTACATGTCTTAACCCTGTGCGTAATATATAGAGGCTGCTTAAGATTCATTTACTGAATGTCATACGAGAAATTGAGGGCCGTCTGGGATTGCTTATAACATATACATGACTATTTGTGTCATATTTACCAGTGACAATTCACGATATTTGTATATGGCACAAATTATTTTTTGTTTCTATTGGCCTAGGTATAATAAGTATAATTAAATGATCAAAATAGTTTGGGAACTTTTCAAGTATACATTAGTCGAGTTGAATAACTCTATTATTTTGACAGTAGATTAATTATTTAATTACATAAATTACTCAAGTGTCAACTAAATAGTAAGAACGGTTGTTCAAGTTGCAAGTAAATAAGGTGTTGGTGTTGGCGTGATTCAAGAGGTCAAACTGTTGAGTTTAAGATACATGATATATAAATAATAACATATAGACATCACAGAGTACACAGCGGAAGACTTAGAATATAATAGCAATTAATTAACTGAAAATAAAACGTAACATACCTCTTGCAATTGGCTAGATCTCTTCAATTCAAGAACCCTAATTAAGGTTTATGTGGTTTAACGAATTGACCCTTACCGGTTTTCAATTCAAACCAATTGATGTAACAATAGTGTGTTACACCACGCATTTTTTAACACGCTATTATTAGCGATTCGATGTGAATGCTAGTTCTTGATCACAATAGAATAACCAAACATCTTTTGTTATTCAAGGTCACTCGTAAATCCCTTACAATGGGGATTCACTCGTCGCCAAGACAAAAGGAAGAAAAGAAGAAGTTTGGCCCTCTATTGAAATCTAGTGTACCAAAGGATGAATACAAGGGAATGTATTTATAGCCCTATGGTAGATGTCAAGTTTTATGGTTTCGATGTGGGATTCCATAGTTTTGGCCAAAAACAAGCCCAAAAGAGGGTTCCTAAAACCGTCTCTTGGCTTGTTTACTTTTCTTCATATCCTGTTGACATTTAACGACCGATAGTCACTTTCGATAAGAACTTATCGCTCGTTAAGTCGTTTATTGTGAATTTAATAATTAAACATAATATTTTATACTAATTATTTAAACATCGAAGTCTCATAATGAAGTGTGCAATCCCGTGGTCTCGATTTCGAATCCGGTCATACACATATTAAATATATCCATAAACCATGACTCCCATTTGGAGATATCTTAATATGCATAATGACATTGGTTAGCATCTAGCAACACGCCAATGACCCCAGAACAACTCGAGTATGGTTTCCTGAAAAAACCTTTTGATGATTCATCATCATACTTATCCTTTGTTTCTAATACCATGTTAATAAGAATATGGATCTCACTCATTTCTTAATTAACTATTTCGTTTCTCGCTTATTTTGATTGATCAAGATTACCAATTCTTCTGAAGAAGACCTTGGGCATGGCCATGCAAACATCTTAACAATCCTACGAGGGCCCAAGAAGATATTATACTTCAAATAAATTTGAAGGAAACAAATCCGTTTTGACTACGAAGCGTAATTCATAAATTTCGCAACACTTCGAAAACAACCCTTATAACTACCGCCACATTATGCGTTAGATTGCTTCACAGAAATGCACTACATCCATGACATTTCTCTGGTATCTCAAGTCAGAGGATAAATATTAATGATTTACTTAATGACAAAGATCCATAAAGTACCATCATGTGGTTGGGATAAGTCTTATATTCAATCCATTGAATATCATCTGAAATTAGTCATGCTACGCATCAATATACTTTCAAGTATATTCTAACTAATACTCAGATTTGTCTTAATTCAATATAATTCCCATGTTATTGATCGACAACGGACTATTTGAATAACTTAAGTTATTCAAGGATTTAAACATGCAAATATAGGATAACATCATAATAAATGAATAATAAACATAACAAAATACTTTATTTCATTTGAATAATAATGTTTATAATATCCTTTATCCAAATACTAAATAGATCAATGCATGATAATTCTTAGTTAATGAATTTTGCCTCAAGTCATGATAATCATACTTTTTGACAGGGCATAATTTCAACTAACTTCGATATATAGAAATTTTGAGAATACTTATTTCAAGAATTCAATAAGTGAATTTCTTGTATGTGTTTACACATATTTTGATATTGTCATATCATTTCATAAGGTGCGTGATAACCGTGAACCACCTTGATGACAATCATCTTTCAAAACTTTAAAGTTTAAAAGTATTCTTTATTCTTTAATATATAATGCAACTATGCTCTTAGTTGAGCATAACTAGTCAACATGGTCATTATCAAGGATACCATGACTAGAATTGAATGTCATCTCAATTATATCAAGATCATTGTGTACAACAATATGCTCTTTAAACATCCGTAAACTTTGAATATTATTTGTTTGGTGCCATTCAAACTTCAAGCTTGTTGACTATAACAATTACATAACAATTGTTGTATAGAATGCGGGAGCAACCTGGTGAGGAATGCAATTCTAAATCCAAACATAAATATTACAATGTTGTTAAATCATCTTGTAATCAAGCATGATACAACAACCTTATACACAATATGATGTACAAAATGAATCTTCAAGTTAGATTTTAAGATCTCATTCATATTTTATCTCGTCAAAGATATGTATTCATCATATTCTATTAGACTCATTTATTTACCGCATATGTTTATAATAATAAACATATATTCCAAGGTTGTATAACTTATTTCCAAATCCTACAAACTAAAACTTAATTTAGGTGGAATGTAGTTGCCCATACAACATATAAGATTTAAGAAAATAAAAACAATACTCCCACTAGCTTTTAGGAATACTTATGAGCTATCTTATTTTAATTATTAAATCAAACATGGATTTAATATTAAACATAAGAATCATCTCCTAGATGCATGAATATATCCATTCATGGATTCTTGCAGTTTGTACATATTCAAAGATTATTTGAATTCATAAAAACTCCTTTGTATTACTTATCGTCCTCGCAAAAGTAATTCCAGAACAAAGAGTTTTGATATTCATAGTCAAAATTTCATATCAATGAAACTAAGTATCACAATTATAATCGTTATACCTATTTAATGTATCTAGGAAAGAATATTCAATCATAGTTAATTGCTTAAGTATGATTAATATTATTATCACTAGACATACATTAAATACATGTACAATATTGTCCATATGATTTCTACACAAAGATTTAAACCACTATGGTTTTCATCCTTTGAAGACAATCATCTTCATTAAGATAAACCAAGTATCTAAAATTGATTATCTTTATGGGCGGCATCTCTACATTCATAGTATGATTGATTTACCACAATTCAACATTTGGTAAATTCATCATTATGATTAACAAGCTTACCATGATCCTCAGATCTCATATCCCTCAACATATTAAATATCTGAGATATCCTTACGGATCTATGAATGACAATTCCATCATATTGAGGTCTATCATTTACATGTTTAGCCTCATCATGATATTCGCTAGTGCATTTTAGAAGATTATGTATTTTGTAATTAATCTTTCAAGATCTAAACAAAACTCCCACTTGCCTTTAATAATTTAAGGATTACCTTTAAATAGTTTAGCAAGTAGAGCAACAATACATTGTTCTCTTTTGGGATATTACAAAAAAAACAATGACAGTTCCTGACATTACTTTACAACTCACTCTACAAGTAGTTTAACAAATTCAGAACTTCATTTATAAGACTTAATGTGATTCATCACATTCCATAAACAAATGGCGTCTTGTTAATCTTCTAGGTTGGAGTCTTATTGAGTATATTCAATCTATACTCAATCTACTAACCTTGATAACATGTGGAAGAAACTATAGTTATCTTGAATCAAATATGCCAATAGATTTTGATTCTTCTAACTGAACATACCATAAGTCTATGGTATTTCATTAGAATTAATATTGTAAGATAATCTAACAATATTTAAGATAACCATCTACTATTTGGCTTACCTATTTACCAACAAAGTAAAACTTAATGGTACAATAGAATTACCAAGTCAATTGCATGCATTATAACACAAGTATTTTTGACCAAGTCAAAAGATATAACAGTTATAATCCCACTATACGTTGTAAGTCATTGATCAACTCATTAACTTCATGCATATGTCTTAAAACATAGCAAGTTAACGTCTTACTTTATATTGTAAGTCTTGTATTAACAGACTTCATGTTTGTGACTTTACAAAATCATAAACATTTATTATTAAAGTAATTATGAACACCACCTCGGGTTTCAATTAATATTTCAAGTTAATATTTACTACATATATTTAAGTCATTTAACGAATACTTAAATTCAAAGTAGTATTAGATTACTTCATTTAATTATGTCATTCCATGAAATGTTCAACGTAAGAAACTGCAAAAATCATCCATGCTCGTTCTCACGACACGTGGATATTTTACCTTGAGCTATAATCTAGTTCACGTTCTCACGTAACATAAATTGTAACAACAAGTGTTTCTTAAATATTGAATGACATAAATATTTAAGATAAAGTAGTCTTTGTTATCATCTTGACACATGTTCTTAATAGGGCAATCATACACATTTAAATGCATAATTCCTATTGGAACGTCACTTTCTTACCTTGCGGTCAAGAGAATCCATTTAAATCATATTTATATGTGTTGTACCTTGCACACAATAAAGATTTCTCCCACTTGTGCATGGAACAACATCATGTAGCAGATAAACAACACGATACACGTTCGTTTATTTGCTTAATATGATTTGTGTCATAGATATAACAAGTAGATGTAGGACTATATTGATTAGTAAGGAAACGCACATGACTCTCCTTAAAACATAAGTGCCTACAATTGGAAAGTAATTATCTTTGAAGATAATATGGGTTACTACACAGGAAATAAGGCTAGTAGCTCCAACTGAATTAGAAATCAATAAAACAACTTCTTATTCAGTAATGCAACACAAATGCTCCCACTGAATTTGACAACATTATAAGTGTTTCATAACCAAAGGAAAACAACTTGCTTCCTTTTTACTTTCCTACACCTTTAAAGAACCATACGTAATCATTACTTAGGTACTAAAAGGTGTATTCTACTATGTGAATGATGGGTTATCCATCAATGTTATTAACTTAAAAAATTGGGTATGCAATTTCTTCCTTAATAGGCCTACCATACCCATACTCGTATGTAGTACCTTTAAAGGCTAAAGCAAAACAACTAGATAAAATATGCTAGTTTTCCTTTTACCAATTTTCGCGGTAATTTGTCTAGCTTCTAATTTTGTAACTCATATACATGTTTTCCAGTTAACCAACATTTATGTTTGTTACAAAAGGATTCATTCACCAAATGCGAGTAATGAAATCTTTATGGAAATATGATGTGCAATTCATTGCTATGAGTTACATTAGAATTTAGACAATTCAAACGTTCCTATTATACCTTTCTCATTCATGAAAAGGAATATGATTGAGCCTCATTCTTTTCCCATGGAAAAGAGACTTTGTTTGTCTTTTCGGTAAATTATTCTCGATCAAACATTTGTTTGAAAGCAGAATTGATTAATTTACTAATCAAAGACTAAACCACGTTTACGGTTAAATGTTGCATTTATACATTCAAAAGAATTACAAAATTCAATTTTAGTATTTTCGATAATTAACCTTTTCAAGAAAATTAAATACCCGTGGTTCATAAACATATAACCATTTAATTTTCATTGAAAACTGGGATCCAAATTGACATATTTTCATCACATCATTGATCTCGCTAGTAATGAAAGTATTCAAAATGGTACGAGTCGAACCTCAATTGCCAATTTCAAATTGCAACTCCTAGATTTATGGGATTTACATTTAGCCAATTTCAATTGCCATGTAAACATGTTTTATCCCCATCTTATGCCTTGAGTTGCCAGTTCTCACCGCAAAACTCAATTAAGTTGTCCAATTTAAGAAACTGCAAAATCATCCATGCCCGTTCTCACGTCACGTGGATATTTTACCCTTTGATTACGATCTAAATCACGTTCTCACGCAAATAAAAGATAAACTCAGGTGTTTCCGTTTCATTGGATGGCATACAACTTAAATTAAGGGTAATAGATTTGATTTTGGTGTCAAATCAAATATGTACAAAGATGTCATGCATTCATCCTCGTAGCATAAGGTTTTATTAAAACAGTTATATCCTTGTTTTAATGTTTAAACTTTTCATCATCAAACTTTAATCGAGGTATTGGTTACACCAATTAAAGAATTACCTTTAATTACCACTATATCCTACTACTGCATGAGTCATAAGACCCAAGTTATTCGGATAATTACCACAAAAGTGGCGCGTAGAATTTAAAGTAAATTCACCCTTAAGATTTTATGCACATATATAGGAATACTTGGTAGCTCCATTAAGATGCATAAACGAGCGGAGAATTAGGTCAGCGCAAAGCATATTACATACCCTCATCTTTAAGGTCACAATTTAATGCGCACTCAACCTTATACCCATCACACAGTTTGTCATTAATGGGTGAGCCGTTCTAACTATTTTGTGCAAAAAATCAATCAATTAAACGATTACGATTACTATGCTTAAAAAATACATGTTTCACCATTGTTTAGGTCAGTTTATTTTTCTTATAAAAATACCCTTGTTACACATAACAAGCAAGTATTTAAAAGATAAACATATAAACAATGAATACATAACATAATAATTAGTCATGCATATCAAATAGCCACATGCAAACCTTTTGATAAATCATATTAATAATCAATTCTAAATCTGTCAATATGTACACGTTTAATTAAGACTTTCACCCGTTTTCAGCAATGTACAAGGTGAGCCACATGAATCGATTCATCGATTGCGTAAGTCAAAATTAAAAACATATACCACATAGCACATAATTGATTAAATAATAATGATTGAGGTCTTCCCCAATTTTAGATCTATCATAATATTTAGTGTATATCACTTAACCAAGTAAAACATACAATAAAAGCAGATACATGATAAAACATGCATATAATTATCATGGATATAAATCACACCTAACAATTAATGCAATTAAATAGAGTTACGCAATACACATAAAATTGCATGCAACCTAGGGTTTCTAATCCAATTAAAATTGAAGTTTACAAAACCCTAATTAGGGCACCAAAACCCCCCTAAAATTAGGGTTTAGGTTTTGCAAACCCTAGATCTACACATACAATTAATAACACAATCATGTTTATTTGTTTTATGTGTTTCAGTAATTAATTACTTGTTATACAAGGCTCGTGATGCCACTTTTGAGTTTAAGATACATGATATACAAATAATAACATATAGACATCAGATACACAGCAGTAGGAAGACTTAGAATATAATAGCAATTAATTAACCGAAAATAAAACGTAACATACCTCTTGCAATTGGCTAGATCTCTTCAATTCAAGAACTCTAATTAGGGTTTATGTGGTTTAACGAATTGACCCTTAACGGTTTTCAATTCAAACCAATTGATGTAACAATAGTGTGTTACACCACGCTTTTTGTACACACGCATCTATTAGCTTATTCGATACGAATGCTAGTTCTTGATCACAATAGAATAACCAAACATCTTATGTTCGCGTCACTCGAATCCTTTACAATGGGGATTCACTCGTCGATCAAGACAAAAGGAAGAAAAGAAGAAGTTTTGCCTCTATTGAAATCTAGTGTACCAAAGGATGAATACAAGGAATGTATTTATAAATTTATGGTAGATGTCAAGTTTTATTTTAGATTTGAGCCATAGTTTGCCAAAAACAAGCCCAAAAGAGGGTTCCTAAAACCGTCTCTTGGCTTGTTTACTTTTCTTCATATCCCATTGACATTTAACGACCGATAGTCACTTTCGATAAGAACTTATCGCTCGTTAAGTCGTTTATTGTGAATTTAATAATTAAACATAATATTTTATATTAATTATTTAAACATCGAGTCTCATACGTAAAGTGTGCAATCCCGTGGTCTCGAGTTCGAATCCGGTCATACACATATTAAATATATCAATAAACCAACACAAACTACATCAACAATTAGTCTAAGAACAATTTTAATTGACTGTTACATGATATACAAGTATTCCCTCTAATCATTTGTTTATTTTGTTCAGGTTGTAAGGAACAACGGTGGTTGCCTCCAATCGAAGATGGTTTTCGCTTTATGGTCTAATGATATATACATATTTTAAGTGAACCATTTATTGTCCTATAAAGGATGTCACTTAAATCCATTGCACAGACCTAACACATATACTTTATATCACTTGGGTCAAAATGGGTAAAATTTTATTGCATAGTCAAGTGGATTGAGCATGTCAAACGAGTCAAAACTTGCCTAATGGGTTCAAATGATTAGATTTTTTGTAGCCAGATTATGTTTGTAAATTATTATAGGCTCTAAGAAAACCAGAGCCTTGGAGACAACATGAACCTGCATTTATTGGGGATCAGCTAAATGCAATGCACAATGAATTTTGGAATATCGTTCCAATTTATGGCGGCCGAACCTATCATAACATCAAAAACATAGCCAAAATTTATACACCCCCGCAAAGAATAACATTAATAACAAACACATAAAATTAAACATAGAAAGTAATAATATACATATAAAAAAATTACTAATTAAATACTTCTGTACCAAATTAAATGAAAAAGTGTAAACTTAAACAATATATTCCAAATTAATAAGTACATGATAAAAACTCAATGTCAAAACCCCGTGCGTGCACGGGCATTATAACTAGTTTCAATTAAAGGTATTCCACATTTGTTTTTCCTCAATTTAGTGTACCCAACTATTTTTTAGTTGCAATGTTAGACGATTTGCAGGTTACCAGGTCACCACAACCATACTTCATCTTCTTCGATTAAATTCCGGCAAACTTCCGGCTATCTTTTTTGTCAATCACTTACACAACAAGCACTTACACGTGTGCTCATTGTCATTATGATTTATATACTGTTGTGTCATTTGACTCATCTTTGTTTACTTGTGCCTGTTAATAGTTTCACATCATTTTCAAGGTCTGGAAACTTTCTGTTGCCTCAAATGTATCAAATCATTGGACGATATTTCAAACTCTTGCCAATAGGAGTACAGGGGGCTACATTTGGATGTCGATAATGATAACTTCACGTTGTACTCTTTACATGAACCCTTATACATCTAAACGAAGGATGTCCATTTGCACTAAGATTAGGGATAAGTTTTCCTTTGAGGTGACTAGCTGGTCTAAGAAAATCATGAGCGAACTATAAACTTGATTACAAACCGTTTGCAGTTCTAATTTGAGCGAAGTTTCATTACCTCATGTCCTAAACAAATTATAGAGTACACAAATTGAGAGTCATGACCATGGGAGCAGCCAAGGTGAAGCCGCTGAACAATTACTTTTATGGTACTTCAGTTCTAGTGCAACTGTTAGTTTTTTATTTACTCGAGAATTTTTCTGGTCTCGCGTCGTTAGTGCCATGGTGTTTTAGATATGACAAAAGGATATATGAGGGATATAGAATTGAGATGCCATTGTAGCATAACTCCAAAGAAATAAGAAGTTGGCCAGAATTTGATCGGAGAAGATAAAGTATGGTGGCGGTAACCTGATAACCTATTAATCGTCTAACATTGCAACTAAAAAAAAGTTTGTACACTAAATTGAGAAAAAAAAAGTATAGTACTTTATATTAAAATTGGGTATAAGTTTGGTACACTTTTGTGCGATTTGCCCATTTTAAAACACGTCTTATTAAACCTGTTGTGCAAATGAAACTCGATACTGGAAGTGTCAGTTTGTCTTTAACAATGATTAGTCAACACAAACTCTTGGTGTAAATCACCGAGGTAATATTTTATGGGATTGTCTAACCACTCTCGCAAGCATCAGAGCTTTGAGACCACAAAAAGATCAAAAATATTTTTTATTGAAAAAATGTGGGTCCTTGGGTTTTTAAATTATTTTTTCGGTACCTTTTTGTGGGTCCTCAACCTTCTTAATTATATGTATTTCTCAATTCGGTATTCTTTTTCGTATACATTGTTTTCGGGTCAAACTGTAGTAACAATTATTAGCCTTGGTAAATAACTAAAGATACTATTTCTTTCAACATTTCTTCATTATCATTAAAGTTCATATATTTCCATCTTAACCTTCATATTTTTGTAGGTTGACATGACATATATTTTTCTCTTTGTAGCTTAGGCTGCTTGGAGATGGTTTTAGAAGCAATATACATATGGGGAATAATCCCTGCAGCGAACTGCAGGGAACTTGTCTGCTGCAAGGTATACACAGGGGATCAATTATGAAAAATTGTAAAACCTGAGGGCTGTATATGAAAATGTTAAAATCCATTTTTCAAAGAAAAGCAGGTAACAACCTGCTGCAAACTACAACATTGTTATTCCCATAAATAATTCATTTAGTGGTGGTGGCCTTTTATACAAGAGTGAAATATGAATCCAAATATTATTCCTACTTATTTAATTTGGAATCATAAATGTCATAGGCAAAGGTATTAAATTTAGAGGCTAAGGAATTAAAGGTCTGTTTGGTTTATAAGTGTGTTTGGATTTGAATTTGAATTTGGATTAGGATTTAAAAAGAAAAAATATATTTATTAAATGTATTTTATAATAAAATTATAATTAAAAAAAATATTATGTGGAGTATGTGAGAGTAGAAAGTGGTGGGCTTTACGGGTTTTGCCAAAACCCTTCAAATTGATGTGAAATGAAAAGTTATTCCATCTATCATTCATTTTCTCAAAAGAATGAACCAAACAAAACGTTATTGTCACATCAAACATAAACCCAATCCAAAGTATCCAACCAAACGCACCATAAAAAAAATACCAAACAATTGATTTGGACCATGAATAAATCCAAACCACTTCAACCCCCATACCAAACGGGCCTTAAACAATTGTCGCATGAGTTCACGATTGTATATCTTGAGAGACCAGTATATTTTCTGTGTTAACGATATAGCTTGCATCATGGTTGTAATCCTTTTCTTAAAATGTCAATAACTAGGATATCTATCGCGCATTGCTGTGAAAAGTTATAATATATAGTATCCACGCAATAATTTCACTTATTATTATTATTATTATTATTTTTTATAAAACTTCATGAAAATCAAATGTATTGTAATATTAAGTCCACTTTTGTCTTATATTTTATTTTTAGTGGGAAAATTATGTAAAATTAAATTTCATTTTGTCTAGATATAAGTTATTCAATAAAATTTAATACTTAAAAATAAATTATTCACAAATGCTTAAACCGTTAAAAAAAAAAAAAAAAAAAAAGCCCTGTGTAAAGATTATGTTTGCCTCATTTCAATCATATTTTTATAAACGTTTTTACGGTAAATCTTGATTAGAAAATATGGGTTTATTTTATTTGATTCGGTATATGGGTTTAGTACTTTTGTTTAATTGTACTTTTCCTACCTGGAGTATTCATCTGTTACGTTTTTCAGATTTATTTCATCATATTTTATTGTCTAAAATATTTTCTTTGAAATGCCTTTGATATTCAGTCTTTAGCTAGCTGTAGGGTGTTCACAAATCAGGTAATACGCATAAAAACCGAAAGCCGAAATTGAACTAAACCAAATAAAACTGAACCAAATTTCTAACTCTGAACCGAATTTGCCAAACCCGAACTAAATCAAATTAAGTATTTAATTTTCGGTTTAAATATGTTTTGGCAAAATAAAAACCGAACCGAACAAAAAACCGAATTCACATAAATATATATTTTGTTGAGAGTTATGGTCTAGCGCTTATTGTATAATCTGATATTGATCTCTAAGACTGCTTATTGTTTTGTTTTTAGTCATACATGCTGAAGGAAAGATTTAGAGTTGGATATTGAAGATTTATATTTGGAGGGACTTGAAGTGTAAAAGTTTTATAGCTGTGGATAACTTTGGATGTCATCTAGCAAGTCTTCAATGCTGAAGGGCTAAAGACAAATGTCTGGGGCTATATAATGAGAAAGTCATCAGTCTTTCTCATTATCTGTTTACCCTTTCTCTCTCTACGATATCATCTCTCAATTACTCTCCCACTTGTGAAAACCCTAATCGTGTTATTGATTCTCTTGGTCAAAACACTTACTTGTTGTTACTGATTGTTCATTATTTGATTGACATCAAATACTGTGTTGTTGATTCATTCTATTTGAGAATAGAAGTTCTGGAGTTGTATTATTGATTCTGAAGTAATAAAAAGTGTTTTGTTATCATAAGAGTCTGTTTTTCTTCATGGTATCAGAGCCAGGTTGCTCTGAATATCGATTTTGAAAATTAGGGTTTCTTGATAAAATTGGGGTTTTTTAAAATTCGTTGGTTCTTGGTCAATTAACTTGTGTTAATTGATAGATCTTGTAGTGAATTTGGTTAATCTTGAAGTTTTCTTAAAAAACCCATAATTTCTGGAAAATTAGGGTTTGGTATATTTTGGGGCTTTTGTGATTAAAGGCTTCTGTGATCGGTTAAGATTGGTTAATCGATAAGATCTAGTGATTTGGTTAAGTTTGGAAGTGGTTCTGGTGATTTACCCTAATTCTGAAAATTAGGGTTTATTGGTTCTTGGATCTTGGTTCTGGGTTCTTGCTGTATATCTGCTATATCTCTAGACTAAGTGAATCTAGAGTATAGTAGGTTTGTTATTCCGCTACTGATTAATAATTGCGTGCTCTGTAACACCTCTCTCACTCTCTCTTTAATTTCTGTTCTTATTTTTCTGCTTAGATTGTCGGAGGATAGGTTTTAGGATTATTGGAAGTTGTGATTGGTTGTTGGTTGAATTTTTTTTCTTTTGTTGATGTTCTTGATTCTTAATATGTGTGCTTGCTTGTTTGGTTCTTGGAATCATGTATGTTCATAATTCTATTCATGGTTATGCTGATGATGAGTATGAACCTGATAACCCTGTCACTTTAATAAGTAAATTGGATTTGAGTCATCCTTTACATTTGCACCCAAATGATTCAGCTTCTTTAATTTGTTGTTTCAATAAAACTAAAAGGAACTGAGAATTATAATGTCTGGTCTTGTGCTATGATGTTAGCATTAGAAGGAAAAAATAAAACTGGTTTTATTGATGGAACATGTAGAAGGTCTAATACTGATGAAGTTTTGGGAAGACAATGGGACAGGGTTAATGCTATTGTTTTGGGATGGATTCTAAATTCCATCTCTGAAGAACTGTTTCTTGGTCAAATTTTTTCTAAAAGTGCTTCTGGTGTCTGGAATGAGTTAAAAGATACTTTTGACAGGGTTGATGGTTCTGTTACTTTTAACTTGCATCATAAAATAAAATCATTAACTCAGAATGGCACTACTATATCAGAATATTTTAATAAGCTAAGTACTTTGTGGAAACAATTTGATGCTATGGTGCAATTACCAAGATGTACTTGTCATGCTGCTGCTGATTTTAAAAAGCATAATCAACTTATGAAATTAATGCAATTTTTAATTGGTCTAGATGATACTTATATGCAAATAAGGAGTAATATCCTTTCTAGAGATCCTTTGCCTGATGTTAAAGGTGCTTATGCTATTATCAGTAGTGAAGAAAACCATAGAAATGTTGTGTGCGTAGTACTAGTAGAAATCATAATTCTGCTTTTGCTACTAGAGTTGCGGATCAAATTAATAATTAGACCAGTCAATCTGCTAGACCTGTTAATCAGAATACTCAGGCTAATCATCCTATTGCTAATTTTAATAAAGTATCTGATAATAGGAGAAATACTGGTCCTACTCTTGTTTGTGATCACTGTGGTTTTAATGGGCATACTCAGGACAAATGTTTTAAATTGATTGGGTATCCTCCAAATTTTGGAAAAAAGGGTAACAATAATAGACCTCGGAATATTCAAAAAAGGTTTTCTAACAATAATTATGTGGGATCCAGTTCATCTTCTGGTTTTACAGATGAACAACTTACTACTCTCATTTCTCTCATCAAAGACAATTCTGTCAAAGGAAATAGTGTGTAGGCCAATATGGCAGGTACTTATTTTAATACTAGTAAGATTTTTAATCAGAATTTTCAAAAGTTTTTTCAACAAATACCAATTTGAAATCCAAAGTTAGTTCTGATGGAAAGATTGTGGATTCTGGTGCTAACCAGCATATGACACATTCTAACAGGGACTTGGTAAATGTTTTTGATGTTTCTCATCTTCAAATAAAAGTTGGTCATCCAAATGGAACAGAAGCTTTGATTACTAAAATTGGGAATCTAAAGTTAGCTGACTCTTTAATATTATATGATGTTCTGGTTATTCCAGAATATTGTGTTACCTTAATTTTTGTTCATAAACTGGCCAAAGATAATAAGATTGTAGTTGCCTTTGATGAGAACAAATGTTATTTCTTGAATCAGGATTTGAATATGGGAAATGTTCTGAGGACTGGTAATCAGTGTGGTGGTTTATATTAGTTCAATTATGGAGGTACCTCTTTTCAAAGTTATAACTCTCTTTCTTATTATGACTGGCACTGCAGACTTGGTCACCCTTGCACTCGTTTCTAAATGTTTTAAAAACTGATTTGAAGTTTAATTCAAAGGATCAAAACTTAATTTGTGAAACTTGTCAAAGTGCTAAGCAAACTAGAGAACCTTTTCCTTTAAGTGGTCATACTTCTACTGTTTTAGGTGAACTTGTTCATTTAGATCTTTGGGGACCTTATAAGGTTGCTATTAAGGAAGGTTACAAGTATTTTTTGACTATTGTGGATGATTACACTAGGGCTGTATGGGTATACTTACTTAAAACTAAGGATGAACTGTTCATTATATCACTATCTTTTACAATATGATTGCCACTCAGTTTGATAAAAAAAATTAAGAGTTTTAGAAGTGATAATGGTACTGAATTTGTTAATCATTCTTTTTCAAAGTTATGTGAAGAAAAAGGTATTACCCATCAGACCTCTTGTGCATACACTCCACAAAGAAATGGTATTGCTGAAGGAAACATAGGCATCTTTTGAATGTTGCTAGATCCCTTATGTTTTGGGGAATTCCACTTAAGTTTTGGACTGAGTGTGTTCTTACTGCTACTTTTCTTATTAACAGATTGCCTTCATCTGTGCTTAATGGAAAATCTCCTTTTGAGATGATATATAATAAAAAGGCTACTCTCTGCAATTTAAGAATGTTTGGTTGTTTGTATTTTGCTACTGTTGTTAATAATCATGATAAACTGAGTAGCAGATCTGAGAAATGTGTTATGATGGGGTATTCTAATTCTAAAAAGGGATATAGGTTATACAGTCTTGATAAGCATCAGTTCATCTTTTCTAGAGATGTTAAATTTTTTGAGTCTATCTTTCCTTTTAAGGAATCAACTGCTGACAAGAACAATACTACTTCTGAAAATGTTTTTCAAGACTTAAATCAGTTGAACATTTTTGATGTTGAAATCCCTGAACTACCCAATGATGAAAAGAGAGTAGACCCTAATCTGAATAGTGACACTGAGTCACCAAGTGAAGGTAGCTACTCTTCTCTATCTGGTAGAGACCATGTCACTGATCATAACAGTGACATCAATGTCTTTGCTGATGAGGATGAGCTGGTAACTACACTTGAAGACAATGATAATTCTGAGGGTAATTTAAACCTTGATTCAAATTCTCTAGTTCAGGAAGAAGTACCTTTGAGAAGGTCTTCTAGACCTTCTGTTTTTCCTAAAAATTATAATGATTTTGTTGTTGAATCTAAAGTTAAGTATGGAATTGAAAAGTTTGTGAATTATTCTAAACTGAACTCTAGAAACTATTGTTTTACAGTTCAGTTGAACAAAAGTCATGAGCCAAAGAATTATTTTGAAGCTGCTAAATCTATCTATTGGACTGATGCTATGAATAATGAAATTGAGGCTTTATATAGAAATGATACTTTTGAAGTCACTGTTTTACCTCCTGGTAGAAAAGCTATAGGAAGTAAATGGGTGCTTAAAATTAAGTATAAGTCTGATGGAGAGATAGATAGATATAAAGCTAGAGTTGTAGCTAAAGGATATAATCAGAAAGAAGGTGTAGATTATGAGGAAACATTCTCTCCTGTTGTTAAAATGGTTACTGTTAGATGCTTGCTTAATGTTGTTGTTCAGAATAATTGACCTATTTTTCAACTTGATGTTAATAATGCCTTTCTGTATGGTGATCTTGATGAGACTGTTTATATGAAGTTACCTGAAGGATTCTTTCCTGAAGGTGATAATAGAGTATGCAGACTTAAAAAATATTTGTATGGTTTAAAACAAGCTCCTAGACAATGGAATGCTAAACTTACATCTGCTCTTATTGAAAATGGCTTTACTCAAAGTAAAAGTGATTATTCTTTATATACAAAGTCTAAAGATGATGTGTTTATTGCATTGCTTGTTTATGTTGATGATATTATTGTTACTAGGAATAATATTGATGAAATTAAAAAATTCAAAATCTTTCTTAAAACTAAGTTCATGATTAAGGATTTAGGAAAGTTGCAATATTTTCTTGGCATTGAAGTTGCTGAGACTGACAAAGGAATTTGTTTAAATCAAAGGAAGTACTGTTTAGATTTGTTAAGTGAATATGGTATGCTTGGTTGCAAACCTTCTAAAACTCCTTTACAGTCTAAACTTGTTATATCTAATGAAGATACTGATAATGATCCTATACTTGATAATATTACTGATTATCAGAAGCTTATAGGAAAGCTTATTTACTTGACTAATACTAGACCTGATATTTCATATGTTGTTCATTGTTTAAGTCAGTTCATGCATTCTCCTCTTAAGTCTCATCTCAGAATAGCTTTAAAGATACTAAAGTATCTTAAAGGAGCTCCAGGTTTGGGTATTCATATTACTAAGAATTCTGGTATGTCTCTTCTTGCTTATTCTGATGCTGATTGAGCTAAATGTATTGTGACTAGGAGGTCTGTTACTGGCTATTGTGTTTTATTGAATGGGTCTTTAGTATCTTGGAAAAGTAAAAAACAACCTACTCTCTAAAAAAGCTCTACTGAAGCAGAGTATAGAGCTCTTGCTTCAGTAACTAGTGAAGTGATTTGGATTTTAAAATTTTTGAAAGATCTTAAAATTTCTGGTCTTTTACCTGTTCCACTTCATTGTGATAGTAAGTCTGCTATAAAAATAGCAGCCAGCCCTGTTTTTCATGAAAGGACAAAACATCTTGAGATTGATTTGCATTTTGTTAGAGAGAAGATTTTAAATGGTGTTGTTAAAACAGTTAAAGTAGATTCTGCAAATCAAATTGCAGACATCTTTACTAAAGGGTTGGATACATTACAACATAATTTTTTGGTCAAAAATCTTAGCATGTTTGATATATATCAATTATCAGATTAAAGGGGGGTGTTGAGAGTTATGGTCTAGTGCTTATTGTATAATCTGATATTGATCTCTAAGACTGCTTATTGTTGTGTTTTTAGTCATACATGTCGAAGGAAAGATTTAGAGTTGGATATTGAAGATTTATATCTCGAGGGGCTTGAAGTGTAAAAGTTTTATAGCTGTGGATAACTTTGGATGTCATCTAGCAAGTCTTCAAAGATGAAGGGCTAAAGACAAATGTCTGGGGCTATATAATGAGAAAGTCATCAGTCTTATTTATTATCTGTTTACCCTTTCTCTCTCTACGATATCATCTCTCAATTACTCTCTCACTTGTGAAAACCTAATCGTGTTATTGATTTTCTTGATCAAAACACTTGTTACTTGTTGTTACTGATTGTTCATTATTTGATTGAGATCAAATCCTGTGTTGTTGATTCATTCTATTTGAGAATAGAAGTTCTGGAGTTGTATTATTGATTATGAAGTAATAAAAAGTGTTTTGTTATCATAAGAGTGTGTTTTTCTTCATATTTTACTTATATATTTATATAAAAAACCCATTAAAACTATTTTCTACTTTAAATATAACTTTTTTAAGTTTATTTATTTTTCTTTCTAAAATCTATATAATTAAATGAAACAAGTATATAAATTATCTAATTCGGATTATTCTGCTCAACTCGAAAATCGAACTGAATTCAAAATCGGTTTTTGGTTCGGTTTGCTCCAATTATAAATTTGATTCGGTTCGGTTTTTGATTTTACAAAAAAAAATATTTAGCCAAAGTAACCCAACAAAATAAACCGAAATACCCGATAAGCGAACCAATGAACACTCTATCAAGTACTTTTGTTTCTTTTCTTCTTTAATTTTCTTAAAGAATATCGTTTTATGACGTTGGCAAGTATATTCAGATCAGTTATTTGTTTTTTTAAGTGATACACGTCAATATGTCATTGAATGATTGATGATTGTGTTTGTTGGATCACGAGGACATAATGAAAACCACGACGATAGATGATATTACATGAATTGAAGTTCGAGTCATGAGTAAAGACTATGCAAATTGGGTGGCAGCATTTACTCCACGCACGATAAATATAAGAGCAACAATACTATTGAATATATGGGTTTCGTTGTTTTCGAGTTGTTGAGACTATCAAACCATTGTCTCCGCTAGTATTCCTTGGAGCATATTTGTGCTACGTATGACCACAAAAAGATGGCTGGATCAACTTGTGTGTTTTACATGCATGGTATATGCGATCCAAATTAATTGATGATAATTTTTGCACATGAAATAAGTTATACTATGAAATTAGAAACATATTTATTGTAATCACCTACGCATCATTTAATTTTACTCCCTATTATACTCTTGGTGTTTTTAGCTCATTGTTCAAAACGATAGTTGAAGAAGCATTCATGATATAATATTAAATTTAAGCATGTGAAAAGAATGACTAGTCTAAATATTTTAACTTTAGTATGTTGGAATTTATATAAACTACTTGTCGTATAATAGCATATAATCATTAAAAGAGTGTGACTGAATAAATAGATCTAATATACATAATTAATTAACTTAAAACTAAACGAAAACATACTTTGATGGCATCCAATACAATTAGGGTTTATAGAAAATCTCCAATTAAATCAAATGCAAGATCAAAATGAATAAACCCTAAGTTAGGATTTATAGAAACCGACTAAAGGGTTTAGTCGAATGCTTCACCACCAAAAATTCAAAGTAGGATTTTTTCTACGATCTCGCACACACGTTGTTATATCAATTCAATTATAATGCTAGTTCTCGATCACGAAACAAACCAATCTCTTGTAATCAACAACCAAAATCGAAGCCCTAACCTTACTTTGAGAGAAGATTGATTGGCTATAGAGGAGAAGAGAAGATTGATTTGTTAGGTTTCAAGTTATGAGAATAATGAAGCCTAAAAGGATTCATTATATAGGTTTTTTTATAGCAAGTAAAAACCATCCCACCACCGATGTGGGATAAGTGGTTTTTTCCTAAAATATATAATATAATACATTATTAATATTAGTTATAAATTGAATCTTTAAATGTAACGTGTGCGATCTCATAGGCTCGATTTGAAATCGGACATACGTTTATAAAATATGTTCACAATCCAACAGCTCCCACTTGGACATGTTTTAATAAACGTAATGACATTGGTTAGTGTCTAGCAACACGCCAATTCCCCCAGAACGACTAGAGTTTGGTTTCATGAAGCACAATTAATGATTCAGCATTATAATATCCTTTTTTTTCAAATACTATGTTAAATATGGATATGGATCTAAGTCATTCCATAATTTAACTATTCTGTTTCTCGTTATATATGATTGATCAAGATTACCAAAATTATTAAGATGTATTCCAGATCTCTTTTGGGTGTGGCCACACATACATCTGATCAACCCTACGAGGGGTTCAATAGTATTATACTTCAAAACAAATTCGAAGAAACAAATTCTATCTTGACTACAAGCGCAACTCATGAATTTCACAACACTTCTGAAAACAACCCTTATTACTACCAGTTACGGTTAGCGTTAAATTTTTTCATAGAAATGGGTTTCACTCACGACCATTCAACCTTGCATCTCAAGTCTAAGGATAAATAAAGTTTATCATTCGCATGATTTACTTGATGATAAAGATCTATAAAGTACATTCATGTCGGTTGGGATAAGTCCGATATACAACCTTTGAATATCATGTGAGTTTGGTAGGACATTCCTCACTATACAAAGTATATTTTCATCCAATACCTCAGATTTGTCTTAATTCAATAATATTCCCATATGATTGATTGACAATTGAAATTTAGAATAACATAGGTTATTCATGGATTTAAACATGCAAATATATGATACAATCTATTATAAATGAAAACAAATGTACAAAGTACTTTAATTCATTAAAATAATAATTGTTTAATACATCCCTTATCTAAATATTAAATAGATCAATGCATGATAATTCTAGTTAATGAATTATGCTTCAAGTCATGACAATCATACTTGTTGACACGACATACATCCAACTAACCTTGATCTATAAGAAATTTGAGAATACTTATTTCAAGAATTTAATTAGTGAAGTTCTTGTATGCGTGCATTCAAATATCTTGATATTGCCACATAATATTTCATAAGGTGTGCGACAACATCAAACACTTATTTATGATAATCATCTTTCTAACTTCTAAAGTTTAAAGTATTCTTATTCTTTTATGTATAATGCAACTATCCTCTTAGTTGAGCACAACTAGTCCACATGGTCATTATTAGGATGAAATTCTTCCATAACTAGTATTGAGTGACATCTCAATAAACCAACATATTGTATAGTGCCAACAATATGCTCCTTTTATAAACATCCGTAAACTTCAGTTATTGTGTAATGTTTGGTGCCTTCCAAAACTTTAAGTTTGTTGGCTATGACAATTACGCAACAATTTCCGTATGTACATCCATAGAATCTGGGCAACAACTCCTGGCTATGGAATCTAATTCTAAATCAAAACATATTCCATTAGAATATTTATTATACTAGTTATCTAATAACTTTCAATGCTGTCAAATCATCTTGTATTAAAGCATGATACAACAATTTCAATACACAACATGATGTACATAATGAATCTTTAAGTTAGACTTAAGATCTCATTCATGTTTTATCTTATCAAAAGATATGTATCCATTGAGATTTTCTAAATGATATGTCATGTTCTATTAGACTCATCTACCGCACATGTTTATAACAATAAACATTTATTTCAAGGTTGTATGTTTTACTTCTTAAATCTTTCAAGTGAAGTTTCATTCTATACTTAACATTTATCTTAGAATGTTACTGCCCATATGTTATACAACATATATAATTTAAGAAAATAAACATAATACTCCCACTAGCTTTCCGGAATACTCAGGAGTTATCCTAAATTATATATCAAAACTTGGATTTAATATTTAAACATAAGACTCATTTCCTAGATGCATGCATTGATCCATATTTGGGTTCTTGCATTTTGTACACTTTCAAAGATTATATGAATTCATAGAACTCTTGATTACTTACCGTCCCCGCTTAAATAATCACACAAGAAGGAGCTTTGATAATTATCATCTTTATATATTTAATGTACCTAGGAAAGAATATTCAATCACAGTTAATTGCTTAAGTATGGTTAATAATCTTGTCACATAACATGCATTAAATATGTATACAATATTGTTCATATGATTTCTACACAAAGAATTAAACCACTAGGGTTTTCCTTCTCTTTGAAGAAACTCATCTTCATTCTATAGTCTAACTATTTAGAATTAAGATAAACCAAGTTTTCAAAAATTGATTTCCTTTATGGGCAATATCTTTGACATTTATAGTATTAATAATTTACCAAATTCAATATTTGGTAATGCATCATTATGATTAGCAGGTTTACTATGATCCTTTAACTCATATTCCTCAGCATTGATATTAAAGCATATCAATCATATGTCTAAGATATCCTTGCGGATCTATGAATGAGAATTCTATCATCTTGAGGTCTATCATATACATGTTTAGCCTCATCATGATATTCACTAGTGTGTTTAGAAGATTACGTATTTTGTAATTTTATCTCTCCAAGATCTAAAAAAAAAACTCCCACTTGCCTTTTCTAATTTAAAGACTATCTATAAATACTTAGCAAGTAGAGCAACAATATACCGTTCTCTTTTTTTTGGACATTACAAAACACATTAACAGTTCCTTACTCTAGTTTGTTAATAACCTACTTCATAAGAAGTTTAACAAATTCAGAACTTCATTTTAAGACTTAATGTGATTCATCACAATCCATATTATAATGGTGTCTAATTAATCTTCTAAGTTGGAGTCTTATTGAGTATATACAAGCCATACTCAATTTTCTAACTTTTATAACTTTTGGAAGAAAAGAAGTTATAGTTATCTTGAATCAAACGATGCCAATAGAGTTTGATTCTCCTAACTGAAAATATCATGAAACTGTGGTATTTCATTAGAATTAATATTGTAAGACAATATAACAATATGTAAAATAACCATATACTCTTTGGCTTTCCTTATTACCAACCAAGTCAAAATGAATGATATAATATAATTTCCAAGACAATTGCATGCTTTATAACACAAGTAGTTTTTTACCAAGTCACCGACTTTATGTCCATGTCTCAACAAAATGACATAGACTGTTATAATCCCACTTGTTGAAAACTGAGACCTTGATAGATCTTTAAGCACTCGGAGATCGTTAGTATTGCCTATGTAATCACAAGCAAACTAATAGAAGATCTCTACAACTTGTATTCTTTAGCGGAATGTAAACACAAGTTATAATGACTAAGAACTCTTTGATCCTCTATGGATCTTTTTATTATAGAAACTCTATGTTTCGGATAATTTTCAAGATTTTTAAGACTTGAGAAAAGTTATCTATTACAAACTATTTTGGTTCCTTTTATAAGCAAGAAACCCTAATGACCCACCAGCGTTAACAATGTACGCTCCTAATACAAACATAGACCAAGCATGCATCTAGACAACCATGCAACTAATCATATTGTTTTACTAATGATATTGTTTATTCTGAGTAAGCTCTATATCATACGGCGCCAACCTATATTTCATACGGCGCTTACTTTTCCTGCATACGGCCTACATACGGCGCTTATCTCTCCTACGTGGATTAGCACTGTCAGCAGAATCACGATTTCTGCATTAACACTTCAGCTGAAGAATAACTTCAGCAGAATCCATCCTTCTTCGGCAGAAACTCTTCGGCCGATACTTCAGCAGATTCCAGTAGTAACTTCAGCAGGTTCAGTAGTTTCCGGTAATTCCCAACAATCCTCCCCTAAACTGGAATTTGACTTGGTTAAGTTCCAGTTTCCTTGATAGATCGTTAAAATTGTTGAGGATTGTCTTCGAACATTAGCAACAAAGTTTCAGAAGAGGAGCATCTCTATGATGACTGAACGGTGATATACCAGATCTTTGCAGCAACATATGACATCATGTACATCAAAACATATAAGTTTCATACTATTCTCATCACTTCCAGGTGTGTTAACTTCTGTGAGAGGTGAATCATTGAAAATAATGGGTTTGATGTCTCTTTACCAATAGCCATCACTACTGGAGTAGCCAAATGTTTGAGTTCGAAAACTATGGTACATTGATAACCATCCGATTTATTGGCAAACCAGCAACCATATAAACGGATTTGACTTGTCTTTACCTGTAGCCGTTTGCTCAGGACTTGTCAATTCGTAGTATTGGTGAATTGAGCACCAAATATGGATTCAGTTGCCTTTACCACATGCCATATACATGTGGGCTAGCCAATTCTTGGATTCCAAAGAGGAATAGACCATGGTGAATTGATGACCATACAACCCTCAGAAGTTAAGCATGGGTGGTTGCATACCCTATGATTTTGAGCAAATCATTACAACTATCAACAGATTTGTTGTGTCTTTACCAAAGCTGTACCCTTTGGACTAGTCAACTCTTTGACATACACAATGTACATCAGGTGAGTTAAAAACCATCAGTATTGTACAACAAACAAACCTGCATAAAAGTTAGTTTTTTGACTAATAAAAATTATAGAAACTGAAAGTGCTTAGAATAAGCTGAAAAAGAAAGCTAAAAAGCTAATTTATATTAAATAAACGCTATCACTATTTTTAAAATGATGTTTTTGTGATTTTTCTTTTTATGAAACTATTTTACTTCTTTAAAAAAATAATATAGAAATTAACATAAATAATGCAGACTAAAAGTAACAAAACAAGGTAGTGCAGAGAGTACCAAGTGCCATGATTAGGATGAGGATTAGGCCTGTTGCTGTTGTAGAAGTTGAGTCTTGATTAAACCCACCATTGTTGAAGCAGACAGTCTTTCATTGCCTACTGGATCTGGAGGAATCTCCAATTTTTGACTAAGCATCCGTTCCATAAGTCTCTTGGGCAATGGACACTTTCTTTCAGCAAGCATACAGACAGTGATTCCACTCTTAGTCTCAAGCACATGTACACGAGGAAGAGGATAGAATCTCCAGGATGCAACCTTCCACCGATGTGAGTTTTCCCAAATGGAATGTGCCTTGCTATTGGGAATATGAGAGTTTATTAGGACTTGAAGATCTCCTGGTAAGAACATCCCAGAACCTTGTGGTTCTTTGTTGCGGTAATGGGAGGTAACACGAGTGTACAGAGAAATCAAGTCTGCCCTGTCTACCAAGTGTAGAATTTCCTTCAGAAAGGTGAATTCCATTGAAGGGGAGTTCCTTCGATGAATGACATTCATCTCATCATCCTTCAGTTTCCAATCTTCCAACGCATTTTGATCTTCGTCAGGAAAATCAGCAGCAGAACCCTCTATTATGAAAGTTGAGTCATCAGCTTCAAGATCCAAGTGAGATATTTTGGCCATTCTCTTCTTCCTCCTACCAGGCTTATAGATTTCCCTAGAGGGAGCAGGTTCATCTTGAACATTTGTGGTAAGACTTGAAGAGGTAGAGGGAGACTTAGATGGAACACGAAGTGCATTCATCTTGTGGAGCATCTTTATTGCCCTTTTTGTTTTTATTTCAACGAGATCAGCTGCCTTAACTTTAGAATCTTCAGGTGACAACTGGTGCCACTGATGAGGTGGGAGCTGATACATCATGTGCTTCAGGAGAATTGGAAGCTGGTTCATGAATGGACCCTTGACAGTAGAGGAAGCAACTTCAGCAGATGCTTCAGTAGAAATGACTGGAGAAGTCGCCTTGGGTGGAGTTTCATCATACTTGAGTCTTTTGGCTTCTTGAGCAACTTCACTCTCAGCAATCCTTTTCAAGTTGGTAGAATGTGTTGACGATGATGATTTGTCCCTCATGATCTGGTTATATTTGCGAACGGGACATGATCAGGAAAAGCCTTGACTTGTTTCATTGTTAAGCCAGAGTTGTACATCGAGCATTGATTTTTCACCACCATTCTCATTTCAGATTTAGAAGGAGGTTTCTCTTTGTTCTTCTGAGCTTTGATGGCTTTCCTTTGCGCAATTGCTTCTTGCTTCCTTTGTCTTCCCTGAGTCATCATTTGCTCCACATAATTGTCACTGAGGAAATCTCCACCTAGTATACTTTGAGCAAGAGAAGGTCTTGAAATGACTTGCTGAGTTAGAACATCCCAGTGTTCAGCAGGCATCTGAACCCGCATTACATCCAGTTCTCTTCTTCTTTCAGGAGTTAAAGATGAAAAGTCTTCTGTTTCAAGTTGTTGAGCCAATAATGCACTTTTATTTGACTTTTCAAACTCAGCCAATCTACTTGCTTGTCCTAGTCTTTCCTCCTCACTTACCAGGTCTGGACCAAGCTCATCTTCAGTTATTATATCTTTCCCTTTATCATCAGGCTTCTTAACACACTCATCTTTAGTTAAATCAACGACAGGGACCTCAGTAGCAATACCAGTCATCATGATCTGAAGAAATATCCTCCATTCGCATCAGCCGAGATGTAGTCTTATCAGCACTAGGTTCCTTAGAAGCTTAGGAAGAAACCTTATGTAAATAAGATCTCTTTCTTCTTTTGTAGAGAACAGGTTCCTTCTTCTTTGAGGAAGTAGCAGCTAATGATGAAGGATCATTGAGAGAAACATCAGCCAAAAAATCAAGAGACCCAAACGAAGGTACTTCATGTTCTTCATCAGAAGAAACCACAAGCTTCCTTTTGGACCCCCCTTTGAGTTTGTCTTCTAATTCCTTGACTTGATTCTGCAGTTCTTCAATCTTACTTCCAAGAGAAGACTTGGTTTCTGCAAGCTCCTTTTTCAGACTAGTAACCTCAGCAGCATACCTGTTGACAAGAGCATAGACAGATGAGAGTGTAATGGGGTCCTCGGCTCCACCAACTGATTGCTCAGTGGATAGGGGAGCTTCATTGGACCTTTCAGGGGAAACATGGACTTGGTCAAAGTGAGGAAGATCTTCATGGAGAGGATCCCTAACAGGACTTGGTGTGGGTAGTCTAAATAGATCGGACACATCATGAGCAGCTAGTGTGGGTGGAGGACTGGGACATGGTGGGATGGTGCGGAGCAACATGAGTTGCTTCAACTGTTGATGAGGGGCCCTCATCAATGGTAACTGACGGATTACCATCAGTAGCAACAGGTGAAGAAGGAGGATTATGAGCCACATTCTCCTCATCAGCAGCCTCATTACCTTGGGGTAACATGGCTGCTAGCAAGGGATGATGTTCCCCCTGAAAGTGGGTTCTCATTGTAGCAAACAGTTTAGCAGTTAAAGTACCTATGGGATAGAAAGATTGGGCTTGGGTAGCGGTGTCTAAAATTATTTGTAGAAACCTTGGGTACATTAAAAATTTTCCCTTTTTCTTTTGAATATTTTCAACCATGTTTTCAAAAATATACTTAGAAAAATTGAAAGTTACCCCTTGGGAAAGACACACAATACCATAGCCTAGTTGGGTAGAGAACTGGTCCCATCCTCCAGTCTTGTTGCTCATGCATTGAAGCAGTGTGTGAACCAGGAACCTCCACTTTGGGCAAAGTTCCTTCTTCAGCCACATATCAGTTCTTGTTCCTTGATAGCCAATTGCTCTTAACCCGAAGGGGACTTCTTCGATTAGAGATATTCTCCATCAGCATCTTCCAAGTGAAGCTTCCTCCTAATTAGGTCCTCTGACACTATGTACTCTGTTTCATCAATCACAGCCCTAATCTCTGTCTCACTCCTCTTCTCAGCAGATTCCCAAAATTGAGTAACTAGAGATTCATATATCTCATTTGGAGAATGAGTTAGAGCATAGCGATCTTGGACCTTTTCAGGGAATTCCACCATTGGTTCGTACAATTCATATCCTTGCCATTTCCAGAAATGCAACTTTGTTGTGATCATGTTTAAATTCAAGAGCCATGAGGGATATGAGTGTTTAGAGTTATGATTCTCGAAATGGTGAGTGTTTGTGAAATAAGGATGAGAGGGAATTGGTTTTGTTCGAAGAGTGATGGTGGATTGATAGTTTTTGCCCAAATTATAGTCAAAGAAAAATGGACCGTTTGGTTGACCGTCGCTGACGTGTGTTGCATCTTTGACCCAACCCAAATTAACACTTCAGCAGAAACACATGGTCAATCTGCTGAAGTTATAGCTTCAGCAGAATGCATCAAATTTAAGAATATCTTCGGTAAGTTTCTAGAATTACTGTGTCAACCACTTGCATTAAACTCATTGAACCTCGAACCCCACTATAAAATGATCCCAATGTAACTCATCTCTTCATCAAGATCCCCAAATATTTACCACAAACCCTAGATGCAAAGATAAAACCCCATTCAACAAAATTGTACCATGAATACCAAAACTGAGATCATAGATCTCACAACCTCATCTTCATCATCTTCTTCATCATCATCTTCATCATCATCAAGTGGTGAATCAAACCCATGGCTGCATTACTTTCCTCAACCTTATCCACGACCAAATAAATCACCCTTTCTTCCTTTTTCAAAAGATGATAGTGTAGTGAACCCAAGTGAATTGCTGATGATTCGATGACTCGAGAAAAGGAGGGAACATCATACTCCCAACTTCCAGCACCTCGGCCTCAACAAAGGCCTCGTGCCAGGAATCCGCCACTCCCCAAAGATAGAGAGGTGGTTCTTGGTCTCACTACCATCTTTTGGTGTATCAACACACATCGTATAATAGAAGGGCTTGGAGAGGGTGGATGGATTGCATTTTGGTTGAAATGCATAGATGAAGCACACAGGAGACGTTATTTTTCTCCGTCATCATGCGTGGTCATCGTCATCATCAACGTTTGCATCAATCTATCCTCTCCATTTTGGTCCTTAGCATCTTCGTTCGTCTGGTCATGCATATCCAGACCATCAAGGTACGGAATGGGTGGTTATGCAAGACCTCAAAGCAAAGCCAGCATCTAATGCATATCCAACATTCACTTAGATGTTGGAATGGATGATATCAGGCTAGGTTAGGTTTAGCTTAAGTGTATAGCTCGTATCTTGAAGATGCATTTGTAGAAGGTTGACTTTATGTAAGCTGTAAGCTGTAAACTGTTTTTTGAATGAATGAATGAGCAATTTGACTTCAATTTCTTTTCTTCAGTATTATAACTTCAGTGGAATCAAATTGTTTGCTTCATACCATTGATTCGAAGAAACAAGCAACACTCTTTTAGCTCTTTTGACCATATACTCATGAACCACACTTGATGAATTTGATCTTGATCGAGGGATATAAACTGCAATCCAGATAATGAACAGACAAAATGCAGTACAGACAACTGCAAAACAGACATAACAACACACACAAACAACACAAAAACAAACAAACTAGAGAATTATTGGAAGTTAGTGTTAGTTAAACAAAATATTGTACAAAAATATGCAGAGTATGCACAAATCCTCCCCTGAGGCATATGCCTCCCCTGAGGCCTATGCCTCCCCTTAAACGATGCAGTTAAGGGTTTAACATTCCAATATTGACCACAAGGTGTCGAAACCTTGGTCCATCAAAAGCTTTTGTTAACAAGTCTGCCACATTGTCATCAGTATGGATTTTAGCCACTTTTATCAAATGTTTTTCATAAGCATCTCTTATAAAGTGGTGTCTGATTTCAATGTGTTTTGTTCGACTGTGAAAGACTGGATTTTTGACTATGCATATGGTACTTTGATTATCTATATGAATTGTAGTGTTCATGAAGTTGTACCCATAGTCTAGCAATTGGTTTTGAATCAAAGGACACTGTCCACAACAATTTGCGGCAACAACATACTGCTGCTTAGTAGTTGAGGCAGCCACAATGGTTTGTTTCTTGCATTGCCAAGAAATCAACCTCTTGCCAAGAAATTGGCAGCCCCCAGTTGTGGATCTTCTAGCCAGATTTGCACCAGCATAATCACTATCACTATATGCTTCCAACTTGAAAGGAGATTCTTTTGGGTACCAAAGGCCTAAAAGAGGTTGGCCTTTGAGGTACTTAAAGATCTTCTTGACTGCATTGAGATGGGAAGTAAGTGGAGTGACTTGATGTCGAGAGCAAACACTCACAGCAAAGGTAATATCAGGTCTTGAAGCGTACATTAGATACATTAATGAACCAATCATGGACCTGTACAGATGAACATTCACAGGAAGATCCGGTTCATTATTTGCTTTAGTCTTTGGAGCTTCATAAGGTGTTGTGGCAGTCCTAACACCTTCCATACCAAACTTCTTCAAAATGTCCCTCACATATTTATCTTGACAGATAAAAATGCCATCTTGTTTCTGCTGAACATGGAGACCCAAAAAGAAAGTAAGCTCTCCCATAGCACTCATTTGAAATTCACCTTTCATTAGTTCCTCAAATTCCCTGCACCAAGTTTCGTTTGTGGAACCAAAAATAATGTCGTCCACATAAACTTGCACAAGAATGATGTCTGAGTAATTCTTCTTTAGGAACAAAGTTTTATCAATAGCACCTCTCCTATAGCCATGCTTCAGCAGGAATGATGAAAGCCTAGCATACCAAGCTCTAGGTGCCTGATGTAAGCCATAGAGAGCTTTGACAACCTTGTAAACATGATTTGGGTGATCTGGGTCTTCAAATCCCTTGGGTTGAGTGACATAAACTTCTTCTTCAATCTCTCCATATAGAAAAGCACCTTTAACATCCATCTGGTATACCATGAAACCCATGTAAGAAGCATAAGCCAAGAAAATGCGAATGGCTTCAACTCTGGCAACATGTGCAAACACTTCATCATAATCAATCCCCCCTCCTGCTGAATCCTTGAGCCACTAATCTTGCTTTGTTTTTTTATCACAACACCCCGAGCATCTCTCTTATTCTTCAAAATCCACTTTGTCCCAATGGCATATTTCCCATCAGGAAGTGGAACCAAGATCCAAACCTGCTGATTGTGAAATTGTTTCATCTCTTCTTGCATTGCTTCTAGCCAGCTTGAATCGTTAAGAGCTTGAGAAACACTTGTTGGTTCTACTTGAGAAAGAAAACAAGCAAACAGACAATGCTTGAAGTCTGTGTGATTGTCTCTTTGCTGGTTGGAGACATAAGAGAGAAAAGCAATCTGTCCAAACTGAGGACTGGTGATAGCTCTTCTAGTTCTAACCGGTGCCAGGAGATCACCTATAATGTTGGATTGAGGATGAGCAAGATTGATCCTCTGAGTAGCAGTGGGGTTGACTTCAATGTATGAATCAAGATTAGTGATGGTTGGTTCAAACTCCGCATCATAAGAGGGTGAGGTGAAGATGCCAGCTTTGGGTTGATGATTTCCAAGATCTGAAGGTTTTGGAAAGCGTGTATAGGGTTCACCAAAGTCTGAAGACACTTGAGAAGGAACATGAGAAGAATCAGCATAGCCTTTAGTGGATTTGTGGATGGTAGGTGTGGTAGAATCAACTTCAGCAGAACCATGGTTTCTACTGACTCCTTCATTAGCAACCTCTCCATTCAGTTTCTCTGCTTCAAGCTTAGCAGCAAATTCTTGAGTGCAGGAGCCTAGCAAGGTCTCCGACATAATGTGATTCATCTTCATCACTCGTATCAGCAATATCCTTGGAGGTGGTACCTGCAATATTGTTAGGGGAGAAAGAAGGCACAAGTATAGGTTGCTCATCATCTTCAAACTCATTTTCAGAGTCATCATCTAAGGGACCTGCATTGTTAGTGGAAGACTCTTGAGGACCTGCATTTTGGTTAGCCAAATGTCTGGTGTACCCCAAATAGTCAGTTAAGTAGTCAAGGTCAAAAGACCACGTATGACCCTGTCCTTGAACATTAGGCTTATCTTCCAAAAATCTCAGGTTCAACGTCTCCTCTATCTTCTTGGCTTGCAAATTATACACCCTGTATGCCTTACTATGAGCTGAATAACCCACAATGTAACCATCATCAGCCTTCTCATCAAACTTTCCCAACGGATCACTGGTGTTCAGAATGGTCACTTGACAACCAAAAGGTTTTAGGTAGTGAATGACAGGAACCTTCCCAAAGAGAAGTTCATATGGTGTTTTGAGTTGTGGTCTAGTAATGGAGACCCTGTTTAGCACATAGCACGCTGTGCCAACAGCTTCAGTCCAGAACATAGTGGGCAGTTTAGAGTCTGCAAGCATTGATCTTGCAGCCTCTATTAAGGTCCTATTCTTTCTTTCAACCACCCCATTTTGTTGTGGGGTTCTTGGATTACTATAGTCCCTTTTTATGCCTTTAGACCCATAGAGTTCTATAAGAATAGCATTTTTGAACTCTGTCCCATTATCACACCGAATTCCCTTAACCTTTTTGTTCAACTGATTTTCAACAAGGGTGATGAATTCAGTCAGCACTTGAGATGTTTCATCTTTGGTTCTGAGAAAGAAAACCCAACAAAATCTGCTATAGCCATCAGTGATAACCAAACAGAAGTACTTATGATTAATGCTTCTGACTTGAGTTGGACCAAACAGATCCATGTGGAGCAACTGAAGAGGTTCAGAAATGATGCTCATAGCATTGATAGCTTTGTAAGAGGCTCTGTGTTGTTTTCCTTTGTTGCATGCAACACAATTATGATCATTGGTGAAAACTTTGGTGGGAAGACCTTCAACAAGACCCATTTTAGAGAGTTTGTTAATGGTCTTGAAATTCACATGAGCCATCCTCCTATGCCATTTAGAAGATTCATCAAGGGATGCTTTAGCCACCAAACACGTGAGGTCACCACCAGGTTGAACTTCATTGAGGTTGAATGTGTATAAATTGTGAGTTTGAGGGACTTTCAGCAGATTGAAGTATCTTCGGGAGTTTGAAGTCTTTAGAAGACACAAGACATTCATTCTCAGAGAAGAGTACTTTGTTCTTGGTGTCACAGATTTGTGAAACAGAGAATAAGTTGAAATCTGAAGTTCCTTAACATAGTACACATTTTCAAAATCCAGATGAGGTGTCTTTATGGTGCCTTTTCCTGTGATACTCCCATCACTTCCTCCAAACGTCACATTGCCTCCTCCTTTTATAGGAACAAAATTGTACATCATATCTCTGTTCCCAGACATGCTTCTGGAGCCCACTATCAACAATACCAACATTCTTATGCTTAAGGGGATGATCCTACAAACAACCCAAAAAAAATATATACATACTGTTAGAATTCAAAGGAGGTTCAAGTCATTACTGACTTGAACCTGCCTTGTGGATCACAGGTGTAGGACATGAAGATCTAGAGGATCCACCATTGTTCTTGGTCCTCCATTGATGATTGGGTCCCATGATAGTCCAAGAACAACCTGCTGAGGGCTTCACAGCAGTACTCCCATATCCCATCCCAGCATACATATAGTCAACATATGGAGGCCAATAACCATGTTTAAAGTATGGGCTAGTTGGTTGCACATAAGGATGCAGTAAGCTGAACCTCTCCAATGGGAGTCAGTATTAGCTACTTGTGGGACATAAGGTGGAATATTATCAACATTGGTCCACTTAGATTTATGTTTTACGGTGAGTAGCACATGCACCCAATCTTTGTTCATAAAAATCACAATCCTTAATTAAATGAAATTTACTTCTACATACAAAACACGTTTTCTTCTTAGAAGATTTATTCAAATAGGGAGATGTTTGATTGCATGCAGAAGTACTTAAATCAGAAACATTCAAGGAATTGTTTTTAACAGACTGATTATTCAGAGATTTAAAAGACAAGTCTTGAAGAAGAAGCTGTCTTGGAAGTTGATTCCTCAGTAGCTTCCTTAGAAGGCTTGTAAGTAGACTGGGATGTAGGCTTGGGTGTAGGCTCAGGCTTGGGAAGGTCAGACTTCTCATGTGAATCACAGCTTTCATAGGAAGTAGACCCTTGATCCGATGAGTTGTCACTGTCAGAGCAAGAGACATAGTCATTAGATGAGGTATCGAGGGTATGGCAAGTCTTTTGACTTTTTGCCATATAGATGATGTGATCCATCAAAGTCAACAGTGATGGATAGGTCTGTGGGCATAAATTCACCTCTAATAGGTCTAGGGACAGCATGCATATTACCCTCCTTTACAAAATTAGCTAACCCTGCTGGTGTGGATTTACGACCATCATACCTAGCTTCTACTCCCACATACTTTTGAAAGCCTAATCCTAAGCCAGAGGTTACTGATTGACTGTTATAGATTTCTCTAGCCAGATTATCACCTGAAATTAACCATTGTTTATTCCTAGCTATTTCCTCAGCTAGTTTTTCTTTAAGCTCTAGGTTCTCGGACACAGCTTCATCCTTTGCTTTCTCAGACAGTTTTAAGTAATTATTAGCAACTTCTAGATCAAACTGTAACACCTTTATCTTTTCTTCATAAGCTATTTGATTCTTTTGAAACCATACTTTTTGTCTTTCTACAGTTTTTAATGCGGTTTATGAGCTTCATTTTCAACATAGCATTCATCGAATTTAGGTTTCATAGAATCATATTCTTCTTTAAGTTCGTTGTATCTAAGACTACAACCAAATATCAGTTGTGTACGAGATAGTCCCATCAAGGCAAATTGATCATGCCTTTCATCCGAAGTACACCTTGCCAGTAATCCAAGCTTATCAGTATCATGAGCTTCCTCATTTACAGGTTCATGTGCAGATCCAGTTGACTGTTCATCCATGGTGAGAAGAGCTGCTGAAGCTCCGGCTTCCTGCTGTTTCTGCGATAGGAAATGTAGTTAGCCCTTGGGAAGAGAATGGTCCCATCCTCGGTCTTGTTGCTCATGCATTGAAGCAGTGTGTGAACCAGGAACCTCCACTTTGGGCAAAGTTCCTTCTTCAGCCACATATCAGTTCTTCTTCAGCCACATATCAGTTCTTGGGCAAAGACGTTATAAATCGTTGATCAACTCATCGACTTCATGTATATGTCTTAATATGAAGACATACCAAGTTAACGTCTTACTTTATATTATTATAAGTCTTGTAACAATTACAAGAATTTATGTTTATATCTTAATATGAAGATATAAACATGTATAACTAAAGTAATCATGAACACCACCTCTTGGTTTTAATAGTAATTTCAAGTTAATTGATTGATTACTTCCTTTATTTATGTCATTCCAAAAATTCATAAATATTCAAATTGAAGTAGTATTAGATTACTTCATTTATTTATGTCATTTTAAGAATACATAAATATTTAAATTGAAATGGTCCTTGTTATCATCTTGACACATGTTCTAAATAAGACAATCTTACACTTTAACTGTAAAGAATCCTTTAATCATATTGCTATGTGTTGTACCTTGCACACAATAAATATTTCTCCCACTTGTGCATGGAACAACATCATGTAGCAAACAAATAACATCACATGCGTTTATTTATGTGAACAATATAATATTGTCATATATATAAGCATTACAAGTAGATCTGAGAACCACTTAATTAACAAGGAAACGCTCATGACTATCTTTGAAAATATGAATGTCTATAAGTTTTAAAGTAATGTATTATCTCGAGAAAATCAAGAAATAATCTGGATTACTACCAAGAAGATAACGCTTGTAGCACTTACTGATTTAGACAACGTTACAATAGTGTCTTATTCATGCTAGTTTGCCTTTACCACTTTTGCAATAATTAGTCCAACTTCTAATTTAATAACTTATAAAATGTCATACATTAAGATATGTTTTAACTATCTAAAAGTTAACTAAGGGTGCGTTTGGTTTCAGGGAGTAAGATTTGGATTGAGGGATGATGCCAAAATATTTTGTTTGGTATGTGTGTGTGGGGCCCAAAATTGGGGATGAATACCGAAAATAAAGGTTTGCAGAATTCCCTAGTGATTTGCCTTCTTTTATCCATCTTTATCATTTCATGTGGGCCTCCTTTTAATCCCATCCATTCTTTTTTTATTAACTATAATCTCATCCATCGATAATCATTTTATTATATTTTCAAAAGAATAATTTCTTTAAATATTTTAAATTATATTCATTTCAAATATAAATAATATATTATTTAATTGAATCTTTCTCTCTCCTAATCCTAATCCAAATCCAAACTCAAATCCAAAAGTAAATCTAAATCCTAAACCCATCTACAAACCAAACGGGCCCTAAATGTCTTATTCGTTCCAAAATAATTCAATGAGGAAGACCACGATACGCTACGCCTGCCTTAGACTACCAAATTAATTGACTTAATCAACAACCAACTGTTTTTATATTTTCTATTCTCCACAATCCACAAATATTAGTCTGATAATTAATCATATCACGAGGTTTGATCAAATACATACTTTCTGGAATTAATGAAGGAGGAATATAAATTTTGAGTCTCATGCTAACACAAGTTTGAAGTATTAAATGAAAACTTTTATTCATTTTTTTTTAAGTTTTTTTTTATCAGAAACTTTTGTTTATTTGAATAACTTTATTTCTACACAAAACGTTGATATATTTGATAAACATTACAAATTTTAAAAAACAATTCATATCAACTTCATGTAAATATAGTAACTACAGTTTGTTTAATGTCTCTAAACTATTGAAATCATGACACAAGTTAAAAATCTTTTTTGAAAAAGATAAGTCGAGCATAAATAATTGTTTTTTGTTAACTATAACCCTATGAGTAGTGATTAAGGTTATCGTTATTGGAAAATAAATACTACATCCGTCCCATATTAAGTGTTATCTTTGATTTTTTTTTTTTTTTCAACTTTGACATTAAATTCAATTATTTGTGTTATATAATACTTGATACAAAATATATAAATAAATTTGTTTTTAAATATATTTTTCATTGTTATAATTTTAATTAAGTATTATATAGTACAAATAAAAATATTTATAGTAAAAGTTGAACAAAAAATATTAAAAAAGTCCAAATGGTCACTTAATATGAGATTAAGGGAGGAATTATTTAGAATCAAACATTCCATGTTTACATGTTCCATAATTACAATAATTAAATATGTATAAATATACAAATAATAAGTTCATTAAATGTTATATTACACATATGATAAGGCTTAATCATAAACCATGAGTTGTAGTTAACAAAACCCTAAATAATTATCTTTAGATTGATTTCTATGCAAAACCTTCATTATATGCACGTTACTTTACTTAAGATCAAATTACTTTCAAACCATTTAAAAAGTAAATAATCTATTATTGGAAAAACATGAAATACATGTCTTAAGGTAAACATCAGCTTAATTATCTATAGTGGTACTTACATACATTTATCCTGCAATAAACGTAAAATTAATATTTGATACATGATCCTAGCTAGCAACATGATCAAAGCCATCTAACTAGACCTATCAAAGCAAGAAAAGAAAGAAAAAAAAACTAAGACCGATAACGTGTAGAAAATTATGCGTTGCAATAGTCAAACACATGATATACCAATAGAAGTTGGCATAAACCGATCAGACCGCGATCTTGTCGCCAACGAGTTCATATCGGGCGAAAGCATATCAAACTCTGGCACGGTCTCTGGGATCTCGGGTATGGTAGAGAGAACACTTGAAGTATCATAGACGTAAAAACCTTGATCCCTTGATGAGCTATGATGCGTATGTCTTGGCCAAAAAACTGATCGTAGGAGTTTGTTGAGGGATCGAGCGAGTCTCGAGTGTTTCTTGGAGGCAGGCTTGTGGCTAGAAGGTGCTGCTGGAGGTGGTGGTTGACCACGAATGGAGGAGGACGAGAGATGAGGCATTGACATGGTTCGAGAAGATATAGCAGAATCGAGTTGTCGTTCAAACGATTTAAGTTCGAAGGAGTCGTAAAGAGAGCTTTCACAATCCCATACTTCACGTTTAAGTTTGGCTTTTAGGGTTCGTGATTCTTGATCACTTTTTGCTCTTTGCATCTCTTTAGAGTTTCTCACCTAATGAATAATGGATATGTCATTTTTAAATGTTATATATAGAGAGAAAATTTAAGGTAGTGAGAAAAGTCGATGGCTGTTTTATATATTAAATGATAATAAATTGACGAATTAGCTAGGTATAGTAGAGTTATGATCAAATAAGAAGATTACTTATAATAAGAAGAATGAGAAGTAATTTAGACCAATCATTTCACAAAGCCATTTAAGGGTACTTTTGTCCAATAATTAAAATTTGAAATTACTCGTGCCTAAAATTCTGGTGAGGTTCTCATTTAATTGTTTAAATATATAAATAAAAAAGAAAAAAACATATCCGAATACATGTTTGCATGATGTTTCTTATCTGATTGACGAGACGACACCGCTTCGTCATGCACCTAATTATGTTTTTCTAGTTAAAGCATGCATCAAAGATGAATATTATTAACTAATCCGATCAACCCAAGTAACATAACTCATTAATTTTGTTCTTATATATATTAACTACAGTTGTTAACTAATTAACAATTAACACATGATGAGTACCATGCATCTAACCTATTTTATTAAAAGATATACATGCATCGAATTATTTATGGGTCAAATTAGCTTTACAGCTTTTAATAAAAATGGTTTTACAAACATGTTTAGATGCAAAAAAAAATTGATCATATTCAGATGCATAAAACAAGTCCGATCAAGTTCAGATGCACAAATCGATCAAATTGACAAATTCGGATGCACAAATCGATCAAAGTCAGATGCATATGCTTAGACGAAATGATCCACGATAGATGCGTAAAACGAATCAAGTACATATATATGCGTAGATGCATGTTGAATAATGTTAATAATTTGTTAGACTACCTTAGTTTAACAATAGATGCATACACCGATCATGCATCATAAAACAGTGAAAGAAACTAGTTTAGATGCGAAATCAATAAGATGCATGATCGGGGTTTATAAAGATGTTATTTGTAACCAAGTAAACCCATGCATCTAAATCATTAAAAAAAAATGCATGATGAGTCAAATTTTAAAAATTAAATGAAAACCCACATTAACGGACATTGATTAGAAACTAAAACAATTTATGGTTGAAAGTCCAGGAGGTGACGGTTTAGTGGGAGAAGATCGAGATAAATTAGATTTACGCTTGTACCCTCCAACTTCTTATAAAACAGTGTTAAGTTGGTTGTTTATTACCAATATGCCATTGCTTAATCTTATCCGTTGATGCAAGATCTAACGGAGGAAATTACTTCTTATCCTTCTTATTTTAATTAATATTCTCACTGGATCCTTACTCAGGTATAGTAATAGTTAATGAGATTATACTATATATATTTAAAACAAGTATTCGGAACCCGCCGCGTTGCGGCGGGGTGTTCTGATCCTTTTTTTTTTTGGTTATTTCTGTCGGCATTTTGTTAGCGTTAGTTTATTTTGTTTCGGTTCGTGCGTCTTTTTTTTTTTTACATTTTAGTACCTGTAAATATGCGTTTTTAACTAACGGCTGCCTAACGATTTCCATAAGGTTTTTCAGTTGACCATCCAATTATGGTGCCGAAACCTAATGTGAATGAACTGTTCGGTGCATGTGGCAGTACAGATTTGGCAACACTGTTCAGAGGCGCTAGTTGATGCAATTGGGGAAAGTATAGATGTGAAGGAGAGGCAGGCAGGGTTGATGGTAGTTGAGGGGAAGCAATCTGGTGGTTAGTTTTGTTTTGTGTCTGTTTGTTTTGTTGTTTTCTTTCTAGAAAACAAGCTTAATATTAGGTTCCAAGTTAATATTAGTTTCCTGTTATTGTTAGCTGGGTATGGGTTTTTGTAGATAGCCAATGGGTTAGCTATTGAAATCTGTCAATCATCACCTTTTTTGTTGTGTTTATGGTGATACTCGGATTGTAATGAAGTAACTGTATTTAATGGATGGTTAATGGAAAATTGTCGCTTTGTGTTCAACACGGCTATTATTTATTTTTTGTTGACATAGCTTTTTTTGTAGTTGTTTCTTGTGACCAGGTACATTTTTGGAGTATATGTATCCCATTTCTAAGTTGTTTGCGCATTATGTTTTAGTGTAGCTTTTTGTGCAGTGTTAGATTTGTTTGTTATTGCTGCTTTTTGCACGCCTGCGCATACTGAACAGGGCTTTTGCCTAGTGCTTTATTCACTGTTATTAGTGGTGTATGTTTTGTGACTTTTGCGGTCTATAAATTCTGGGATTTTGCAAGGGACTGTATGTGTTTATTCTTGTTTATTGTAAGGTTTTTATTCTAGAAATGTCAAACACAACGTGTTTGGCGGAACTGAGTTTTGCATCTGACAGTGATGTTTTGCAAGATCAAATGTGTCTGTTTTTTGAGAGAGAAGCGATTATGGCTCGGGAATGGGAAAGTATGGTTCGTGCTCGTTGTTTGGAGATTGGGACCCGTATTAGGTACTTGAATGACCTGATTCAAGAGATACTGCAAGAGGGGCAAGGACTTGTTGTTTCCAATTCCGTAGCTTTTTTGAGACAGATCCATGCCCGTGAATTGTCAAAGCAGGCTAAGTTTCAGGAAATGGTGCGTGAGGGCCAGATGGCTCTGCGTGTTGCTGCAGGGTACATTAATACCATTCGTGGACTGTGATTGTGTTCCAGCCATTTGTATTAGCCATTGTTCTTTTTTCCGTCATTGTTATGATGCTGTTTCATTATGTCTTTGTTTGGTTGTATAATCATGGTGAAGGTTATTTGTTATTTTAGGTTGAATGTATGCGTACTGTCTGATCCTTAATAAATGTTCTTCTGTTTTAGGTATCATATATTGTTGGCGTTTGCTGTTTTATTCTTGTGGTGATATAGGTGACTTTACTGTTATAACGTAATGTTGTTGCACACGATGGTAACTTACTTCAGTTGCTGTTAGTATACGGAAAATGACATGGCTTAGCATGTCTGATTACAGCTTTGTCAGTCGTCTGACTGTTTCAGTTTCAGCTAATACTACTTATGGCGTTACACTGCCTAATAGTTACTGTACATATCCTACGGTTACATGGTAGTAGTTCTAGGTACAACTATTAGTACCTTACATTAGGTACGTGCTAACCTGGTAGCGGGTGGCATTTCATTCGTTTTTCGCTTTCTTGGTTTTTGGAGCAGCACTGCTACCTTCATCCTCTGCAGTTGCACTGGAGTCTTCTTCTGGGAAGAGCTGTTTGCGGATCCTAGTCGGTGCGGGTGTGATGTGTTCCTTTTATTTTTCTGCTGGTTCAGCCGTGTGAGGCGGGGGGGGGGGGGTAATAGCTGCTGTGGGTATTTCTGTTGCGGCTTCCATTACCGGTGTTGAAGATGACGCACTTTCTTCTATGTTTTCAGGTATCGGTGGAAGTGTTTGGACGGGAACTGGGACAGGCTGTGGCTGTGGTGGTGGTAACTCTGTTGCACTATCCAGGATGAGTCTAGCATTTCGTCTGCGGCTCCCTGAGGCAAAGTGCACTTTGAATAAACGCCTTGTCTTGTGTAAGTCTCTTATAATTGCCGGTAGATCATATGGATCGGGTTCAGGTATGTAGCTCAGAATCTCGCCACATGGAGGTAATAGCGAATGTGCAGCGGGGCTGGAGCAAGTTACCGCCACTGTGCCAGTGTTGTCTGTTAGAGATGCTTTGAAGCAATAGCTGTGACATTGTAACGGGCCATAGGTTTCAATTTGCTATGATAGGTACATCAAGCATTTAGTGAAAAGTTGCTCAACAAAGGAAACAACAAACCTGTAATTAGGCGTTGGAACGCCTCCATATTGTTGACAATGGAGGTGTGGCATGCCTTCACTGATTTTGGTGTGACATGTACGGAACCTGTTAAAGTACCACCCTCTCCTTTCATCTATCCATGTTATTGTTGCATCGAGTGTGAATTGTTGTTGCTGTAAAAAATTAAGATGCACTGTTTTAGTGAATAGTGTATTGCATATGTTTTTATTGTAGTGTAACGGTAATAACGTGGATACCGAATGTGCGTCTGGATTGAGTTCCAACAATGTACTAATGTTTATAGTAGATTGTTGTTGTTGGCCGGCTGCTACAGATACCTCCGCTGCTGGGAGTTGTAATGTTGCTGTGGGACCTAGTAATTGCGGGGCCCTTTTGTGACATAGCAATTGTTAGCGTGTTGGGATAATTGAAGGGACTCTTAAACAAATATGTGTAAGTTGGTACTTACATTTCCCTTATATGGTCTGTTTCTGGGATCATTGGGTTCAGATAGTAGTTGGTAGCCGGTGTTGCGGATAGTTGAAGCCCACCTGCTCAACATTTGATGGTTATTAGATTGACAAATAAATAGTCGTCGGCTTTTTGCATTGTGGGTACCACATACCTGCGAAACTCTTTGCCCAACATGAACTGACAGCAATGATTACTGGTTGTTCCATTCCTGCCAGCAAGTTGACCGCGAACCCCGTAGCAGCATCGTTCCAAAGGGTGAATGTAATGTTGTTACCGCTACAAAGAAGCAATGTAAGGTTAATGGAAACCTGTATATAATGGTGTGCCGGTGTGGTGAGTTATATGTACCTTAAGTTCTGTATTGTTATGTTCCTTCGTGAAATCCTGTTTGTTGTTGTGTCACCGAACTCCCTTATGTCACTCACGTTGCGGACTATTCCTATGTAATCTGTGTGCGTTTGTTAGTGTATGGAAACATAACAGTTTATGTCTGTATTGTGTTAGGTTTCTTTACCTGTTAAGACAGAGTCTCTTGTTTCAGTTCGAGTGGCAACTTCATTGTAGGGGACAAAGTCAAATTAGTGGCTTGGGAAGCCATCATCCTGTATTTCCGTGGCCTTTGTATATTTTCCAAAGAGCAATGTAAGACTGTTATTCACAGTTTGTTGCCAGTTTTCTGTTTTTTTGCAACCATAGCCTTCGATCTTATAGCAAGTGTTTATGTCGAGCTTTGTTTCAAATAACTTCATGTCCCACAGTTGGACGTTGGCCTGTATCGCACCACCCTTTTTTTTTTGTTCATAAACAATGGGAAAACTATGAGTTTAAAATATTGAAGGAATATGAGAAATGTTTCATGAGTAGCGCTTTGAAGATGTACCTTTTTGTCAAGGAGCATGTAGCACAGTCCTGTCGGATTGGGGTCAGGGACGTTTTTGGATGTCCATTTTCTGTAGACTTTTACACGGAGTGGTTTTGCTAAGTCAGCCGGCGTAGGTTGCCAAGGTCGGTTTCTTCCTGTTCTACCATTATGGCTTTGCCTTTGTCCATATGCTCTGGCTGTCGACTCGATGATGGTGGTGCAACAACTGGGAGTGGTGTTTCTTGCGGTTGGACTGGATCCTCAACCGCGGGCTGTGCTTCTATTTCTTCTAGATCTGTTTTATGTTCCTGTTCCTGAGTCGTTTCCAGCGCTGTAGCTGCGATGTTCCTTCCTTCTTTTGCATCCATGATAGGGGTATTTGAACTTTTATCAACCATATCTCTAGACACATATGGAATAGTTAGACATGTTAAAAAATGCATATGTATGAAACCAATGTATTCAATATGAATTTTCATACTGGTGATGTAACATTGTAGCCAGGAAGTAATTCTAGGGTGCAAAGTGTAATGGCGTTGACCAAGTTCCTTTTAGCACTTAAGCTTTTTAATCGTCTTGTTGAATTGAGAATGCATATGATGTGCAGGTAAGAGCTATTTCTGACGGTAATGTATGCACATAGTCATGCGTATGAGTGCATAATGTGACATTAGTCTGTCACTGTTTTGATTGCTTATGCAAAAGTAGTGTTGCTATGTCTATGCAGATAGTAATGTAAATGATGTGTGGGGAATAGGTACCTGTGACAGTCATGAATGCATATATGAATGTTTTTATGATGCATGCCATAAAAGGATTTTGTTAGTTTGTCGACTCATGATACAAAATTAAACCTGGTGTGTCCTAATCCTGTTTAGGAAGTCCCTGTAGACGATGTTCTTGGTCTCATTGTTTGGTTGGTGGTCGCTGTCAGCCATAATAATTTTCAAACCCGACAGTGATGTTTCCCTTGATAGCGCGACATACAATTGGCCATGTCCAAACACTGGTTCGGGTAAATATACTCCTATTTTTTGGAGCAACTGTCCTTGACTCTTGTTTATTGTCATGGCATAGCAAACCTTGACCGGAAACTGTTTCCTTCTGAATATGAATGGGAGCTTCTCGTCTTTCATGGTTAGGACTATACGGGGCAGGAAAACTTTTTGAGATTTTCTTGTACCAGTGATTATCTTAACTTCTAGAACCTTTGAAAGAAGTTGGGTGACAATCATACGTGTTCCATTACATAGACCACCGGCCGGATTCAAGTTGCGTAACAACATGATAGGTGTACCTATTTTTAGCTGGAGTTGACGCGGCGGCAATCCCGTGGGGTTGAGAGTATTCAAGTAGTCGGTTGGATAAAGAAGTTTCGTGGAACCACCGTCGTTCCCTGCTGGAAGCGCCTGATCGATGCTTTTGTATGTATGGGTTGCACCTACTATTTTTTCCAATACCTGTGCGTTTATAAGATCTGTTGTTTCGTTCTTTGGACAAACTATGGCTTTGTCTTGGAGGTTGTCAGCGGTAGGATGCAGGAGCGTCTCTTTATCGTAGATGAAGTTTATCAGTTCTTGCTTTCCACTTTCGTTATCAGGTAGGCGAAACTGGTCTTCTACCTGGATCCACGACACGTTTTCAGGATCATCGATGTCACGTATTCCTGTATTGCCGTCGCCTATATCAACTAACCATTCTAAAAATTTTCTGATTCCCTCCATTTCTATTGCAGTTAACCCTTCCCTTTCTAATCTCATGTTATGTCGCAAAACAAAGACTTTAAAGTACTGCCACAGGTACGATTCTGATATTGAAGAGGCTATTATTTCATTTTTGGATGCACCTTTCTTAACCGGCAGCGTTTGTCTAAAGTCGCCGCCAAACATCAGTGACTTTCCCCCAAACGGTATGCTGTCAATGTCACAAATATCTCTCAATGTCCTGTCCAAAGTTTCAAAACACCTGCGATCATTGATTGGCGCTTCGTCCCAAATCACCAGGTCGGTTTGTTTTAGCAGGTTTCCCAGCTGTGTGTTCTTTTTCACGTTGCAGACAGATTCGTCAGTCAACACCAAAGGGACCTTGAACCTTGAGTGTGATGTTCTACCCGTGGGTAACAACAATGAAGCAATGCCTGAAGATGCTACTGCGAGTACAATCTTGCCATATGACCTTAGAGTCGTTATCAAGGTTTTCCACAAAAATGTTTTTCCTGTGCCTTCGTGACCGTAAACAAATACCAATTCCTGTTGCTGACTGTCCATGCTACACATAACAATATCAAAAACCCTTTTCTGTTCGCCATTTAATCGAGGTATTAGGATGTCCCTTTCCCGAGCCAGTTCTACACGATTGTAACACTTCTCTTCCATTATTGCCTTATTATTTAGTATGTTTAGTAACTCCCGTGAAGGCATTGGGAGGCCAAACTCTTCTAAGGATCTTCCATGCTGTGATAAACTTGACTGCAATTCGTAAAGGATCCCAGCTTTCAGTTCTGGATCATTTACATATAATAGGTGCACGCCAAACAGCTCTGACAGCGTCCTCGGAATGTCATCAGACATATGCCTCTAAAAGTGTTCCCATAATGCGACTGGATTAGTGACATCACAAAAGAGCAAGATTTGTACGAACAGAGCTCGCATTTCTGATGCAGATGCGCTGATGGCTGCCTCTTCTAATGCTGTTGACCATTCACCGTCATCCTCCAGTAGCCCCATGGCATCGGCCGCTGCTCTATTTGTTGGATAAGTGTGACCATTAACTGTACGTATGTCAGGGAATGAGGTGCATCCTGTTTGATGACATAGTAGCAATCGTTGGTAGAATAGGTCCACGGAACTTGGATGCACATATGCCATTCTCCCAATAGATGGTTTGTTAAGATTTGTTCTTGGAAACCTTTCTCTATCCTTTCTTGACCAAACAAATTCAGCCGGGAACTTTAAATACGTGAGGTGCCTCCTTATGACACTTGAGGCGTTGAAATTTAGCCACTCCGTTAATGTGGTTTTCCGTGAATGCGGATTGTTCAACACTGGATCTAAGTGATGACCGGCCTTGAATGTGACACGCTGCATGTTCTCCAGGTGAACAGCAAGGAACTGGACCGCTGGTTCTCTAAAGTGAATATCGAAACCAAGTATTCGCCAACATGCTTCATGTGTACCTATATACCATGCATCAACAAAATTTTGGATCTCATCAACCATTGTCAATGGCACTGATGCGACCAGATTAGTGTTGCTTGTCGATGAACCTAAGCCTGTCAAGGGTGCAGTTTTTCTGGTTACACGTGCAACAATCTTATCAGTTCCCTTTGAGATATATTTGAAGAGATATTTGATAAGCATTGTCCAGCTGCAACATTCCACATTAATGTGAGCATAAAACCTTTTGCATAGCTCCAGGTTATAAGGGACAACGTAACCATTGTCAAGTTGCACGTTCTGGTGCATTGCTGCAAATTGCATGTCCCTACGACGATAATGGACATAGCCGGATTCATCAATGAATGTTCTCGGACAGTATTCCTTTGGGAAATGCTTTTTACATATCTGTCGGTCACGCATACATGGAGCATTTGGGAATGCATGTCCACACGGACCATTCATCATGAGTTCTGCAATGATCCTGAAGCCTTCAGGGTCACCGTCTTCGTCTGGTAACTCAGCTGAGACGAACTTGTCAACGTCTGACGGGTTGACTATTTTTGAACCTATATCGTTCCAAAATAGCAAGTGACAATGTGGGAGGCCTCTGTTTTGAAACTCCACTGTGTATAACACTGCAGTAATATTGAAACATTGTAAATGTTAGTTGGGTTGTTTCTGAAACGATTTTATAGACAATCATACAGTGCGTTCAAAGCAAAATGAAAAGAATATGTATAAGTTGTCTAATAAAATCATTCAGTACCAACCTGCACTAATAGTGCCAAGGGGCCTCTTGTCACGAATGTACTTTATAAGCCTATGGATTTTGCGTTCAAAAACACGGTCAATCACGTCTGGCCTGTCGGCGGTTGTTAGGCGAGGGAACTCTGTCATGTATTCTTCAACTTCTGGCCATCTGACATTACACGTGAACGTAACAAAAAAGTGGGGTTTCCATGAACTCTACAAATAGCCAACGCGTCAAGATAATGGCTGTACATATATCGCGGGCCCTCAGTGAATGATGCAGGCAATATGATTCTAGAGCCAACATCAGAACCTTCGTGGTCTCCACGTGCCACTGCATCAAAAAGACCATTCAGAAACTCTCCCCTAATATCTGATTGGTGCTTTCGGACAAAATCCATACGTTCTTGCTCAATAGCACAGTAAGCAGTGACGACATACTGTTGGAACAACCGTCCACCACGCGTGAGGAGCCCATAACGGTTGTGCAATAGGTAAGAGTAGTAAACATTCATGGACATCTTTTTCACCTCATCTGTATGAAGGCCGCCAACATTCTTGAGTTTCAAATCCAGAGGTACCCTTGTTCACCGTAAACAAAAAGCAGCGGAAACTGAAGGGACATGTAGCACGGATGGAGTTTGTTGATACGTTGTGCCTCACCTGAATGTAGTTCAAGCACCACATCAAATTCGCTCAATGCTTCTGGACCCGGTTCGAACACAATTGCTCCAATACAATCTGCAGTGGGAAGCTCATGCCTGGCCGACCCAACGACACCATAAAGCACCACCTTGAATTCTGGGACATCTTGGCCTTGCAACTTATCGCGAGCTGTCCTGAAAAGCTGGACCAAAGCGTTATTGTGGTCAAGGAATTCTATCAACCCTTCGACTATATTTCGCTGGAACACTGTTTCTGTACCTCTGTTGAAATGTGCTAGCCTGTTGTCCACTTCGTGATCTGTGTCGTAGATATATAGTTGCAGGAACCTAGGGTCCTTACCTTCAACCGGGCACATACGATCAATCCTATGGTATATTTGACCCGAGATCTTAAAAACATACGGACCTCTTCCTGTGGTAACAGTCTCATCAATAGATGCCCCTAAAGACGTCATTGCAAACATCTGGTTATACCAGCAGATATTAGTTAGGAAATGTGGGTCTTCAAATAACTGCCGTATAAAGGGTGGATATTCCCGAGGAACCAAGAGTTGCACTTTGCCTCCCATGCAACATCGATGATATAAAGGTCTTGAAGACCGCGTGGAACTGCTCAAACGCTCTTCGTACCAAAAACGTGCGTGACAGTGTCTACAGATAGACCCACACGAACCGAACCTTTCATATTCCAGTGGAGCACTTGAGATTCTTGAGAAAGGCATTGTTAATACAATGGTGAAAAAAATTGCAGTTGATAGTCATATATCTGCTGAATTAGCCTGACACATCCATACCTCTATAGAAGGTCTCGTATTGCTGGTTGAAGCAACATTTGCACCGGCCACAGGGACACGCGATGGACGATCGTCGGGTATGGTCGTGCACATGGGCATTTGACGTTGAGTGGATCTGCCACGGTGAACCGGAGCACCTAAAGTTTTGGAAAAAATTATTATTAATACGTAAGCAGGAAAAATGTGATAAATGATTCAACCGATATCTAGGAATAACCTGAAACATCTGTACCTCTAATAAAAGCAGGCCCTTGATGGCTCGATGATGCAATGCCTCCTCCAGCTGCAGGCAAATCCGATGGACAGTCAGTGGGTATATCCATGGGGAATGCTGTTTCATGACAAATAGTAGTGGTCATTCAAACCAAGGAACATACAACCCAGGCTTATAACAAAACAGCATCAAACGTTTACTATTATAGCTAAGTGTACCTGTATAGGGATGTGCAGGAACATGTGGCATGTCTGCATTAATATTATCAGAGCGAACACTTGTCACATGGGGACGTGTTACTGTGTCATATGAAATAAACATGTGTCATGTCGTAGTTCGTTGAAGCTGGTACAATACCGTTCCAGGACACATGATGAGATTACATGGCAAGACCAAAGAAACCTGTATTGGGAGATGACCCGGTGCCACATGGAGGCCTAGGATCTCGGGGTAAACGGCTACCACGTACGACTGAGGAAAGTAATGAATCAGATAAAGTACATGTCATACTCCAATGTTTTAAAAAGTTAGTGATAATAATTAAAAAAAATTGGAATACGATATACCATGTGCGGGCGGAGCAATATTGACAGAGCGTTGGCCGACAAAACCTGTTGGTGGCACCAGACGACAACAGGTAAATGTTATCATCCATAACCGGTAAACGTGACATTGCAATTATAAAGAAAAGGTACACATAATGGTTATAAGTATTAAGTGCACCTGGTCCTTTTTCAGTTTCCATTACCATGGCATCAGACAGGATGACATCATCAGGAACTACACCCATACCATTCAAAGGTTCAGCATCGCCCAGAGGGTCCTGAACCATTGGGATAGGCACATGTGCAGCTGCATATCATGTAAGAGGCTCATGATAGCTATTGGTGCAAGTACTTTACAAACGTTGGCAACAACTGAGCAACGAAATCAGTTGAGGACAGCCAACCGACTTACAGCTGGACGATGTACGTAATGCACCAATAACCGTTGGTTCATTTAACACATGAGCGTTGTCACGGAACGTTGCATGCTGCAGGCTGGTCCTGGAATCTTCGGATGCTAACCCCAGAAACGTACCTTCAATACATTAAGAAGAATGAGATTAAATATACAAACATAAAATTATGCGAACGGAAACAATCCACAAAGGAAGTTCTCGGCATCAGATGACATTCCACATACGTCTGCGATTAGGTTGGCCATCACAGTCATGGGAAATAGGCATGCCGTAAACATCATGGACAGATACTCCTTCAGCTACGACCACAAAACATAAGTATAATAAAGGTTATGAAAATTAAAAAAACCAAAGTAAACACAACAAATTCATAATGTAGTTAAACAGACATTTACCTATGGAATCAAAGTTCCTCTTCCTACCCCTACGATCTGGTCTAGGAACTACAAGACCAATATCATGACCATGGACAGCAAAACCAACTGGTAACTGAGTAACCGTCCCAGCCATAAAATCCAAATTAAACAGACCGGAACCTGTACAATAACAGGACAACATAACCGTTAGTAACTGCGACAACACGGTAACGAACATGAAAACAACACAACGACGGTTACCTGGAAGGAAAATGGCACTATGTCGGACCTTTTTGGAATGACCACCAGCATGCCGCGTATCAACAGAATCTGAAACTCGTTTACCAAGGACATCCGAACCCATTGTAGGAATCCCAGACGCAGACACATCATGGCATACATTTGTATGGGACAAACGAACACTACCAACCTCAACCAAAAGGCCTATGTCACCCTGACGTGCAACACCCTCACCAGTTTCCAAACCCACTCCTCCAACACCACGCGTAACCCCACCAGAAACATCCGGCGGGACTCCTAAACATTCCTTTCTAGCTACAGGTTTTCTTTTTGTTTTCATGTATGGAAAAGATACAATGTACATAAAATGCAAGGAAAGCAAAACGATAGAAAACGGTGGAACTGTACATATATTATTATACTTTTCGAAAGCGGATACCAAAAGATTATGAAACTTGTCAGTAATCTACACTTATGAGATATAAGAAAACCTAAGAAACAACAGTAACAAACCACAGACAATGAAAATATAAACACATCAACAAAAAAGGAAGAGAACCATGGACCTAACTAAGCATATGAAAAACAAGCATCAAACATACGGCACACGTGAAACACAAACCACATGCAACATCTGAAAGTTACAAAACCTATGAAACACACACTACATGTACACACAAATGACATGCAACAGATAAAAATAACAAATCATAAGCATGGATCTGCATGGCTCACCTAGAGTAGATCTCACAAACAACACCAAAAGAGAGAGACGTTTCTTCTGAAGGAAGGAAAATAGAACGACAGATATAACCCAGAGGAAGTGTACATGTGCGCAAGGTCCAACACACTGTACACTTAAGCAAGGTCCAACACAGGCAACAACATCGGGCCAAAAAATGGGCCAACATATAGTATTTAAAAAAGGCCCAAGACAGCATTAAAAAAGAATGGTTTTGATGTCTTGTGTGCCATAGTTACTTATACAAATAGCTATGGACTCCGATGGCCACGTACGCGATTTAAAGGAGTTATTTTCTACTAGTAATATTTTTTAGACACGGTACCAGAACCTCGATCAGCTCTCAATATCAACATGCACTTTACTACTAAAACATATATAAAGAGTACGTAAACAAATTGCTAAAAACTATATTTAAGATATCTTCATCGTTTATTGATATTTATACTATAAAGATCATTTGTTATAGTGAGGTGCATATAATTTGTCACTTACGTTAGTAACTTGAGGGATGACATGCATATCGATCCCTCTTGAAATGTGTATCTTTAAAAGGAATAAACAGTAAATAAAAGTATATTGTCTCTGATAATACAAGTTACGTTATGTTTTTGAGATTGATATACAAAAGAAAGAAAAAGAAAACAAAAGAAGCTGAAAAAAAACATATTGTGTTCTTTAGTTTTATTATTAAAGAAAAGTAAAGACATGTAAAGTAAATATTTTTTTCTCAAAACTAGGAGAAAACACTTTACTTTAAAATCAACGAAATAATACAAACTTTCATTCCATTTTTTTTACTTTCCTTCCTTAATTGCTACTCGAGATCACAACGTCTTCTTTTTCCCTTTCATTTTCTTGCTTAACTCTAACTCGATAACAGAGTGTTAGATTTTTTATGGAAAAAAAAGGAAAAGAAGTAGAAGGACGATTTAGTGTTTTTGTTGTATAAAATTTTCTTCTCACTTTTGGGAGGCAGGGTCTCTTCTCTCTTATCTCTTCTTTTCTTTCATAAATTTAACTCGAGAACACAGCGTAAAAGTATATTGCTAACGTGAGTAAACAATAAACGTATGTTGTTACTCCATATAAATCACAAACTACCTTGTCGATTTCAGTAGTTAATCCAAAAACCTACTACTCCCTCCGTCTCTAAATAAATATTCACATTGATTTTTGAAATCTTTATTTTTCAACTTTTACCTTAAGTAAAAGGACATCAAAAGTACACATAGGCCCACATAAAAGTATATATTTGTCTGTACTTTTATGTAGGTTCTCATGTACTATTTTGTGGGCCCTTGCGTACTTTTGGTGTAACCACCGGTAAATTTCACCTCGTATTAAACTAATATAATATTCTAACGAAAGAATACTTATCCATGATAACGCTACACGCATCGTTCGGGGTCAAAGGAACTTCCTTTTCGTCGAGCAAGTTTTTCAACACCCTAGGCAGTGAACCTAATCGTTGTAGTGTAGTATTAGGGTAAGCCACGGGAATTGATATCGTTCTCTAGGGGAATAGGAATGCTAGTGAGGAGTTACTAGGCTAAGGTTGGGGTTGAGGAAGATTATTTTTTTTATCTTTTTATGTTTTTTTTAGGAAATGGAAAAGTACGAATCTCGGGGTTTGGATTTGGGGGATTGGTATTTCTACCGATTACTCTACTATCTAATTATCTAATTAACTAAGGTGAGGGTAATCTATGTCTAATTATTGTGTGCTCGTATGATGATTTAAAGATGTGTTTACTTAGGTTTTATTACTCCTTAATTATCTCCTATTGATGGTTGAATTGTCACGTCCTTATTCTTAATTGCGTTGTGTGTCTAAGGTCGTAGGGTATGCGGTTATCCCTAACTCTTTGAAACTACCAAAGGGTCTCGTCTACAAAATCTCTAGGATTTATAAACTCTAACTCTAAGGTACTCTTTGGATGGTTTAGCCTACAACTACTCTAGGTGTTATAGTCTAAGGTTCACAAAGATTAATCAAGCATTAACTACACAACGAATGACCTATCGCGTTACTAGATCATTAACAATTAAGTTAAGAGACAACCAATCAATATTCAATAGTTAAGTTTCATATTCCCTAAGCAAACACACAAGTAAATTAGCTGGACATGGAGAACATGCAAGCATACACACAAATAATTGAAGACATAATTGAATTAATGAAGTAAAACACTTATCTTGGTGTAAGATAGGGTTTAGAACCCTAGAATACTGTACACGACAGCCTTGGTTCGGTTTAGGTTTTTACTCCAAAAGGCTACACACTGGAAAATGAAAAATTTGGATTCTATATATAAGATTACATTCGCGACGGCGTCACCTTATGATTTGTGATGCCGTCGGGTCGTCGTCATTAGGGTTTCGTCTTGGCCACGTTAGTCTTGCGACGACGTCACCTTATGCTTGTGACGCCGTCCTCTTCAGTCTCTGACGCCGTCTGGATCAAATCTAGGCCGTCTGAGTTGCGACGACCTACTCTTTTAAAGCCTGACACCGTCACTTGAAAATAAGCAATTTGGCTATTGTATCGTCACAACATGTGCTCCGACGGCGTCGCAGATAACACCCGTCCCCTTGTGTTTCAGCAGCTTGAGTGTCTCGATTCTTGACTTTGGCCATTTTCTTCGTATATCCACGCCTTTTCGTCCAAATAAGTGTCATTCCAGCAATTTGCCTTCGAGAGACCTAAAAAGTGAAAAGGAACGATATTAAGTAATAACGGATACAAAAGTGATCAAATAAGGGCTTAAACGACCCCTCAAAAAGGTACATTTTAAAACCTTATCAAATATCCCTACACTTGGTATTTGCTTGTTCTCAAGCAAATGTGCTTTTGGCCAATTAATTTATAAGTTAGGGGTCATGAAGCATTGGTTTAGAATAATCCACAACACATATAAGCCCCGCAAAAGTCATAACAAGCATGAAAATTACATACTAGCACCTCACATGGGGTGCTTGGATACTCACATCTCTCAGGTGTATATGAAATATAACAAGTTGGAAATGGAAGATAAACACTCATTAACCGGTCCTAGTACATAGATTACCATAGGCTTGAGAATAGATCACACCTCCATCGCTTTGGCGTAAGCACCTAGGAAAGACTATCAAAGAGGTCTTTTAAAGGGTTGTAATGTTAAGCTTACGGTAGGGAAATAAAGGGTTTGGTGGGATAGGCTATTTAGTGGTGGCAAGTCAAAAATCTTTATGTTACAAGCATACGAAGAATGGCGTTGCTAAGCCAAGACTTGACACTCTAAACTCTAGATAACTGAAACAAACAAACATAAATTTAAAGGATAGATGTAGGATGGTAGCCCGTTTTTTTTTTCTTTTTTTTTTTTTTTTTTTTTTTTTTTTTCAACACTCTATTTTTTTCTTTTCTCTTTTTCTATTTTTTTCGATTTTTTTTATACACTTTTACTCTACCATCCTCTACGGTAACATCAAAATGATAGGGATTTATAGGCACATCCTACACTTGAGTTTTTATTACTCTAACACTAATTTGACCCGAATTGAAAAGATCAAAACACTTGGAGTACATTATTACGCAAATAAAGGGAATTTGAATTTAATGTTCCCTTCCCGTCATTTCATAAATTTTAACTTTTCCAATGAGTCCCAATCGTCCCAAAGCTGTATACAAAGGATATGACTCGACTTAGCAACTTATGCAAGCAACTAGATAATTGAACTAAAGGTTTTTAGGGTGATAACAATAATGCACTAAAAGTGAGTGCATAAAAGGTAGGCTAAGGCGATTTGGGTGTACATTTGGGGGTGAGGTGTAAACAATGCTCTTCATTGATATTCCGGAAAACCGAAAAATCACGAGAACCGCGAAAAGGATAGGCTCTGAGGGGTTAACTAGGGGTATCGTGTACTAAAGATGAGTACAACGCAAGGGTGTGGGGGAATTACTTAACCGATGTGGAAGAAGTAATTATATTACGGGTATCAAACAAGGGTTATCCTAATGCCTCTTATCATTTAGTTATTCCTAACTACACAAGTGTAGTCTTACTAGCGATCTCGGGATGCATCACAAAACAAGTTCTAGAATCTATTATACTACCGGTTCACACACTAAGCATTAAAGACGAATTCTTTAATTCCTACTAATCTAAGGGTGATCCTCACATTTTGGGTGGAATTTAGGTGGTAAAGGGTTTTTGTGCTAGTCATGTAACTTCCTATCCGTGAGAGGCTTTTGTTAAGACTAATGGCCCACTCCTATATGTCATGAAAAATTTTAAATTTGGTGCCAAAATTACCCTAACCGAAATTTTCTCATAGTTTATTACACAAATACAATTAGACAAAGCAAATAATCAAGGATAAGCATAGTTTCAAAGTTCCCGTTTTATTTTCTCTCCCTACACTTAAACTGAACATTGTCCCCAATGTTCCCCGAAAGTATCAAAGTTATGATAATAGAAGGCAATTAAAAAAACGAAAGAAACTAATACTCCCCTGATTAGCTCGGTAGGATCCGTGTGTGAAGTATTGGTTAAATTCTTTCCAAGAAGAATGTACGCGTGAAAAGTTCCTTCCAACCTTATGTATCTTCTTCTTGATAAATAAAACCTGCACACTTGAAGAAAACAAACGAAACCTTCGCGTAAAATCGGCGGTAATAATATATATAAGACTCTACTAAACTAGGATATAATGCTTGTGGAATGGATGTTTACAGAATTTATGGAAAATTTAGACCTGGAAAATTCCAAAATTTATAAGTAGCTTAGAAAACGAGAAAAAAGTAATCAGTTGTTTTTGCTCCTTCTGGCCGTTAGGTTGCGATCCTGATGCCGTCAGGTTATCCTGACAAAAATTGGTCTGCGATTTTCTAGAAAAAATTCTGGAAAATTTACATCTTTAAAATCTGGAAAAACATTTCTGCAAAACATCCATTATGACTCGATACAAGCATTTGACTCGAACAAACACACATGTATATCTTTTAATTAATTGCAATTCTCATGTTTACGTTTCTTTTGAAAACGTGTGTAATCCTCCCTACACTTATCCTTTATGTAAAATACCTTTATATGTAATTAAGACGAGGTTAAAAACAAAATAAAGCATTTTTAAAAATTTAAACATGAGAATACACAATCAATAAAAGATATATGACACAAACAAGCAAACAATTAAGCATGGGTTGCCTCCCACGAAGCGCTTTTCTTTATTTATGAGTCTTGTTGCTAGACTCGTAGTCGTGCTCTTACGTGACTTTATTACCGTCACCTTCTTCCTCATGACGGTCTCTAGTGGGTGGTTCCATGTTGTAGAATTGCCCTATGATACACCTCTCTAAGAGTTCGTCCTCTCCCCACTCATTTCTATATTCCGATCCTAAGTTCAAGCAATCCTTATAGAAACCGAAAATCTTGGCCATAACATAATCTACTCCTTTCTCTTTATCCTCCTCATTCCTATAATAGACCGATAGTTTATGTTTCTTTTCATCATTAGAGAGTGATGAAAACTTCTCAATCTTAAACGGCATTTTGTAAGCTATATCATCGGTCTCATCCTTGAATCGCACTATTCCTATCGAGGGATCATAGGTCATCCCGATGCTTTCTATGAAAGGTTTCCCTAGAATAACGTAGGACAAGATAGGATCTATGGCCGTACTAATATCATCCACTATTATGAAATCCGTAGGAAACGTGAAACTACCTACATAAACGGGAAATCCCTTAACTCTACCAAGAAAATTGCAACTAACCCTAGGATTATCGGGATCTTGCCTAGTTGGGATAGGCTTCTTCATTACCCAATTGTAGTAGGTGCTAGTCATTATGTTGATTGGGGACTTGCGATCAATGTAGGCCTTTGCCACGAAAAGGTGTCATATGCAACATGGTATATTGAGGTTCCAAGGGTTCCTAAACTTGATCCTAGGGCTTTTCCTAACATACATGTGGCGGAGGTCACGCACTAAGTGAGGGTGGCGAGATAGTTCTTCTTCCGTAGGAAACTTATTGAAATAGTCATTGTCTACTTCATTTACTTCCTCGGTTGTTTCATTCGTCGGTGTTTCCTTAACCTCAAGTATCACCTCATGGTTCGCTTCGTCATTTGTTCTATTAGGTTTCACTAAGGCGATGGTATTGACGAATTGAACGTGCTTAGCTAACTTACTATGGTCCTTAATCTCTACACCGGAAGTTTCGGGAGTTGAGATAGCATTAACCTTCCTATCACTATTGGTCATGGCTGTCAAAAGGTTATCTATCTTCCTATCCATTTCGGCTTGTTGTTGGTTAAAGCGGTCCAAGAGCTTAGCTATTTGGGCTTCTTGGGATGCGACTAGGTTTTGCAACATCCCTTCAATGTTTTGTTGGTTAGGGCCGTGAGATGGGGGCCATGAGAAATCATTGGAAGTGAATTATTTGGTTTTCCCCCAATAGAAGTCGGGCTTGCCCTTCCATGCTTCTCGGGCGTCATTAAAAGTCCTAGGTCCGGGTGTTGTAGGGAATCTTCCTCCCGTTCCATTAATACGCGAGGATGCGTAGTCAACGGAATCTTGTTCGGGGAATCGGGTGCAAGTGCGCGTGTTATGAGGATCACTATACGGCTCACACGAGGAAGAAACTTTGTTCACATGGCGTGAAGACTTAGGATTTTCGTAGGAGCTCATTAGGAATTTTACTTGATCTTCAAGCTTGAGCATCCTACGGTCGGAAGATTGTGAGTCAATTAGAGGCAAGGAGATTGCCTTAACAGTTTTGGGCAACTCACGGGGGTCATTCCAACTTTCTTTGTCATAGAGAGCAAGGTCCTCTATTATACCCCACGATTCTTCCGCGGTGAGATCACTAAGTTTTCCACCGGCCGCTTGGTCAATGGATCGCTTAGTGGGGAAGTTGACATGATCATAGAAGAGTTGGACTTGAAGCCAAAGATCAATGTCGTGATGAAGGACTTTATGGAGTAAGTCCTTGAATCGAGTCCATGCTTCGTAGAGAGATTCGCCTTGACGTTGTTGGAACATGAAGATGTCATTCCTAAGCTTAGTGGTTCTCCCCGGTGGGAAAAATTAAGCAAGGAAGCGAGAGGTGAGATCATCCCAACTTGAGATGGAGCCAGCGGGAAGTCGCTCAAGCCAATTACTAGCTTGGTCCCGTAGAGAGAATTGGAAGAGACGCAGACGTGTGGTCTCCCGAGTAGTAGCATCAAGGTCGATGGAATCGACAATTTTAAGGAAATCCTTAAGATGCTGATTAGGATCTTCGGAACGAAGTCCATGGAATGCACATCCGTTTTGCACCAACCGGATGGTGTCGGATCGCAGGGCCGTAGTTTGGGCTTGGTCGGGTAGTTCAATGGTGTTCCTATAGCCTTGGTGGCTAGGTCTGGAGTATTCACGAAGAGTACGGTCTCTTGGCGGGACAATGATTTGAGGGGGGTTATCACCTTCCATGCTGAAAAGTGATGGGTTACGAATCAAGTAAAGAAACCTAAACGAGGTGGACTACTAACTAGCTATTCTATTCCCCGGCAGCGGCGCCAAAAACTTAATAACGCTACACGCGTCGTTCGGGGTCAAAGGAACTTCCTTTTCGTCGAGCAAGTTTTTCAACACCCTAGGCAATGAACCTAATCGTTGTAGTGTAGTATTAGGGTAAGCCATGGGAATTGATATCGTTCTCTAGGGGAATAGGAATGCTAGTGAGGAGTTACTACGCTAAGGTTGGGGTTGAGGAAGATTATTTTTTATCTTTTTATGTTTTTTTAGGAAATGGAAAAGTACGAATCTCGGGGTTTGGACTTGGGGGGTTGGTATTTCTACCGATTACTCTACTATCTAATTATCTAATTAACTAAGGTGAGGGTAGTCTATGTCTAATTATTGTGTGCTCGTATGATTATTTAAAGATGTGTTTACTTAGGTTTTATTACTCCTTAATTATCTCCTATTGATGGTTGAATTTCCACGTCCTTATTCTTAATTGCGTTGTGTGTCTAAGGTCGTAGGGTATGCGTTTATCCCTAACTCTTTGAAACTACCAAAGGGTCTCGTCTACAAAATCTCTAGGATTTATAAACTCTAACTCTAAGGTACTCTTTGGATGGTTTAGCCTACAACTACTCTAGGTGTTATAGTCTAAGGTTCACAAAGATTAATCAAGCATTAACTACACAACGAATGACCTATCGCATTACTAGATCATTAACAATTAAGATAAGAGACAACTAATCAATATTCAATAGTTAAGTTTCATATTCCCTAAGCAAACACACAAGTAAATTAGCCGGACATGGAGAACATGCAAGCATACACACAAATAATTGAAGACATAATTGAATTAATGAAGTAAAACACTTATCTTTGTGTAAGATAGGGTTTAGAACCCTAAAATACTGTACAAGACAGCCTTGGTTCGGTTTAGGTTTTTACTCCAAAAGGCTACACACTGAAAACTGAAAAATTCGGATTCTATATATAAGATTACATTCGCGACGGCGTCACCATATGATTTATGACGCCGTCGGGTCGCCGTCATTAGGGTTTCGTCTTGGCCACGTTAGTCTTGCGATGACGTCACCTTATGCTTTTGACGCCGTCCTCTTCAGTCTCTGACGCCGTCTGGATCAAATCTATGCCGTCTGAGTTGCGACGACCTACTCTTTTAAAGCCTGACACCGTCACTTGAAAATAAGCAATTTGGCTAATGTATCGTCACAACATGTGTTCCGACGGCGTCGCAGATAACACCTGACGCCGTCCCCTTGTGTTTCAGCAGCTTGAGTTTCTCGATTCTTGACTTTGGCCATTTTCTTCGTATATCCGCGCCTTTTCGTCCAAATAAGTGCCATTCCAGCAATTTGCCTTCGAGAGACCTAAAAAGTGAAAATGAACGATATTAAGTAATAACAGATACAAAAGTGATCAAATAAGGGCTTAAATGACCCCTCAAAAAGGTACATTTTAAAACCTTATCAATCCATTTTCTACGTCCATTTTTTTTTAAGAAACGATATCCATTTATTTGATCACAACAACTAGCCAATGTGATGAAACTCACATCTTTAATAAACATAAACATCTTTATATGTTAAACTATAAAAATTTTCAACTTTTATTTACCACTTTATGCTATTCGTTAACATACGATTTTTAAACGTACAAACTAAATGTTTGTTATTTATTAGAATTTACATGAAACCCTAATTTATTATGACTATAATTTTACGAAACTAAATCATAAATACTAAAGTACAAAATTTTCATACATAGAGAACAAGTCACCAATGCACATTTCCAAATTAAGTTCGGCTTAGTTATACAGATCATATAATTAACGATTAAAAGTTTAATTTTAATGACTAAACCTCAAACTAAATTATACCGTAATATTTTAAATATTATTCACTACTAAACAAAGCCGGTGTACAAGTGTTTTATACATTTTACTTCCTTATAGTCATATTTGTATGTACTCTTATAATTTTGTCATTTTTACTAAAATCTTGTACTTTTAAATCTTACGCGTTTTCACTCTACGTCTTTCAGTCTTAATGACATATAAATACTCCAATAGACTCATGACTAATCTAATATATTAAAATAGGTTATACTAATAAGTTTTAACGTTTTTATAAGCATTGGATTTTATTGTTACCCGGTTTTATGTTTAACATCTTAAAAATATTACGTTTGTAATTATCAGGATCAAACTATACCCTTTAAACCTTAAACTAATAATAAATCTAAAGATTTTCACCAAAAACTTCTATCCATTTCCTAATGCCACGTCAACTACATGTTACAACTACAAAATATATGTCTCATAATCATACAAAATAATAATTTCAAGATACCATACGTGTTTCAATTTGAATCATGAATGTAAAATAAGCGTGTATTATCATGCTAAAGCCTTGCTTGCTTCTTCCATTTTATACAAACACACAGAACAAGAAGGAAAAAGATAAAAACTCTTCTCTCTTCCCTCCTCCATACCACCAGTAATCGACACCACCACCTCACCAAAGCCACACCACCACCACAGTCACGACAGCACCACCACAACCATCTCCATCTGCTGTGGGGTCGAGAAAGACGAGGTACATCGAAGGAGATCAAGAATCGATCGGGTTCGACTTCTATAACGAATTCGGGTTTCACTCCCATCGTCACCACCATCACAACCTCGTTCTTCATCTTGTGGGTATGTCGAAAACCCACGAAGCTTGTTTATTTTCTTTTGTATTCGAATACGAGAGTAAAATTGGTATAAAGATTAATTGATTAGGATGGATTAACAATGGTTTTTGTAATAATCAGTATCATCGTTAAATATCGTTTTGTGGTTTGATTTTTATTTTTTTTTACCTGAAGTGCTTATTTACAAGCACTCAATGTGCTTATTTTTTTAGCTTATTTATAAGCTTATAGCTTATTTATAAGTTTGATAGACTCATATAGCTTATTTAGTCTTACTTGGTCTCGGTACAAAACGGGACATAAGACCAAGAAGGTGTTTGTTGTTATCGAGCTGGTGTCTCGACTTATGTTTTGTGACTCATATTTGAGTTATAGATTAAGTGCTTATTAAAGTTGGTATTTGGAAAGCTTATTTGGGACTTGTTTATTCTCGGCTTAGGAAGAAATCAGGTCCAGTGTGTTGGTTCAAAGCTTATGTTGTTCGAATTATATGATTATTTGAAACTACTTATCATGCTTGTGCTTATGTTGGTTTAAGCTTATTTTGGTGCTAATTACTTATTTCATAAGCTCTCACGAGCTCAATTCTTTTCTTTTTGATTTCGGTACAAAACAGCCCCTAAAGGGCGCGTTTTGTTGCTGAATTTTCTGCACAAACAGCGGGGGTTTGTTGGTCGCAAAACCGCCCCAACATGGGGTGCGCTTCTCTGATTATTTTCTGCACAAGGGTGCGTTTGGTTCAGCTCATTTTCCACCCCAAATGGGCATTTGGTTTTGCATATTTTCAGCCCTAACAGTGGGCGTTTGTCTGCTGCAACGCAGCCACCCAAAGGGGTGTTTATCTGCTGTAACACGGCCCCAACAGGGGTGTTTTTCTGCTGCAATACAACCCCAAAAAGGGCACGTTTGCTGCTGAATTTTCGGCACATAAAGGGGCACATGTAATGCTGATTTTTATGCATATATTAGTGTATTTGGATGATGATTTTCTGCATAAACGAGTGTAATTGGCTGCTGATTTTTATGCATAAACGAGTGTAATTGGCTGCTGAATTTTCTTGATAAACAAGTGTAATTGAATGCTGATTTTCTGCATAAATAAGTGTATTTAAATGCTGATTTTTCTGCATAAAAAGGTATAGTTAGCTGCTGATTTTTCTACATAAACAAGTGTATTATGTTTCTGATTTTTCTGCACCAATAGGTGCGTTTAGTTTGCTTGTTTCCAGCCGACACCGCAAGGTGTTGGGTTTGGTTTAGTTAGCCACACCGCATCCCAGATAAGGGTGCGGGTTGAGGGTGTTTGTTTACCTCGATATAATAAGAAAAACCAAAGGGTTGTAGGTTCGAGCTTATGAGCTCATATCCAAACTTATCATTATTATTGGAACCCGGATCATATTTGAAATGGACTAAAACTATCGAAACAAAAGCTATAATAATTGAAAACGTATTGAGATCACACATTTTAAATCAAGTCTACACAACTTTGAAGTTATATACATAAACGCGTCATAACTTAACCAATCTACCTATCTTTTACTTATTTGCTATTTGAACATTACGTGTTTTATTTCCGTTCATATTTGTACTATATGTTTTATACTTTAGTATGTGTTTGCCAGTCTTGACATTCAAACCACCACTTGAAACGATGATACAAAACTTTTTTTACAAACAATGATATAACATCTTTTGAAAACTCATATGCATTACTTTAATTTCACGTGACATATTTATAAGATAAATTATTATCTTCTAGGTCGTGCATAACCGTGCTACTTGATTCTATTTTGCGATACTTACGCCACTACACTCTGAGGTGAGTTTCATAGCCCCATTTTCAATTATTTTATACTATTTTTGGGGGAGATACATGCTCAACTATTTTCATTTACATTCAAAAGTACTTTACACTTTTACATATTACTGTGAGTTCATGGCCCCTACCTTTACTTGCTTTTAAACTGTTTTGGGGGAGATACATGCTTAACTACTCGTTTTTACTTTCACAAGTACTCTAAGGCTTTTACATACTACTATGAGTTCATAATCACACTTTATACGTTTTGCTACAAACCTGAACACAAGTACTATCTGTATGTGATCCTGATTGTTATTTCCTAAGTTATACAGTATTGCCACTAAAAGTCCCTCTATCATGAGCCATTAATCACTTGCGAGTGGACGCGAATATAGTGAATAGATCTATTGGCAGTTGACGCCCCATTTGTGTTAGCCGGATAGGTAACCAAATGCAGTTTTTTTGAGAATACTAGGAGAATGGAAAACTCCTACCATAGGGCATTGTTGCTCACATCATTATTATGATGTTTGTAACTTACGTCATTATTATGACGCGTTTGTGTTAAGGTTTGCGTTCATGAGACTTAAGGTAATATATACTGTGTTGCAATGATACAAATGCTGCAACTACTGAATTTATGGGTGCAACAACGTGGCCCAACCTTGAAACTTGTGTTCAACTGATTACTAAACAAACGAACTATGGGTGTATAACAACGTAACTTATTTCATCGATATTTGTATTTATTACAATAATCCTCAAACTCGAAACTATTGAACTCGACTGTTTTATCTATAAACTCTATGAACTCACCAACCTTTGTGTTGACACTTTTTAGCATGCTTATCTCAGGTTCATAATTTACGAGGATGGCACGGAAGGGCACGGATACTCAAGAAGGCTATATTATCATTCGAAAACTTATTTAATAAACTGTAAAACCACTGGGACCTCATTTTGTAAACTCTGATATTTATATAAATCGAATGATAAATCTTTTAAGATGACACAATTAGAGTTAGTTTTTCGTTATTGTAGCTGTTGAGCCATGAAGTAACACCCATCTTGAATTCCGCTGCGTATCACGAAATTTGGGGGTGTTACAGATTGGTATCAGAGCCACAGTTATAGAGAAACGGGTCTAATTGAGACCTAAACTATAACTACTTTTTCACAAAAATATTTTATAGCCTTTTGCTCTCCGTGCCTTCCATCCTCTAGGTAATTATGTGACTTTTAGACAATTTATGCCACACAAACACTTTAGTATACTGATATATATACTTCTAATCATTTCATACAAAATAAACATACCTGCATATGCCTATTCTAAGGCATTATGACTTAATCACATTTCCCCGAGCATGTACCTACTTTTATATTTTTCAAATTTATGAAACCTTCTCAAGACATTGTAACCAATTACAATGGTCTCTCCTACTTACCTTATTTACACTAAATATATATACTCACAAACTATTTTGAGTATTATGGCAACTTTCCTTGATTTTCTTACTCCCATCTCTAAAAGATGAGTGTAAACACTCTTTCTGTACTTCCAGAACATCCAAATTTCCTTGTAACTCATCAGTTAAGTACGAATGTTAATTCAAAAATTCTTAAGTAGGATGACTTACAATGTCTTTATTTGAAAGGATTGGGATGCCTTTGTATTTAAATAAAGAAATTGTGAATCGCCGAACCATAAGTTTATATTTCTTTATTTACATTGTTTGGGACGCCTCTCTATGTAAATAATGAATTATAGATAAGTGGGCTTATTTGTATCTGAAATGATATAAGTACAAACTCGAGGATTTCAAAAATTCACAAAGATATATGGAAAACACAAATAACGTAAATTTTTATTACATTAGAATCCATGAATATTAATACATAATGATATAATAAGCATCGGTAGTGCTAATGTTGCAAAAATCACCAAATAAGGCATGGTATCGCCAATTGGTTGATCTGCCAAGCTAATGAAAAACACCACTACACCTATGAGAGCGAGAATCATGACTGGATGCAGTATCTTGATTATTCTGTATAACAAATATAAATCAGTTATTAAGCATGGTGAATGAAATAACCAGAGACGTAACTCTCTATATATAAGAATCTTGAAAAATCTATAAACAATATTAAATGCTTCCTTTTTATAACAAAAAGTGGGCTTCAACCCGTTAGTAAAACTATAAAACACAACCCACATTTAGATTAAAACGGGCCTTGGCCCAGATTACATAGACAAACACACCATTAAGTGTATTGAGTTTCAACCCAACAACCAACACAAGACCACAACTCATTAAATGCTAACGCATACGGTTACACAATAACACAAATTAAACAACAATTTATTTCAACATTCCAAACATAATGCTTTTACCCCCATATTTTATCCATACCGATAGCTAGGACCACTAGTGGTACAAGGATTACTAAGACCACGGCCAAGAATTCGTAGTCTTCTTCCGGAATGTAGGCCAAGTAAATAGCAGCGACAACAACATACACGAGTGAAATAATGGTAATAAAATGCGGCATTTTAAAGTGTGATAAGAGAAATGTAGGTGAAAAGTTAGTATGAAGGAATGAGGATTAAAATGGGGTATTTATAAAAGGAAAAAGTAGCCGTTGGGGGTACTGTTCACGGCCGTTGGGGGTACTGTTCCCGACCGTTGGGGGTTACTGTTCATGATCGTTAAAAATTATTGTTCACCTTACTAAGGAACAAACTAATTCATCATCTACAAAAGCTGAAGTTCAACAACTTTCTCTCATTTGAAATTTCTTTTCGATATTAATAATTTGATTTTCACAAGTCATTATGAACCATGTTATTTTCAAAATTAATTACTAAAACATAATAGACCTTATAAAATAACAATCTTCATTCAAAATAAAAATTTTTCATAAGTTTATATGACCTTTGGAATAATGCTATTCAAATGTAAAAACAATAAATTCTAAAGTGAAACCACATTTCATCCTCATTACTTCAACATCTAACACGGACTGAATCTCGGGACGAGATTCAATTTAAGGGGGTGAGACTGTAACCACCGGTAAATTTCACCTCGTATTAAACTAATATAATATTCTAACGAAAGAATACTTATCCATTTTCTACGTCCATTTTTTTTAAGAAACGATATCCATTTATTTGATCTTAACAACTAGCCAATGTGATAAAACTCACATCTTTAATAAACATAAACATCTTTATATGTTAAACTATAAAATTTTTCAACTTTTATTTACCACTTTACGCTATTCGTTAACATACGATTTTTAAACGTACAAACTAAATGTTTGTTATTTATTAGAATTTACATGAAACCCTAATTTATTATGACTATAATTTTACGAAACTAAATCATAAATACTAAAGTGCAAAATTTTCATACATAGAGTACAAGTCACCAATGCACATTCCCAAATTAAGTTCTGCTTAGTTATACAGATCATATAATTAACGATTAAAAGTTTATTTTTAATGACTAAACCTCAAACTAAATTATACCGTAATATTTTAAATATTATTCACTACTAAGCAGAGCCGGTGTACAAGTGTTTTATACATTTTACTTCCTTATAGTCATATTTATATGTACTCTTATTATTTTGTCATTTTTACTAAAATCTTGTACTTTTAAATCTTACGCGTTTTCACTCTACGTCTTTCAGTCTTAATGACATATAAATACTCCAATAGACTCATGACTAATCTAATATATTAAAATAGGTTATACTAATAAGTTTTAACGTTTTTATAAGCATTGGATTTTATTGTTACCCGGTTTTATGTTTAACATCTTAAAAATATTACGTTTGTAATTATCAGGATCAAACTATACCCTTTAAACCTTAAACTAATAATAAATCTAAAGATTTTCACCAAAAACTTCTATCCATTTCCTAATGCCACGTCAACTACATGTTACAACTACAAAATATATGTCTCATAATCATACAAAATAATAATTTCAAGATACCATACGTGTTTCAATTTGAATCATGAATGTAAAAATAAGAAACGTGTATTATCATGCTAAAGCCTTGCTTGCTTCTTCCATTTTATACAAACACACAGAACAAGAAGAAAAAAGATAAAAACTCTTCTCTCTTCCCTCCTCCATACCACCAGTAATCGACACCACCACCTCACCAAAGCCACACCACCACCACAGTCACGACAAAGACCACCACAACCATCTCCATCTGCTGTGGGGTCGAGAAAGACGAGGTACATCGAAGGAGATCAAGAATCGATCGGGTTCGACTTCTATAACGAATTCGGGTTTCACTCCCATCGTCACCACCATCACAACCTCGTTCTTCATCTTGTGGGTATGTCGAAAACCCACGAAGCTTGTTTATTTTCTTTTGTATTCGAATACGAGAGTAAAATTGGTATAAAGATTAATTGATTAGGATGGATTAACAATGGTTTTTGTAATAATCAGTATCATCGTTAAATATCGTTTTGTGGTTTGATTTTTATTTTTTTTACCTGAAGTGCTTATTTACAAGCACTCAATGTGCTTATTTTTTTTAGCTTATTTATAAGCTTATAGCTTATTTATAAGTTTGATAGACTCATATAGCTTATTTAGTCTTACTTGGTCTCGGTACAAAACGGGACATAAGACCAAGAAGGTGTTTGTTGTTATCGAGCTGGTGTCTCGACTTATGTTTTGTGACTCATATTTGAGTTATAGATTAAGTGCTTATTAAAGTTGGTATTTGGAAAGCTTATTTGGGACTTGTTTATTCTCGGCTTAGGAAGAAATCAGTCCAGGTGTGTTGGTTCAAAGCTTATGTTGTTCGAATTATATGATTATTTGAAACTACTTATCATGCTTGTGCTTATGTTGGTTTAAGCTTATTTTGGTGCTAATTGCTTATTTCATAAGCTCTCACGAGCTCAATTCTTTTCTTTTTGATTTTGGTACAAAACAGCCCCTAAAGGGCGCGTTTTGTTGCTGAATTTTCTGCACAAACAGCGGGGGTTTGTTGGCTGCAAAACCGCCCCAACATGGGGTGCGCTTCTCTGATTATTTTCTGCACAAGGGTGCGTTTGGTTCAGCTCATTTCTACCGCAAATGGGCATTTGGTTCTGCATATTTTCAGCCCTAACAGTGGGCGTTTGTCTGCTGCAACGCAGCCACCCAAAGGGGTGTTTATCTGCTGTAACACGGCCCCAACAGGGGTGTTTTTCTGTTGCAATACAGCCCCAAAAGGGTAACGTTTGCCAATTTTCGCGCACATAAAGGGGCACGTTTAATGCTGATTTTTATGCATATATTAGTGTATTTGGATGATGATTTTCTGCATAAACGAGTGTAATTGGCTGCTGATTTTTATGCATAAACGAGTGTAATTGGCTGCTGAATTTTCTGGATAAACAAGCGTAATTGAATGCTGATTTTCTGCATAAATAAGTGTATTTAAATGCTGATTTTTCTGCTTAAAAAAGTATAGTTAGCTGCTGATTTTTCTACATAAACAAGTGTATTATGTTGCTGATTTTTCTGCACCAATAGGTGCGTTTAGTTTGCTTGTTTCAGCACACCGCAAGCTGTTGGGTTTGGTTTAGTTAGCCACACCGCATCCCAGATAAGGGTGCGGGTTGAGGGTGTTTGTTTACCTCGGTATAATAAGAAAAACCAAAGGGTTGTAGGTTCGAGCTTATGAGCTCATATCCAAACTTATCATTATTATTGGAACCCGGATCATATTTGAAATGGACTAAAACTATCGAAACAAAAGCTATAATAATTGAAAACGTATTGAGATCACACATTTTAAATCAAGTCTACACAACTTTGAAGTTATATACATAAACGCGTCATAACTTAACCAATCTACCTATCTTTTACTTATTTGCTATTTGAACATTACGTGTTTTATTTCCGTTCATATTTGTCCTATATGTTTTATACTTTAGTATGTGTTTGCGAGTCTTGACATTCAAACCACCACTTGAAACGATGATACAAAACTTTTTTTACAAACAATGATATAACATCTTTTGAAAACTCATATGCATTACTTTAATTTCACGTGACATATTTATAAGATAAATTATTATCTTCTAGGTCGTGCATAACCGTGCTACTTGATTCTATTTTGCGATACTTACGCCACTACACTCTGAGGTGAGTTTCATAGCCCCATTTTCAATTATTTTATACTATTTTAGGGGGAGATATATGCTCAACTATTTTCATTTACATTCAAAAGTACTTTTACACTTACATATTACCTGTGAGTTCATGGCCCCTACCTTTACTTGCTTTTAAACTGTTTTGGGGAGATACATGCTTAACTACTCGTTTTTACTTTCACATGTACTCTAAGGCTTTTACATACTACTATGAGTTCATAATCACACTTTATACGTTTTGCTACAAACCTGAACACAAGTACTATCTGTATGTGATCCTGATTGTTATTTCCTAAGTTATACAGTATTGCCACTAAAAGTCCCTCTATCATGAGCCATTAATCACTTGCTAGTGAACTCGAATATAGTGAATAGATCTATTGGCAGTTGACGCCCCATTTGTGTTAGCCGGATAGGTAACCAAATGCACTTTATTTGAGAATACTAGGAGAAAGGCAAACTCCTACCATAGTAGTATTGTTGCTCACATCATTATTATGATGTTTGTAACTTACGCCATTATTATGACTCGCTGCGGTTAAGGTTATGCTCATGAGACTTGCAGAAGGCAATATATACCTGCGGTTGCAATGATACAAATGTCGCAACTATTGAATTTATGGGTGCAACAACGCGGGACCAACCTTGAAACTTGTGTTCAACTGATTACTAAACAAACGAACTATGGGTGTATAACAACGTAACTTATTTCATCGATATTTGTATTTATTATACAATAATCTCCCCCTCTGACACTATTGAACTCAACTGTCATTTATCTATAAACTCTATGAACTCACCAACATTTGTGTTGCACACTTTTAGCATGTTTATCTCCGTGTTCAATTTACGAGGATGACACTCTGGATACTCAAGAAGGCTATATTATCATTCGAAACTTATTTAATAAACTCAGAAAACCATCAACCTCATTTTGTAAACTCGATATTTATAAATCGAATGATAAATCTTTAAAAATGACACAATTAGAGTTCGTTTTCTGTTATTTTAATTGTTGAGCTTTAAGTACACCCATCTTGAATTCCGCAAGCAGATCATGAAATTTGGGGGGTTACATTTGGTGGTAAGTACTCTGGATGCAAAATTTATGAATAGAATGGGGGTTTTAATGTATTTTAATTGATGTAATCCTGTATCAAGTATTATATAACACAAACAAAAATATTTTAGCGCTCAAAGTTGACAAATAAAGATTCCCAAAAAAAGTCAAACAAGACAAATAATACGGATTTAAGTAGTAAATTATTATATAAATATTAAAAATAATAATATTTATATAATAACATAATAATAATAATAATAAATATTTATTATAATAATAATAATAATAATAATAATAATAATAAAATAATAAAATAACACAATATTATAATATTAAAATATTTATTAACATAATAATAATGAATAATTATTATAATAATATTTATTAATAATATCAATATTTAATATAATATTAAATAATAATAATTATAAAATAATAATAATAATAATAATAAATAATTATATAATAATAATAATAAAATATTATTATAGTAATATTTATTACTATAATATAATAAATATTTATTATAATAATATTTATATATTATTATAAATAATATATAATAATATTTATTATTATTATTATTTTTATTATTTTATTACATATTATATTTATTATATATTATGATATTATTATATATATTATTTTTCTGTTTATTATATTATTATTATTACATATTATTATTATTATTATTATTATATTTATTATTTAATAGTATTATGATTATATATAATAACGAGGTGATTACTTCGAAGCCATTTTTGCGTAAGGACGCTTTTCTCCGAAACGACTAATTTCACACTTTTTCGCCAAAATCTCAAAGATACACAAAAAACTCATACTTTAATGACTTCTTTAATTTTCATAACTCAACCATAATACAAAATAAGAATCTCAACGTATAAATATTCAAAACATGTGAACCGTGAATTCAAGTCTTTAGGTGGATATGGAGATATACTATTACAAAACCAACCTGGTTCATGATAATCATGTTGGATAACGCCACCACCCCAAATTACCTGCTTTGCACTGAATGGAATTCCTCGGGATTGACCGTCATAGCATCACAATCACAGTTATATTGAACCACCTAAAGTGTCGCTGGAAAATACATCGCTTGATTTAATAAAATAATCAGAGTTTACAAAGTAGGTCCCAAATGAAAATCAACTTGAAAGTGAAATAAATTTGTTACAATTCAAACGATGTTTTAGAGTAAGTAAAAAACCCAGTTGAGACGCCGCGTCGTCACCACGACTCCATGAGGTGTCCAAATACATGCCATGAAGTGTATACCTTAGATACCTGAGATAAAACATGCTAAAAAGTGTCAACACAAAGGTTGAGTGAGTTCAGAGTTTTTTTGAAATGTAAAGCCTTTCAAAAATCATGGCATAAAAGAAAGCATTTGTAAATCTTGAAATGTAAAGACTATCAAAAATCGCTTATAAAGAAAGGCATTGTAAATCCACCTACCCAAGTCCCGGCCTATACAAAACTTGCAACCTGTGTGTTCACAACCCATTGCCGTAATATACATAGTTTATGTTCAAACAAAGAAATCGTCAAATGAATTCACATATAGTGCATGACTCAATGTATTGAAATCGCTTATGTAAAGAAAGGCATTGTAATTCCACTCGCCCCAAGTCCCGCCCATACAAAAACTTGCAAACTCGGTGTTCACAACCCATTGCCAAATGTATATATGTATATTCAAACCACACACGTCAAATGAATTCACAAAGTAGTACCTAACTCGACGCAGAACAATAGCACACATAATCAATAGCACCTATCTCATGTCGCGAGTCAACCGGGAACATAAGTACTTTATTCGACGCATGGTCAAGATATCAACTGGAGATATAGAACTATACTTACGGGCACTATAGCACTAAACAAGAACAATTGATATAGTATAACATTTGGATTTAGAAACATGGGATCACGAAAGATTAGCCTTAAATTTTAAAGTCAAAAGTATGTGAAGAATGAGAACAATTGAGCATGTATCTCCCAAATGTTATGAAAAACAAGTAAAAGTAGGCTATGGAACTCACTGGCAACCTGAATAATGGCAAAAGTGAGTATAATCGAGGTGATAATGTAATGCGAATGACCTATATCAATGATATGATATGTCATGAATTGCAATGTAATGTTATGTATGACCCAGATGTTATTTATACCATTTATGAGTTTTGAAAAATATTACATCGCCTCGAAAAATACTCTTTTGACGCCTTGACCAATCAAAATCACTTTACATGTTTTTACGTCAAAATGTCATCCTACAATGGTTTTATAATGATTTTTAGAGAAATTACCACTTTTCGTCGCAAAACAATGTCGTCGGAATTTTTATGAAATTAACAAAATGGTTTTAGAAAACTAGTCGTAGGGTCAACAGTATCGCCGATCGTTAGAGAACGAACTCGACCGGCTGGAAAGTTTGTATCGAGCATCTAAAAAAGTTTCAGTCAGAGTTTTCATTCAAAAAAGGTCCTAACATAAAGATAATAAGGGTTAAAGATGGTGGTTTTGGCTAATTGTGTGGCAAGTAAAATTATTACGGCAAGTTTATGAAAAAGTGCATATCTTTGTCGCTTCAACCGCTGTCGATAATACGCCCCAGCTTCAGATCAAAGTATAACTAATATATTTTTGACAAGTCGAAATAATTTGTGAAGCTTAAGGCTCATTTTTTTGACTCTTACAAAATAAATATAGTATGCTGAAATTTCAAAATAATATATTTCACCAAACTTCAAAAATCCATAACTTCTTCAAGATAAGTCCGCTTATCCTCAACTGCTGCCACGGATTCGCTTTAAAGTATATTTTCTAAAAATCAAGGCCAAAGTTTCGTACCAGCTGTAGGTTTTTCCAGAAATTCGAAACAAGGACAGAACCTTTATATACGCATTGAAAATAGTTTTTCTCGACAAAACCTATTTAATCCCTTCAAATCAACTCCAAAGTAATCTAACCTACCATACACCTTCTTAGGGTGTCATGGGTTCCTAATCACCATCAAGACCAAAGAATACCAAGGGAATATTTATAGGATGACCATAGTATATAGATAACTCTAAAATCATGAAATAAATGGTATAAATCACATATCATGCATACTTGCTCCAAAAATGAAAAGAAACATATGAAATGATAAAGGAAACATGAAAATGAAAGAAATATGCTTACAAATGAATATGATGAGGTGAAAGTAACAAGGTAAATCCTAAACACTCTTGGTTTTATTTCAAAACCTTTATAAAGAGTATACTTAGATTGTTTAAACACTTGGTCTTGAGAAAATTTTGATCCCTTGCTACTCCTATGGTAGAACCGGTTTGTGTGGAGAACCAAAAGAGAGGAGAGAACTTTTTCTAATACTTGAAAAATGATTGAAGCAAGGAGAAGAAAATATTAGTAAGACTTATGTATATGCATGTATCTAAGAAATCAAGAACCATTAATCAAATTAATGCCAATCCTAAGGGCCGGATTTTGGGGGGTTTTGTCCACAAATATATATATATGATTTTTTTAAAAGATTGTATAAATACTTGTAAATAATTTGTAAGAAAAGTGTAAGTAAATGTAGAAAATGTATAAGGCAAGGTAAATGGTAGTTTTAAGTAAAAGCAGATTTTAATAGACCAAAGTAGAATGTAATGATAATAAAAATTGTAAAAATACATTCCTTGTGAAATTTGAGTGATAAAATAATTATCGTTTTTAAGAAAACGTTGTAATAGTATAACTTAACGATTTATGCACCAAATAAATTTAAAACACTAGGAAAACTCAAAATATAGTTTATATAACTAAATGTAAGTAATAAAATATGTCGGAATCATTTTTGAAAGTAACGGATTAAATATTTAAAATAATTACTCACGCTGGTGAACGCTTTATTTAATATAAAAAATTACGCGCTAAATGCGAAATGAAATGTCATGAATGAACTAATGAGATGCAAATGATGTCAATGGAATGTAGACTAATCTTAATCCATATGAAATGTAATGGATGTTATGATCATGAATTACCGCTAAACCTTCAAGGTTACGCTTAATTTGAAACAAGTAAAACCAAGTTTACTATAATGTTGAAATTGTAAGGCATGCATTGTGTCGAGAAATGACCTCGAAAGCACGGATTGTCACATCGCCCATTCAAAAAAATCCTTCCCCCCCTAATTCAATCGCTGTTAGGTCTAACGTTTAGGGTTTGATGTGGCAACTTTCCATTCCCAGCAAAACCCTCAAAAGATTTTTGGTAACCGATTTTACTTAACCACAACTCATCAAACAAGAACTGCCATAACATTAGGCTAAATCGGTTTAGGTAACAACTTGTTTCTAGCTCCCATCTTTGCAACTCATCAAACAAGAACTGCCACGGATCAAACTGGAAACAAGTGGTTCAAAGAAAATCTTTGAAAATTTGGCTCGACACGAATTGTTACACATATAAGCCTATTATCCCCTTCATTGCATGATTCTTCCCGAATTAGACATAGGTGAATGCTATGTATAATTTAGAGTAACTATAATGCTTTTGACTAATCGACTCATATGTTGCTTGGTGTTGAGTCAACTGATGTTAAAATTGTGATGAACATCGAGGAGAGAAGACATGGAGAAGTGTCGCTAAAATGATAGTTAAAGTAAAAAGAATTGAAATCCTCGAAATGATAACAGACGGAAGAAAATAAAAAGTACTATAGATGAAAATATTTTACAACAAGTGGTTTATCAAACAGAAATACATCTTAGGTTATAAAGATCTGATATCATGGAAAACATAAACTTAGCACGACATAGTACATAAGGAGAAATAAGACTTAGTTTCTGTGAACTTCTTCAGCCTTCCGCTGGCTGCTGATACTTGACGAGCTCCTCCTCCTCCTTCTAACATATATACATCCCATGAGCATCTTCAACTAAGACCTTGGTTTTAGAGGACATTGATTCCGGGAGTGCTCCGTTCTGTTCCCACATCCCATGCTGTAACTATGGTCTTGCCTCAGCCCCTTAGCAAGAAACTTACTTGTGACATTTAAAAAACATATACCACATGGACCATTATGATGTATGCATTGGTGGCATCAAGGGTAAGTTTCTCAAAGATAAGCTCTTCCTTTGTTAAAAGAACATAGACCTCATGCACTTCTTGTCTTCTATCTCATGTCTCTATGACCTAGTTAGTGCGGTTATGGTTTAAGTTGCATACATTGTCTCCTGGTCGCTTTTCCCATTTCCTTTGTTGTTGATTTGGTTATCGCCGCTGTTGTTGTTTTGGTTATTTGTTGTGCTTGGTGCGTTGTTGGGGTTGTTGTTGTTTTTTTTTTTTTTGGTTGTGTGTGCTCTTACCTCTTTCACTACCGGGCCATGAGCTTTGAGTCACCCTAATAGCTTCGATTGTTTGTGGATCAAACGAAGTCACATTTCCTTAATAACTTCGTGAAGTCCCCATAAAAAAAGCCTCTAAAGAATTCTCGCTATCCCAAGACCATCGACGGCATAACGCCGCCACTCGAATCTCTAATGTATGTGTCATATCGTATTCAATCGTTACATTAGTTCAGAGAACTCGCCTCCAACTTTTTTTTCACTCCGTGACGAGGACAAAACTTCTTAGTCACCAAACCCTTAAATTGCTCCCAAGTAAGCTTGAAAGCATTCTCCATTCCAATCGGTTGAGCATATGAATTCCACCATGACAATGCTCCATCGAAAATGATTGTAGCAAATTTGACTTTACTATCATCCGGCAATTACAAAGCAAAACACGATTCCACCTTTTCAAAACCATCGTATTCATGGCCGCGGTCCTTCAAATTCCCCTAAACTTCTGGGCTCACCACTTTTGAAATCCTTGTACCTAACATCTCTAACTCCGATCCTCCGCATTTCCAAAGAGCAAATACTTAGCTCATGTGTTTAGCAAAGAAAGGCTCAAGAAGCAGAAATTTCCATCATCGCTTCTTTCGACTTTAAAGCATCGCCTATACTATCATTCACTAAACTTTGAATAATGCTGGTCATTTTAATCAGAAATTAGCTTCTTTCAGCATATCTTCTTCAAACAAGAGGAAATGTGAATTTTAGCAAAACTGACAAATAATAAACACTCCAAAGAGATGTGATAAGAAACGGTAAGTTTGAGGTTATTTTTCAAAATAATCGACGGGTTCCGAAAAGATGGGTTATGAGGTGTCAGTGCTTCCAAGTGTATAATGGTTTAGTGACTTAATGTGTTAGTAACGTGTAACTCGACATGTTAGTGATGAAACAAAGGAGTGAGAGTGACCTTGCCCTACATAAGGGTTTATCTCGCATTCGACGCATTCCGTGATGAGTCAATTGATGTAAAGATTGTGATAGGGAATAACAAGGAATTCACCACATTAGAGTATGAGGAAAGGATAATGGGATGGGTATTTAAGGGCATCCGTGTGACAGTCGATATGAAATGAAAGTAAATAACTAAAAATGTACGATAAATCGGCGCAAAGTGAACATGCACTTATGATGAAATGATGAGATGTTATGATGATGTAGTTATAGTCTAAGGTCAATGATACAACCTAGTTCTCTATAATCAAGCCTGATGCCAACTGTCATTACACCCCCAAATTACTCGCTTTTGCGCCGAATGGAATTCCTCGATTGACCGTCATAGCATCACAATCACAGTTATATTGAACGACCTAAAGTGTCGCTTGGAAAATACATCGTTTGATTTAATAAAATAATCAAAGTTTACAAAGTAGGTCCCAAATGAAAATCAACTTGTGCGGAATAAATTTGTTACAATTCAAACGATGTTTTAGAGTATGAAAACCCAAGGAGACGCGGCCGTCACCACGACTCCATGAGGTGTCCAAATACATGCCATGAAGTGTATACCTTAGATACCGAGATAAACATGTTAAAAAGTGTCAACACAAAGGTTGAGTGAGTTCATAGAGTTTGTTTGAAATGTAAAGTTTTCAAAAAGTTAAGGGAAGAAAAGCATTGTAAATCTTTGAAATGTAAAGACTATCAAAATCGTTATAAAGAAAGGCATTGTAAACCACTCGCCCAAGTCCCGCCCCATACAAAACTTGCAACCCGGTGGTTCACAACCCATTGCCGAATATATAGTTTTAGTTCAAACAGAAATCGTCAAATGAATTCACAATAGTGCATGACTCAATGTATTGAAATCGCTATACAAAGCAAAGGCATGTAAATCCACTCAGTTCAAGTCCCTACCATAAAACTTTGCACCTGTGTTCACAACCCATTGCCAAAATGTATATATAGTTTATATTCAACCACACATCGTCAAATGAATTCACATTAGTACCTAACTCGAATGTAGAACAATAGCACATAATCAATAGCACCTATCTCAATGTATCAAGAGTCAATCACATACAAGATTTTATTCGACGATGTATCAAGATATCAACTGATATAGAACGCGAAAATTTAATGGCACTATAGCACGCAAACAAGAACAATTGATATAGTATAACATTTGATTTAGAAACAATGGTGATCACGGTAGCATTTAGCCTTAAAAGTCAAAAGTACTTATGAAGTAAATGAGAATCAGCTTGAGCATGTATCTCCCAAAAACAGCTTATGGAAAAAGTAAAAGTAGGGTTATGGAACTCACTTGGTAAACCGAATAATGGCAAAAGTGAGTACACCGAGGTATAATGTAATGTTAACCGGGACCTATTATCAATGATATGATATGTCATGAATTGCAATGTAAGGTTATGCATGCATTCCGATGTTATTATATACCATTTACTTAGTTTTGAAAATATTACACATCGTTTAAAAAAAATACTCTTTTGACGTCTTGACCAATCAAAAATCATTTTACATGTTTTTACGTCAAAATGTCATCCTACAATGGTTTTATAATGATTTTTAGAGAAATTACCACTTTTCTTCGCAAAACAATGTCGCCGAATTTTATGAAATTAACAAAATGGCTTAGGAAAACTAGTCGAACAACAGTGTACGCGATCGTTAGAGAACGAACTCGACTGTTTTGGAAAGTTTGTATCGATATCTAAAAGTTTCAGTTCAGGAGTTTTCGCCCAAAATCTCGAACATAAAGATAATAAGGGTTAAAGATGGTGGTTTTGGCTAATTGTGTGCAGAAAATTAGTTACTGCAAGTTTATGAAAACGTGCATATCTTTGTCGTTTCAAATCCGTTTTCTACGTATAATACGCCCTTAGCTTCGTATCAAAGTATACTAATATATTTTTGAAAAGTCGAAATAATTTGTGAAGCTTAAGGCTCATCTTTGACTCGGACAAAATAAATATAGTATGCTGAAATTTCAGAAAATAATATATTTCATCGCCAAACTTCAAAATCCATAACTTCTTCAAGAGAAAGTCCGCTTTTATCCGCCTGCCGCCACGGATTCGTTTTAAAGTATATTTTCTAAAAATCAAGGCCAAAGTTTCGTACCAACTGTAGGTTTTTCCAGAAATTCGAAACAAGGACAGAACCTTTTTATATACGTATTGAAAATAGTTTTTCTCGGACAAAACCTATTCTAATCCCTTCAAATCAACTCCAAAGCTAATCTAATCCTACCATACACCTTCTTAGGGTGTCATTGGTTCCTAATCACCATCAAGACCAAAGAATACCAAGGGAATATTTATAGGATGACCATAGTATATAGATAACTCTAAAATCATGAAATAAAATGGTATAAATCACATATCATGCATACTTGTCTAAAAAATGAAAAGAAACATATGAAATGATAAGGAAACATGAAAATGAAAGAAATATGCTTACAAATGAATATGATGAGGTGAAAGTAACAAGGTAAATCCTAAACACTCTTGGTTTTTATTTCAAAACCTTATAAAAGTATATACTAGATTGTTAAAACACTTGGTCTTGAGAAAATTTTGATCCCTTGCTACTCCTATGGTAGAACCGGTTTGTGTGGAGAACCAAAAGAGAGGAGAGAACTTTTTCTAATACTTGAAAAATGATTGAAGTGTATGAAGAAAATGAGTTAGTAAGACTTTATGTATATGCATTTATCTAGAAATTAAGAACCATTAATCAAATTAACCACCCTATGCTATCGGATTTTGGGGGTTTTGTCCAAATATATATATACATATATATTTTTTTTTTTAAATGATTGTATAAATACTTGTAAATAATTTGTAAGAAAATGTAAGTAAATGTGTAAAAAATGTATAAGTAAGGTAAATGGGTTTTAATAAAAAGAGATTTTAATAGACCAAAGTAGAATGTAATGAGATAATAAAATTGTAAAAATACATTCTTGTGAAATTTTGAGTGATAAAATATTATCGAGTAGTTTTAAGAAAAACGTCGTAATAGTATAACTTTAACGATTTATGCACCAAATAAATTTAAAACACTAGGAAAACTCAAAATATAGTTTATATAACTAAATGTAAGTAATAAAATATGTCGCGATCATTTTTGAAAGTAATCTGATTAAATATTTAAAATAATTACCGTGAGAACGCTATTTAATATAAAAAAATTATTAAATGCGCGAAAAATGAAATGTCATGAATGAACTAATGAGATGCAAATGATGTCAATGGAATGTATTCAGTCTTAGTCCATATGAAATGTACGTGATGTTATGATCATGATTACCGCTAAACCTTCATTACTGACTTGAACAAGAAAAAAAAAAAAAAAGCTTACTATAATTGTTGAAATTGTAGGCATGCATTGTGTCGAGAAATGACCCCAAAAGTACGGATTGTCGCCAATAACGAATTTACTCCCTTAGAAACAGATCACCAACCGTGGATCTGCAGATGTACCGCTCAAATCCTAATTAAACAATAATCGCACATCGGATACTAAAAAAGGCAAAGTTAGAGAGACAATCCAAGTTAGAAAATATCAGAATCGGCGCTTTGAATCGGTCGATATAGCTTGAATAGCCGAAAAAGCTCGCAGGAATGGGTCTTTACATGTGAATTTCGTAATGCGAAAAAACGTAACGCCGTTTGGAAAGAGTAAATAACATAAAAGCTTTAACAAGAGATACACATCCATCGATGGTACCCTTAAAACACGTGGTATCTCCTATGAGTGATTTAAGACGAAGCACCATTGAATGGATGACTCAAAGTCCTGATTCCACTCAACCCGCACTTTGTTATGCTAAATAGAAGTTGATTACATTTGCATAAATCTGTAATGGTGTCATGTAAGCATTGTGTTGGAACTTAGATTTGTAGCGCCAAGATACGTATTGTAACATGTAATGCGCTGCTATGGAAGGGTATGATATTACGGCTATCCTGTGTCAAGAATATCCATACCATAAGTAAACATAAAGCTCCAAATAAAGGAAAAATTCTCAAAAAAAATACTCATGCTTTTTAGTTACTCGTTAGAAAAATAAGAAGAAATCCAGTCCCTACAACACCGGAGAAACTGCACCATGTTCGGGTGACACAACGTTTTCCATAACTCAAGTTCCTTCAAAAATGTTTTCCTGTAATACGCTTTTGTTACATAAGCTAATAATGCCAAAATGATTTTCCACAATAACTCATGTGTGACTATCTGGGTCAAAGTTCATTCTGACTCTTCTCTCATTTGATGCAATGGAAGACCCAGACTTTCTTGGCGTACCACGATTTTACCACGCCATTTTAGTCCATAAACTTCACCGATGCACCGTTGTCATGTTTAGCATGCATTAGGAGGTTATTTTATTAAGCAATTCAGCTTGATATAAAATTAGTTAAAAATCAAGTAATGTTTACTTTAGTGGAACATTATCTTTAAAACAAAATGTAGTTTCATTTGATGTTTATGGTCGCCTGAGGTGTTCACTTGTAACTGCAACAATTGATTTTCAAATTGATTTTTATGGTCACCGAGGTGTTTTCACGAATCAAACCAAATCCATATCACCAATTTCCAACCATCACATGACATCCGTAGAACTTTTTCAATCTCTAATAATCATTTGTTAATTCCATGACCAATAACAATTGGCTTATTTATATGACCAAATTCCTTATGGGGCGCTACATATTTCAAGTCAAAAGTCGCTATTTACATATTATTATTTAATGGACTATGAGGCGTCGCTTGTCTATTTGAGATGAATGACACTTCAAATGACAAAATCGCTTTAAACACATATCCAAACAAATAAAAATTTAGAAAGAAAGGACTCACACCGGTTAAGCTCTTGCTAGTAAGAGGAAACAATCCAGCCTTCGCGCTTCCAATTCTAGATTATTGAAGTTTCGCTTCAAGTCCGTTTTTTTCTCATCAAAGAATGATGTATCCAAAGTCTAAGAAAAATCAAAATAAATCAGCAATTAAAATATTACTCATTAACAAACGTGGTATCCCAAGCGATCCGAAAGACACACTATTAACCAAACGACCCGCCTAAACTCACCATCATCACACGCCGACCAAAGTCGCCGCACACCAACAAACCTGCTATTGAACGTGCACATGGTAAACAAAAAAAGCAACCGCTTTTTTTTACCTGGCAACCATAGGTCTCTCATTAGAAAAAGCAAATAAATTGATTTTGAAGACTTACTTATAATCTCGTATTGGTTCAATCAGATACCTGTGTCATAATTTGTTGTTTGATCTTCCTAGCATCTTGTTTATGAATTAGATATGACCTTCACTGCATTTTTTGTGTCCCCTTTATCCAGATGAATATGCACCTTCAGTCGCCTTCTTCATCAGCTACCTTCCGATAAGGATGAGAAGTGTTGGAATCTGGAACAATATATACACACATAGAAAGAAAAGACCGGCTTTTTTTTTTGGCTAAAGGCGGTGGATATCAGATGAGGATAGATGAAAGGGCGGTGAAAAAAAGTTGATTTTGGATATGGTTTTTTTTTGGGCTGGAATACCAACCCAGAAGCCCAACAACCCATTTATTAGCAAAAAATTGACATATGCGTGGCACGTGGGACGGGGAAAATTTTTTTAAGGCCACCGACCTAGCGGATTAGTATATATATAGAATTATTATCTATTATTTATTATTATTATTATTTATTATTATATTAGTATTATTATTATATAATTATATTATTATTATTAATATTATTATTTAGTATTATTGTTGTTATTATTATTATTATTATTGTTTTCTGAATTACATTACGTTGCAAGTCAGCCAAACATAATGACAGATTTCATCAATTACAATTCCAACACATTACAATTTCAACACATTCCAATTTTATGAATTACAATTCATTCAAATTACAATTCATTCTAAAATTACAATTCCTTCAAAAACATTCTGCGAATTAAATATGTCGATGTTGAAAAAACCATTTTGACACATTTAACTTATTTTCTTTTTTGGTTGAAATGAATTGAATATGTCGATGTTGTCAACTTATTTAACAAGTTTAATGATAAAGAAGCTTAGTTGGACAAATACGTACATAAAAAACAATGTCAAATTAGTTTACCACATCAACATAACCGAACGGTGTCAAACTTAAAAAACATGTCAAAGCCGTCAATAGGACTTTTTGAATAAAGGGTTTTGCTAAACACCGCCCACTGAGCAATGTTTAAGGCATATGAAACAATTTATTCTTACTAAATTTAAAGTAATTATGTATTTAATTCACAATAAATGAACATAAAAATTAACTTAAATATATGTCAATTTTAATTTAATAAAATCTAAATATCCTTTTATATTTATGTTAAACATTGCCCAGTAAACATTATTTAACAAAACTCTTTCAAGAATTAAAATACACATTGATGATTCAATCAAAAAAAAAAAAAAAAAAGCTGCTTTTCCAACATTTTGAATTTTGATCAATATATGTTGGGCTTTTTGTGACCTTCGCCCTTTTGACATACGATCCAATGCATAGCGATGGACTTTTATGGTATGACAGCCATGAAACTATGATTTATACGAAAACCGACTTGACGAACATGAGAGCGTTACTTCATGAATCCAAAATAACTGGGGTGTGGTACCCTTGCAGCTCAGAACATGAAAGTTAGAAGGTTATGATACATGGGTAGCTCGCTATCCATCTTGACCCTCAACATTAGTTATTTTAGTTGCGAAAAGGGTTTATCTATCTTATTACCTAGAAAAAGCATTTGAGCATTTAAAAGCTTATTCGTGTGCATGTGGATACCTTATTTGGCACATCACTAGCCATGTACGTGAATCATGAAATTCGGCTCGTGAGTTTTACATTACTACCTAAAAGTAAAGAACTATTAGTAAGTTAATTAATAATGTATGTGTTGAGGATTGGATAAGGGTAGTAGGTCGACTAGGAAAAAAGGTGATTACTCTGGTCCCACGCTGGGACGATAACCCATGCCACGCCGCTTTTTTTCTCTCCAAATGACCTGGGACAACCCGGATGCCCCAGTCGACGACCCAAGGAATTTAAAAAAAAAAAAAAAAAAAATCATTTTTAACATAAACTAAAATTTCATTAATAATTAAAATGTTATAACGCTAAATAAAAACAATACGAAATACATAAATCATAAATCTAATCTGAATGATCCCCGCATGCAGAGTAATACGAGGGAGTACGAGAACGAGCAAATCCCTCGACCCGAGCCAAATCTTCCTCGTCTACACCATCGTCTTTGTTCTCCCGATAGCTACAATTGATTTTGGTGCTGACGTTGTTCGTTATCTTCGAAACACACCGCCACAACTTGTCAAGAACCTCGCGATCTTTGCGGGCTTGATCTTTAAAAAATTTGTCGATCATGCCTTTTCTTTCAAGAGTAATGTCGGCAAATCTGGTAGTTTTGTCTCATTTGTTCCTTCTCCGCTTCCGTCAAACACGATGACGCTTATAATATTCGAGCCTCATCGTCGAGATATTGCATTGATTTTGAACGCATAACTCTGCATATCTTCAACAGAATTGAGAAGACGGCAAACCATATTAAATATTGTGTTGAGAAGTATTTTGAGGTTGAATTGTGTTTGAAATTGTGTGTTAAGAAATGTGTTTGAGGTGAAGTTGGTATTTATAGAGTGGTAAATTTGGTTTGAATTTTTTTTTTTTTTTTTTTTAAGTTAAAGACCAAACGGTCAAATTTTAAAACTTGTGTTGCATTTGACATCGAGTGCAAACTCACTCGATATTGCAATTCTCCCTTGCTCGACCGATGTGCCGCCCCACCTTCACAATCGATGTGCTCGATATAGACATCGGTTGTGGACTAAAAGTTTGCACACCCAACCGATGTTATTTCTTCGAATGCGACTAGCCTTAGAGGTCACGGCGTTGCAATAGGGACCATGGAGCTGTAAATGTGTTGTGTGATATGTGGGCAGTTTTGGTTTGTTAACTTGCAAGTGTTTGCGATGTCATTAAATGGTGATAATGAAATGCAAGAGGAGTCACCTCATGCATTTTCCATTGCAATGCAACCTTACGCACATCCTTTTTATTAATGTTCCTACTTCGTTATAAACTATAATATTAATGCGCATAGCGGCGATGGTGTATAGTATTATTAATTTGTGTGTATGCAATTTTTTTATGTATATATGAGTGTTGAGTAAAAAAAGAGCGAAAAAAAGTTAGTTAAACACATCATAAATACACATGGGCCCACGAAAAAGTACACAATGACTCACATAAAAGTACACTTGTATCCTTGTGTACTTTTTGTTTAAAGGTTAAAAAACCCCATATTTAAATATTTAAAAGATTCAGTTGTCTTTTATATGTAAATATATTTTAGTATTATAACATTACTTATTTTGTAAGTTTAAAGTGCATGGGAATTTGTTAAATTTAAAAATTTACTAAAAGTTATGAAAATCTAGAATTTTACAATTAAGTCCATAAAATTGGATTTAAGACCTAAGGTTTGATTAAAAAATTTATTAAGCAATAAAAGTATAACGTTTTTTTACGCTTAAGTCCAAAAAAAGAGTTCCTAAGACATGTGTGTTTCTGTTTTTTATTAACATTAACATGATTCGATATTTGTTGACTAAAATTTAATTTAATTTTACTTTTATTAACTAATAAGAAAACTTAATTTTAATATATAGGCGAAATGGAGCTTTTTGATTAGTTCTATTGGGGCCTGAAACATTTTTTTTTCTTTTTTTTTTAATTTTTATAAATACTCCGAAATGAACATTTTTCTATATAAACTTAAAGATTACCGTTTATTAAATGATTTTTACTGTTGTAACTCATTTGATAAATGTCATTCCCCCAGGTTTAGTAAGATAACCATAAACAACTCTAGTGTACTAAATACAGTAATAAATTACTTCTCAAAACAATCAAACTTTACACTTTAGTATCCCTTTGAGTTGAAAAAAAAAGAAGCCCTCTACACTTGCTAAATTTTAGATTTTAGTTGTATGGTTTAGCATCCTATTAAACTATTAAGTTTAGTGAAATAACAAATTAGCTAACAAATTAATTAAACTTTGTATTCTAACTATCTTCGCATCATTTTAAAATAGGGTAAATGTTTTTTAAAAGGAATCATTATATTATTTGCTTTTATTGGTAGCGAACAAATTTTTTAGTTTTTATAGGTACTTTTTTTTCAAATTCATCCTTTTTAGGGTACATTGTGACATTTTTGCCTTGGGGGGAAAAATAATTATATTAGCTAAGAGGGGCTAAAATGTCCAAAAATTTCAAGAAAATACCCAAAAAGGATGAATTTGAAAGAAAAATATCCACAAAAGCAAAAACTTTTATTCGCTACCCACAAAAGCAAATAGTGACAAGTATGATACCTTTTAAAAATATTTGCCCTTTAAAATAAAATAAAAAAACTATACAGGGTTTTGTTAAACACAACTCTATGGTTGTGTGTAAACATTCCAAATTTATGAAATTGACAATTAATGAACTCATATAGTCCATAACTATATAGCTTTAATTATTATAAAAGAGGTAAGTGATGTTAATTATGAAATGTTTAAAGTTCATTGAGTGTTCATTAAATGTTAATTATGTATTTATAGAATGCTTATACATAATCCATTAGGTTGTGTTTAACAAAACCCTATTTTAAAATCACTTTTACACTTGTTGCTGCTGTTTTTATAGTTTCATTAAGGGGCAATTATGGCATTGCACTTTTCGCTCGGGGTGGCAACACCTTCTAGGCACAAAGTTGGCGTATTCCTCAAATAGACTTTGAGACTAGCGACTTTTTTCTTCCAATCAAAGAGCGCCAAGTGTCCATCCACTTTTCAGAACCCAATGATTGAATTTTACTTTTTGTACCTATATTTTTTAAGCGACCTAGACCCAGCGAATTTTTAAGATTCGAGCAAAATTCTCTTTTGCATTTTCAAGAAAAAAGTCAAACTTTCGAAACTATTATTTTATTCCTTTAGCGCCTTCCCAATGATGAGCAACTTAAGCGAATTACTTTGAGCGCCTTTTTTAACTTTGTACTTTTGTACTTTTATGCTTATTTTTACATAAATTTTAAATACTTTTTAGATTACTTTTATACTTCTTTTACTTAAGCGAATTCCTTAAAATAATTAAGCGCTTTTTAATATGACTAGTTCTTCTTTACCTTATTCGATTATTAGAATAACACATACATTACAAAATACTCCCACAAACCAATATCCATCTTCTCGAAATCCAGGTTGAACTCTGCAAAAAAATATTTCGTATTCGGGTACGTATTTATATTTTTACATTAAAATTGGTTTTTACTTTCGTATATTGATATATATAAATTATTTGTATCTTTGTTTTTTTTGTATTTTATTTAAAATTAATCATGTTTAATTGTAGTTTTGTAACCATGAAATTGTTTATTTAACTTAGCTAAGGTTTTTAATTGAGTTGGGGTTTTTAATTTAGCTGGTGTTTGGAGATGTGCACTGTTTTTGGCTCCCCAAAAATATTATCATTTTTTATATAGGGTTTGGACAGAATTGGTCATTGTTGTAGATAGATCTGTAAATCAATATCTCAGTTATAATTCTGCAGCTCATCAAGGTATGTCATTTTCATGTTTAATTATGTTAAAGGGTCTTTGGGATTGCTTATTGTTAATGCTTATAATAAGCTGCTTAATAACTAAGTACATATTGTACAATTATTGGAATGGCTTTCTAGTTTTTTAAGGTATGTCATTTTCATGTTAAATTTGTGTTAAAGGGTGTTTGGGGTAGGATTGCTTACAATAAGCTGCTTTAGTAAATAAGCACTTCATGAAATTACAATAATTAGAATGGGGTTTTTTTTTTTTTTTTTTCCTTCTTTTTTTCCTTTTTTTATTTTTTTTTAAGAACGGCACCAAACTTGAAATCCGAACCCCGAGTTAAACCATCCAAACGGGCAGGCCCCGGACCTGAACCATTTGGAGAGACCCGCGAAGGGAACCCTAGAACTCACGGCTTCGCATTAAGAGGAAAACCTCGATTTTTTTGTCTCTTGCGCCTCAACCCTTGGTAAAACTCTCCCAAGCCCCAGAAGGAGCCGGTGGCCAACCGATGAGCTAAGCTAGTTGGTTTGGGTAACCATAGTTTTAGTTTCCGACCTTTTGGCCCACTAATCCACGGGGTTTAAACCGGCCACACGGACTCAAAACGAGTAAAGCCCTCCCTTTTCTAAGAGTTTGGTGTTTTGCAAATAGTAGTACTTGAACTTGACACCTCTCACATTTTAGTGATGATAGTCACAAGACTTTTGCCACTGGGCCGTCTCTTAGTGAGTGGTTAGAATGGGTTTCTAGTTATGATGGTAAATAGCACGTAGTAGTTTTGGTTCATTTCTAATAAGTGTCTTATTGTAGAAAAAGGGTTTAAGTTTTCATGTTTAGGTTACTTGGGGAGGGCGAGTCTTTTGACTCATGAGGATGTTGTTTTAGCTTGTAAAGTGGGGTTTATAAGCTTATGTAAATTTTGAAAAGCTTATAAGCAAGATTTTTTTTCCGGCTTATCAAGATGAGCTTATAGCTTTTTTAAGGCCTTGAGCTCAACTTGATAAGCTCATATGCTAAAGAAAGTGGGCTTACGAGGTTTTCAAATTTTACATAAGTTCATAACCCACTTTATAAGCTAACACTAACACCCCCTCATATGTACTGCCCTATGGCCTAACCTGGTATCCCGTGAATATTTCTGACCCTTTTCTGGCCAAGTTACCCACATCTGTGTACCCAGGGAGGTTGTGTGGAGGTCATTTGACTTACCACTAGGCCATTTGGTGAGAAGATCAGGTCCGGCCTACTTATTTTACCCAAATTAAGCAGATAAGCAAGCATTTTGTTTTATCCTATCACTCTATACTGCTTAACTATATAAAAATAAGTAGATAAGAACAAGAAGAAGGAAAAAAAATCCAAACACCCTTTAATAGTGAAAACAGGTCAAGCGGGTTGAAGGTCGCACCAGATGTATATTAGATTTTTTGAGCTAAATAAGCTATTATTAGTATGGCTTTTGTAGTATAAATGCAAAGCTAACCCAATTTATCAATAAGAAATCCTCTTTATCAGGCATGTTCACTTTGACTGTATATGTGCAGTTTATCTCACTTTCTATGTTTTCAACATTTTGTGAGGTTATATCGACTTCTATTCTCAGAAAGCGAGGGCCCTAAAAGGGTTGTATGTGTCATGTCCGGAGGTACCACTGTCCCGTTAGAGCAACGCTGCGTGCGTTACATTGATAACTTCAGCTCAAGACATAGAGGAGCAACTTCTTGCAAGTATGCTACTATACAACTTACTATAACATTTTCAAACTATTATCACATATATGTTTAAAGATAAGATGAATTTGGTGATGATATGCAGATACTTCTTGGAATCCGGATATTCAGTCATCTTTCTCTATAGGAGGTGAATATCGAGTTTATTAAACTTAAAAGTTTGACTTATTGGCCCATTACCCTTTGTTGACGTGTTCAAGAATTTGTGCAGGGGAACCTGTCAGCCGTATTGCAGATCGCTTCCGGATGATCCACTATTAGAACTTTGATCTGACTATCCAATGAGTAATGACCAGGACATACGATTATGTAGGATATTGGATATTGTTTTAATCAAAGATCATGTATGAGGATAGAATCAAACAAGAAGATTTTAGAGAGAGAGAGAGAGATGGGTGGGATACTTTCTAGAGAGAGAAAGAGATGAGAGAAAAATAAAGTTGTATGATTAGAAAAATGAAAGCACCAACCCTCTCCACATGAGGAGAGGGATATTTATAGTTCTTACAAATAACGCCACCTACGGGCTGTGGATCAGACATACATTGGGTAAAGACCGTCGGCCGTCTCCAGTGTTGGTCTAAACTAAATAACTAACTAATCTAATAAACAGTAAATAACGAAATAACTACAAGTCTACGAGCTAACTTACGCTAGATAATATTTGGGGTGGCCGACTCTTCACCATGGAATTTCTAATTGTTGGAAATTATAAGTTTGAGTTGATAAAGACAAAAAGAATGAAACAAGAGGGACTTAATGTGACAAGAAGGAAACCTACAAAAAGATGGAAGGACTTGCTTGCAAAAGAAGTTTTATTTATTAGTCCTTATCCTCTAGTATATAAAGAGGACATAGGTGTAGGTTTAATATAAGTCTTCCATAATGTAGACGTCTAGTAAAGGTGTGTGTGTGTCCTAGGCGTATAGTCTTGTAAACGCCTAGGTTATTAGTTTAGTTAGTAGACGTGTTCCTATAAACGTCTATATTAGAGTATTAGTTAATGGTGAATAAAAACCTTGTTCAATAACAAAGTATTGTTTTGATTATTCCGCTGCTTATTATCTTTGTTATTGATCCCTAGCTGAGCTTATAAACGATCTTATCAATTGGTATCAGAGCCAGGTTAACTAGCTTGTTAAGGAATTATACTTTAATCTGGCTCTGATACCACTTGTTGGATCAATATACTTTAATCAAACTATCTTAACTAGCTTGTTAAGGTTTAATAACCTCGGATAAATCCTAAGTTATTAACAAAGAAACACTGAGCAATCTTTATTAAGTACGCGGAATTTACTTAACAAAGCTAAGAAGAATAACCTTTTATTATAAACTCTAAATCTGCTTATTATGCAGATACTCTAATACAACTCTAAGATAATCAAACTTTTCTCTAAAACACTAATTAACTTGTGAATTCGTAAACTCTAAAACTCATAAACTCATAAGCAATCGAGACATCTAATGCCAATCTAGGAGTCCTTTTCTAGGCTCAAGGATATCCTAGTCGGTTTACAATTGATAACCTTGTACGACAAGTAATCTAAATATAGAATACAATACTTTCCATAAACAAATAACAGTTCTTTAGTTCTTTGCAAGATTTTGACTTTTAGGTGCGAGATTTGACTTTGTCTTTAGCAAGATTACTTTGACTCTCTTTGACTTTCCCAAGATTTGCAGAAAATTACAAGACTTTCATATCTTCAAAGATTCATGTCTTCAGCACTTTCATATCCCAACACTAATTCCCAACAATCTCCCCCTAAGGGAGGTCACCCCATGATTTACATTTTGAATCCTAGTATTCTATTCTTGACTTTGTTCTTGAGCTCGTAGACTTCAATTCTTCAATTCTGCAATCTTTGTGCATTAGTAGCGATTCTTTAAAATCCGCATTGATTTGTACTTTAAGTGGAGGTCTTTGAACTGATCCACATCTTTGATTATCTTTGAGCTTTCATTGAGATCATCAGCCACAGTAAATCTCTGGATCACCCTTTGTTGTGTTGCCATAATGTGAAGTTGTGACTTTCGGACCCATGCTCACACTTCGATCATGACATCTTTTCATCGAGTAGCGAAGCTTTTACTGGTTCATGATATTTGTGGCAAGCAGTAAGCATAGTATGAAAATATCGAGCCAGTTCTGGATATGCACCACCATGATTTCTTCAATTAAGTGTGATGCTGTGAGCATGCGGCTTTGATTGACTTCTCAATTCGGATCACGAACCGTCCAAAATGTACCCGCAAACAACAGTTAGCAATAAAACATACGAAAGTGTCTTTGATCACTTTCATTGAATTGAGGTACACGGCCCACGTTTCCCCGTTGATCAGTACGATAAGCATCGCCTGTGATCGTAGGATTCCAAGAATCTCCTTGACAGTTGTTTCTCGAAATGCCTAGCCGTTCTCAAACCGGAACGCCTCAAAGAAGACAACACGGAGTGAGTGAACCAGCGAATTGAGATTCACTGATTGATGAAAAATTGATTTGAAAAAAACAATCGCGTATTGCTTGAAGAAAGAGTTTTGCAATATGACGAAGGTTTTATGAGAAAGATCAACTTTCAATCAAAAATACTTTTTGTATTTGAAAAAGAATACACATTCGATGTGCTAGAGAAAAGAAGAAATTTGCACATCGAACGGTTTTTCCAAAAGCATTTTTTTCAATCAGAGATACTTTTTGAGTTTGAAATATGAATACATGTTCGATGTGCTAGAGAAAAAGAAGATTTGCACATCGAACGGTTTTTCCAAAAGTATTCGTCAATTCCAATCCTGGATCAAGGTTGATTCACGAGTGAATCGCCCCATCGTTTCTATCAAGTTGTCACAAGCTTGATCTTTTGCAAGATCTCACATGTCACCCACCAAGAGCTTGTTTGATGTTGGCTCTAGAAGGATTTCCATCTTCATCGTGAATACTTTTACATATCACTCGGATGTTCTGGCAATACCACAAGGATAATGCGTAGGACTCATAAGATATAATCCCTCTTTCCACATTATGTGAAACATAGAGTCTTCATATTCAGTGTCCTAATGAGATTTATATGATGATCTCATGGCTCTAGACTCAAAAGTGCACATTTGGTTTCCTATGTCGGAGACTAGAGAGAGGGTCTCCTTCTTCAATATCAACAATCTCTAAGAGAGAGTCGATAGATAATGTCGGTTCCCCGTGAGAATGAAACAAGTCCTTTTAAGAGGAACTTGAGTAGCTTGGGAAGTTAGGTGCAGTGCGTCACTGGGTCCATGACGTCTTGTCTTCAATACTAGTGTTACCTTAGTAACCACCAGTAGCCTATGTATTGAACCCGGCTTTACTCTAAGGTTGAATTATTGGAGGGCTATTTCTTTTCACCCTTTTCACATTCAATTCTTTTTCATTCTTCAACCCCTTCAGTGCTTACCGAGACTTCATAACTAGAACCTTGTTGGGTTTATTTCAGTTCTAGCTCTATCTCAGTCCGCACTCTTCCCATATCTCACTTTTCTCCTTTTTTCATCATACCTAAGGACTCTACACTATCTAGTGGATTGTCCCTGGGTAGATCCCTCCGGCTCTGGCGGATTGTGGGAACTAATACCTAACCTTACCATCCTTATAACTCCATGCATAAAATAAAATGGTCGGTCTTTTGGTACAGTTCATTCTTCCATAAAACCAATTGAAAAATCATTTGGAAAATCAATCAAGGTACTTGTGATACGAGATCAAAGCATTTTGTACCTTAATTGCTTTGATCGTTTAGAAATGCTCCCCCTCAACATGTGCATATGATTTGTAAATTGTTTACCACATGGAGGCAAGAGTTCTTTGAAACAATTTCTTGATCACAATTTCCTTAGAAAAATCCTTTTGATTTTCATGGTAAATTCTCCCCCTCAAGATGTGCGATGGTTGTTTCAAATAATTTTAGCACATAGAGGAAAGAGTTATTTGAAGTACTTTTCATGATTGCCAATAGAAACCATTCGCTCCCCCTCAATATGTGCATCGATATACGAAAGAGTTTAGCACATATTAGAGAGAACTCGCACTTTGAATCAAAACGACCATCTTATATCAAGTTTCATTATTAAATCGCAAATTCTACCCTGATAAAAAATATCAAACCCTTTGAGATTTTGGATCCCAAGTGATTTAATAAGGTTTAGAAAACATGGGAGAAAATGTGCCTAGTTTAAATACTCATCTTGTTTTTGGATAAATACTCCTCCTCAATCATGTGCATCATATATTGAAATCGTTTGGCACATGGAGGCAGGAGTGCCTTTAAAGGACTAAAACCAATTCCATTTAAACAGATTTGAGATTTAAATCACGATCTCTCCCCCGATCAAAAATTTCAAACCATTTGAGATTTGTGATCCCAAAAGATTTAAATCATTTAGAAAATTTTAGGGAAAGACGTGGCAAGATTTAATTTTGAAAAATGATAGATAAGGAACAGATTTAGACATTAAAGATTGTTAGTGTCAGGTATGATTGTTTTAAGAGATCTTTAAGTAAAATAAAACAATTTCACAATCAAACAAGAACAGAAAAAATTTCATTTTGTAAGATCTTTGAGTTTTAAAGAAAATCATACCATGACATAACATTAAATCTTTAGATCACCACTTTATAACGTACAAACGGACTTTTTGATGAAATATCTTTTGAAAATATTTAATTTGAAATCACTGAAGATTTGACAAAATAAAATCCGCTGATTTCAAAACTTTGAATCCGATTTATTTTCAAAACAATATTTTTCCATTTTCAAAATAATATTTTCGAATTGTTTAAAATGGTATCATTCACTACTTTTCTCGCACAAGATACGCTAGGTGATAGAGAAGCTTCGTTGTTGCTGTAGGGTGAAGAAAACCGTCTGCGATTACGTAGTGAGACTTCTTACGCGCATTATAATGCCAACCGAGGTCAAATTAAGCTCCGTGTCTTCATTTGCTGATGAAGAAAACCATCTGCTGATGCAGTGAGACCTCTTACGTTGCATTTTTCCATGCCAACTCTCCATAGAAGTCCAATTAAGCTCCGTTTCTTCATTTGTCAACCCAAGATAAAGTTACCCTTTTCTTTCGGCATCCAATCATCTATCGGGAACATTCTTATATTCCAAGATACCTGCATACGTTAGTGAACACACATACAGATATATGGTGGTCGACATCACCCAAACAGTAATCGACTAATAAAAGTCAATCCAATATGTCAATCAATTCATATATAGCATGGGAAAATGTGTTTATCAAAATCTAATAATCTAATCCTAACAATCATATCCTAGGCACCTAGTCCTTCAACGTAGGTTAACATCATTTTCAATTAAGCATATAGGATAATTAGATAATCTCGTTAGATGATATAGATTTGAAAACATTCTCCCCCTCTATCAATGACTTATTTTTTTCAAAAGTTTAAAAGCTGAAGTCATTGATTGAGTTTTGTTTTACGAAAACTCAAAACTAATTGTTTTAAAGCAACTCATTTTCCACAATTTTGTTAAAACAAATATTTTTCCCAAGAATTTTGAAGAAAAAATATTTGAGTAGGAACAAAGTCCTTGACATACTTTCCTCATTTTGTATTAGGATAAGTGCACGAAATATTTTGAAAATTGGTTTAACGCAGCACTTTCCTTTCTTGAAGAGCGGGTTGCTATCTGAAATAATAGTAAACCATGGTATTAAGCGGCTGGTCACAAATCTAAATAACGCAGTTATTTTGAAGCTGCGGGTTACATCTGAAATAACTGAAGCCATATTTTGAGACATGTTTAGAAAGAAATATTTACACCTCCTGCTCGAACTACATCTAAAGTCCCGTGCCATTATTGAATGACATTTCTAAGACCGTAGATGTTATCGATACCAGAAGACATGTCTTGAGAAAACAATATTTTTGGTATTTTTCAAATTTTTCTGATTTTTATGGGTTTTTGTTGGTTTTATATTTTTCTATTTTCTTTTTGCTGGTTTTATATTTTTGTATTTTGTTTTTGATAAATATTACAGTGATAGAGTAGATGATATAGTTTAAGAATATGATGATACGAGTACCGAGATAAGGGTATCGAGTAGCACGTCGTAGAAGATAGAAGTCATCATCTCTAAAACTTTCACCACCAAAGCATTCGAGGCTCTTGAATCGTCGCAAGAACTTGAGCCTTCTAAAAGTGAGTCTTTGGCAGCTTCCCCCCAAATCGACAATCCTCAAAAAAAGACAATTTCCCTCAAGAAGAAGAAGTGAAGCAAACAGTCTCATTGAATGACGATCAACACCCCGAAGAAGACGAGAGCACCGAAGTAACAAGATAACATGGATCATCTTTGCGTTTATCAAACCCAGAATAAATGAATAAGCCCGATCACATGATCTTGTTGTGCGTCCCCGATGTACACATTACTCTTCGAGTTTGAGCAGTTGTCAGTTCTAGGGAACAATATATCAACATCTTCATTTTACCAAGTGCATTCCAGTTATCTTCCATATAACCAATCAGCCCATAATGTACACAAGTACCCAGCCAGAGTAGAAACAACGACATCACAGTAACTGGTTTGAATCACTGATCTTCTCTGCGGATGTCAACTCTGGAATAACTGATTAAGCTCGATCATGTGAACATGTTGTGCGACCCTGATGTACACATATCTCTCCCCTGATGGTTGCGATCACATCGGAATCATCATTACATTGTGTACATAAAGCCATAACCGGAAGCACTACCATAAATCATATAGAAGATGTAGATAAGCAATATCATCTCACGCTCCAAATATTCTTGAAAAAGAGAAGAAAAAAAATTAGCTCAAATGAATCCTGTGAGAATCAACTGCTACAGAAACTCTCTCTGACTATTTTTATCAACCCATATGTAGACAATTTGAAGTGACCACTGAAGAAGCAAACCCGATATACCAAAATTGAAACTGAAGTAGAAGTCCCCGCATTTGTATCTTAATCTTGCACTAATGTTGGAAGAACGATGTCGAGAATTTATGCTCCAAGCAAATCTCTTAAGTACTCACTACTCAATCAAAGTATGAGACATTAACACCTCTTGCGATTATCCACAACGTCATGTGCGTGTGTCACTGAGTAAAACAACGTAACTCCTAATAGTGATAGTTAACCAGGTCTTCAACCATCCACCCCGACTGCTGGTAACTAGATAAACCAAGTCTTCAACTCAAATTCTTAAGCCCGAGCAAGTTATCAAATAAGAACACGCCTTAGTGAAAGTCAACTTCAATCTCAAATAAGTGATAAATGATTAACTCCGAAGTAATCAACTTGTGTCAAATGCCCAACACGTGACTAAACATACAATCGGATGTACATTGACCCACTAAATGAACCGGAACAAATGATTCCTCAACATCAATGCATTCTTCCTAAAAGTATACATGTAGAGACTGATCTGGAAGATTCACCAATAATGTCTTCGAGCGGATGAGGTAGTAATTTTCCTTTAAGTTCATGTGGTTTATTTATAGCGTGCACATTGAGAGGAACAATAATCCATAAAGATTTGGCAAAGGAATACCAAAGAGCGGATCATTATTCATGAGTGCAACTGCAATATTATGATGGTCATTATCAACGCCTTGAGGAATAACTGGATATTGGGCTTCTTGAGTAGTCTGAGAAGTACTTCTTAGATGATCAACATTCGTTAGCGGTTGGAAATACTCATCAAACATATCTTGAAACAATGAATCCCAAACAATAAATCCCATTTATCCTTAGTAAGTGAAACATTAGGCGTTGGAGGAGAGTCGTATGACCATTATTCAAACATCCATCAACATGTAGTATATTCACTCTTCTCCCCCTCAAAAATTGCATCCGACGTTGCCATTTTTGATTTAACCAGTGAATAAGAATATACACCAATGAACGTAGATCCTCTTGAGGATTGAGTGAGCATGGAAAAACATGAAGCTTTTTGATGAAGAATGTCGATGATAATGGTCATAAAAAGGAAGATTTCTCTTCTTCTGAAGATAAAGCACACTGAGGCGTACACTTTTCTTTTCTTTGAGGAATGGGGCCTGAAGTGTTATCTGCAGACGCCATAATGATGAAGTACAAGGCCTGAACTGATGTGAACAGATGTCATAGCAGATTGAATATCAAGGTTGAGTTACTTGAATCCGTGAGTTATGAGATATCAATCCATTTGTTATCCATACTTTAAGCCAGTCCATGTAGTGAAGGATCGAAGTATCTGCAACTGAGTAAGGACTACCTGCACTAATATTACAAGCTTGATTGCATATATATTGGTTAGGGACATTAGTATCCAAACTCTTTGGGGTTTCACGGTCAACCTTGATTTTGTCATCGGTAAACAGCTTTCCGGTAGGTATCCACCTAAGTCCAACATTCTTGAACATTCTACCAGATGGAATCCACTTATGGCAAGGTCTAGGAATGTTGATATTCTTATGCACAGTAGAAGACTTATCGTTATTCCTATACTCCAAAGATTTAGCAGTTGGGATCCATCTAGGCGAAGTTTTCGGTTTGTTTTGCTTCATAACATGTTGAACCTTAGCTATGTTGGTAGTCTTAGTGGATTGTACCTTAGCATGTGAATTAGGAAAATGTTTCTTATTAGGAAAAGACTCAGAGTTTCTAGTTTTGTTTTCAACATGCTTAGCATTCTTCTTCTCATAACTACTCTTAGATGCAAGCCAACCCCTGGTCATTTGAGTGTTCCTAGGTAATGGTTTACAACTACTAGTAGTGCCTTTAAATCTCGTGGAATGCATCACCCTAGATTTTGCACCTAAAATTCTGTTTTTTCGAATCTGTGCCTCTTTCCTAGCTTCTTCTAGATAATAGTTCTTCCACAAGTCATTCGTATCATATGAATTCTGGGTTTTAATGCTTGGTTTTGACACTATTTTCGAACTAATCCTAGAGGTGCTGGGAGTAGAAGTGGCTACCTGCTGAGGGTTAACGGAGCTAGAAGCCTTATTCTTAGGTAACTCAGGTGAAGTGACTGATTTTGACAAAACTTGTTTCTCATTAACTTGGGAGGCAAACCGTGTTTTTGAAAATTTTGGACTTTCGGATATAAACGCAGTAGGCTGCCTAACAACGGACCGGTTTCTAATGGGATGAGAAAATGGTTTCCCCAAGGTTGATGGTTTTGTAAAATTAGTGTTCACACTTTTCCCTACAGTTTTCCTAAGCTCATTCTTTAAGGCAACAATAACAAAACTCTTTTCCTGAAGTTGAGCTTTGAGTTCATCCATTTTTGCTATCAAAGATTTTGTTTGTTCCATAGACTTAGTTCTAGTTTCTTTGACAGAGTCACGTAGTTCTATATGATGCTTTCTCAAAGACTCATTTTCCTTTAGTAATTTGGCCACACAAACCGCTAATTCATCATTTCTCATTTGAATATCATCAATAGCACGAACATCAGAATTACTTGTAACCAAATTACTTTTCACATGCATATCAGAAATATGTTTCTTCAAGTTCTTGATAGTCGAGTTTTTGGCTTGAAGCTGAGCTTTTAAATCGTTTATTTCAAAAAATTCACGGAATTCAGGAAATTCCAGATTTTTACATGGTTTCTCAGTTTGAAGACTTTCCTCCTTTCTTTGTATTTCAATTTCAAGTGAAATGCAATGATTTTCAAGTTTTGAGAATTTGTTTGAAAGTTCATCAAAAGCCTTTTTATTAACCATATCATTTGATTTGAAATTATTACACTCAACCTCAACCAAGGAACATTTATCAGACTCATGTTCAGTATTAAAATCAGTTTGTTTAGGTATATTAGCAGATGCACTATTTTGAACAGTTAAGGGTACCTCATCACATGACACCTGTTCATTTATCGGTCTGATATCTGCATCCACATGATGTGTAACACTAGTCACTGAACTACTGGCTGTGTTAGGCTTATCTGTATCTGAGCCTCTGTATTTAGCAACACCCGATCTTTCAACTGATACATTACCCGAATCATCACAACTATCTCTCAATTGCACCTGACACTCATTTACCCGACCTTTTTTCACCTTGTCATCATTCAGTGCACTTTCCTCAATATACTTCTTAACTTTATCCAAGAGTTGGATTAATGTTTCTCTGAACACATTTGCTTCCATCCAGTGTGATCCTTGAAGCGCTTTTCAGTCATATGATCATCATAATCCGAAGTATATTCACCATTGAAGAATGACTGAAATTTTTTGTAGATCACCTGAAGTGCAGCACTGGAACTATCATTTTGAACCTTAATTTTGTCAAGATGTAGCTCCAATTGTTTTAAGTTTAAGAATAGTGAGCTCATGAACGTTGATAATTCTTGACGGAAAAGTGCAGTAAATGATCGTTCACTTCCCATAGATAAAAGTAACGTGAGGTGAGAATGAAGTTGTTGTTAAGGTTCAATGCAACTTTCCTTATCCTTTGCACAAGCATTCAGTAACATTGACTGGTGCATTTCTGTCTTTTCAGAGTCTGAACCCGGAGATATCACATCCTCATTGATTGATTCAATCATCTTTAATCGTTCAGTGTAGCATACATTATCATTGTTGTCAACAACATCATACAATTTAAGCACTTCTGAAATCACTGGGTCAGTAGAGTAAGACATGATATGGTAGTGTGAACGGGATTTTACAAGTCTATGATTTAAACCGAGAAATAGAATCTTTCGCGGGATTTTACTAAAATCAAGACGAAACCGTGAGACAAGATTAATTAAGAGGGATTGTGTGAAATGAATTTACGGATCTTGTAGACGATAAAGAAGTGATTTTTGATTTTGAACTTTCGATATCACAATAACTAGCACGGTAGTTATTTCCAACGAACCCGGAAAATTTCAATCCAATGTAATACTCAATCTCAGATTCTCGAAGCTTAATCACAACCGTGGTCCAAAATTATACCCTGAAAATATAACTAACAATTTGAGCTCAAAAGTTGTACCACACAACTTAAAAAAATCGGCTGACAGAATTGTTACACCAAATTTATTAACCTTGTTCAACTAGATTCTTTGTACCATGTTAATAAAATATGGAATAGTTGATCCACTACAACTTTTTATATTCGGAGTCCACAATGACTCACGAATGGAGCTTGGTGAAATCAAATCCCAGTATATCAACTCAATAATGCTCCAACACAAAATATTCTAGCCCAAGTCCGATTTATCTATAACCCTAAAACTCAGATTATAAAACGCCACAAAACTCACCTCCCCTAATTTTTAGTAACCCTAAAAATCCTCTCAATCAAGAAAACGCAGTCACAACAACTTTACTGATTTCTCACTTCCCTTCTTATCGCAAACCAACAAAAAACGCAGCCACCCTTCCTTTAATCTCAGTGATTTCCAGAAGCAAAAACTCTTCAAGATCGTGTAAATGGTCACAGGTAGGTTTGGTGTGTTGAATGAGATTCGTTTTTCTTTTTTTAGCTTACCGAATAAGAGATTGAATGAAAACCTTTTTGGTTTTGTGTTCTTTCTTTATAAGATTCGAATAGAAAATGAAGTTTATGCTTCGAAAGATCTATGATGGATGTTGTGACTTGTGAATTTGTCAAAGTTTGAGGCCAAGTCCTAAATCTGAGATCTATTGTATTTTTATTTATTATAATTTTTTTTATTTTATTCGAATTAAGTTGAGTTTAAAGAGATGAGATAGTGATGATTGATGATTGGTATCGATAAGGTTGTTTTTGTAGTTTGTGTTCAAATTGTTTGAAAGAATGAAAGAGATGGTATCGATAATTTTGTGTTCAAGTCGCTATTTAAGAATAGGACAAGTCGCTAGGATGAAAGTCACTAAGTCGCTAGGATGAAGGTCAGATAGCAGCCAAGAACACAAGTCGCTATTAAAGAATAGGACAAGTCGCTATATATAAATAAAACACAAGTCGCTAGGTTTTTGTTAAAACAAAACCCAAGTCGCTAAGCAAAAATGACCCAAGTCGCTTTTCTAAATAAAAAGCACAAGTCGCTAAGAGGAAACTGCCCAAGTCTCTAAGATGAATGTCAAGTAACAGCCAGCCTGGACAAAATAACAGCACGAAAAGTACTAACAACCAGCCCCAAAACTTATAATAAAACTTAACCAAACGTCAATCTATACTAATCAACCCCTCGTAAACATGAAATTACAAATCTTTAACATATTAAACCAATTAAAATTCGAACTTGGTGCATACACAAATAAAAATTCGAACCAAATGAAAACAACAATAACCACTTAAAAATTCAAGCACACAAGATATCCAAGATCAAACCATGGCTCTTGATACCATTTGTAGGATATTGGTTATTGTTTTAATCAAAGATCATGTATGAGGACAGAATCAAACAAGAAGATTTTAGAGAGAGAGAGAGAGAGAGAGATGGGTGTGATACTTTCTAGAGAGAGAAAGAGATGAGAGAAAAAGAAAGTTGTTTGATTAGAAAAATGAAAGCACCAACCCTCTCCACATGAGGAGAGGGCTATTTATAGTTCTTACAAATAACGCCACCTACGGGCTGTGGATCAGGCATACATTGGGTAAAGACCCGTTCGTCCTCCACGGTGTTGCTCTAAACTAAATAACAAACTAATCTAATAAACAGTAAATAACGAAATAACTACAAATCTACGAGCTAACTTACGCTAGATAATATTTGGGGTGACCGACTCTTCACCATGGAATTTCTAATTCCTAACAGATTACCCCCAAACATTGTAGAACTCCAACTGCATTTGGGTACTCAGAAAACACTGAATTCGATAAAACTGTAACCCAAGAGCACCATCGGGGTTAGAACATTCAACTGATCGAATTTATCTTATCTTATATTTCTAAAGTAATATCAAGTAACCACTATCGAACATATAAATAGTGTAGTTTTTTATGTACCAAGGAAGAGATCAAATTTGTTCATTTTTCCAACTCCATTCAGAAGGTATACATGGCATGATACTAGTCTCATTAGCCTTATTAAGATAACATGCAATTAATCATGATTATCACTTTGTAATTACTAAAATCCATTTAATTTGCACCGCACCATAAAAATGAATGGATTTTTAAGCTAATTGTAAACATTCATATCCAAGATGGCCCGATTTTACCTGTTTAGTTTGTATGTAGACAAACACAAAAGAACTTTCGTATCACATGCATTCATAAACTATGAGATACATTCCATTGCCATGTATTACTCGTCTATATATAGAAATGATAGTTCATATAACTTATGTTCAAAGATTTTGTATTTCACCAGTAGTTTTGGCAAGGAGAAGCAGTTTAGTTGAGGCAGCAACTTCAATATTTACAATAGAGCCACAGGTAAAGTCCCTAATCTTTCTTTTTGTTTCCTAAACTGTTTTTAGAACGCCATTTTTTTCCCAAATCTATATCACCTATCTCACATTATATATCTCACAAATGCTTCCAACAACACTTGAACCCACAACCTCTTTGTGGGGACCACACTAATGTACTACCACTAGACCAAAGGCCCTGGGTTTTTATTTCCTGAATTGAAGTAAGGCAGCGATATATCTTTAAAATAAAAAAGGTGGGCTCACACACTGAGGGCTCGAAAGAATATTAGATTTTTTCTTACGAGTCAAAAGAAGCTTTCACATATATCAAACAAAGATCATTTCGTATTTGTGAGATAGAGGTTTAAGTTTTGACGTCTATGTGATTATTAGCTCCAATTGTTGCCACTCTACAGCAATAGTCCCTCGGACTCGGAAAGTAGATAGGCTGTTGATGCCCACCTCAGATCTATGTAAAACCCCCAAATTTGGCACAGCGGAAGCATTCGGGTAATGGGGTGCTACTAATTGGTATCATAACACAAAGTATAGAACAACTGTTTTACATTAAGAAAATTTATAAGCAAATGAATAAGGTTTACATTATTCATAATTAGTGCGGAAAATACATGCCCATAATAATAATAATAATAAAGCGGTCCCAAAAATGTCAGAGTATCCTATAACCATGTCATGCCATACCAAATGCCTCCAAAGTAAGATGTCGCGTAAAACCTGAAAATACATGCTAAAAATGTCAACACGAGGTTGGTGAGTTCATAGGTTTGAAATAAAGTAGTAAATCAGGTTTGCTGTGCAATAATAAACCAGTAGTACATATGTATAAGTAATAGTGCTGAGCAAGTAGTAAAATGAAATGCAATCCACATCATGTAATCCACATCATGAAATCCGACCACCACGTGGTCCCGTGCACAATAGGAATCCAATAAGTTATTATCGCAAACCAGCTGGAGCTAAACTATTGGATAAATGAAATATGTCAACCAGTCCCAAAGACTGTTGGCTAAATGTAATCATGGATATCCAACCAGTCCCGAAGACTGTTGGCTAAATGAAATCCGTCAACCACTACAAACACTCATGAACACAATTACGTACACATATATGTCCAAAATTGAAATAATATGAATTTAGCACAGCGAAAGAAATAATGTTATTGAAATGATAATTGAATAACTGAATAAGTTATTTGATAAAGCACATAAAATTCTCAAGAATCAAGTCATTTGAAAATATTGGAATTTAGTAAATTAAGCATGTATTTTCCCTCAAAAGTGTTTTCAAAACAAGTAAAGTAGGGGCCATGAACTTACCTCGATATGAAGTAGCTCAAGAACCATAACGGACACAACTGGCATCAAGAGCATAACATAACAATATCGAGAGTACATGTACAATGGTACGGGATCGATACAACCTAATAAGAGTTTGCTATTTCAGAATAAATCTAGGAAAGCAAATGAGTTTTCGAAATATAACGTATTTTAGTTTTCGTGGAATCTTCGTATCGATATCTTATAAAATGTTTAGTGTCGTTTCTTGTAAAAAAAGTTTAGTATCAACGTTTTGTGTGGTAATCAAGAAACAAGGACTCGACATGAAACTCACACCAAACATAACACACGCTAAAGCTTAATGTATAGTCCAGTATATTATAAGGAATAGTAAAGAAATATTGCCCAAGGCTCAAGAACGCAAGTTAAAGCAACAAAACATGTAAAATATATTAAACAAGTAGGGATCACTTAGCAAACAAGTGATAAGTAAGTAACAGACAGAGTTTTAGACATTGGTAGTTGAATGGAAGTTTACCAAGGATTAAAATATCCTTGGATCGTTTATGTCCTGGCGAGGCGTGATATCCTGAATACAATGACTTGTGATTTGTTGAAAATAATATTAGTATAGGAAAAACAGGAATCTGATTGACTAACACTAGGAATGTGAATAGTAATAGCTCTGTCACAGCTACGTCAATAAAAACGTACAATCAGAAACCTAAAAATATTAAAGTATTTACTAATATTAAAACTATTTATTTACTATTTAATAATTTACATAAATATAAAGGAAATATAAAATAAACCTAAATAAATAAAACAAAAACTTAGAAAAGTTTAAACTAATATAAAAGAAATTTAGAAACTAAAAATATATTTATTATACAAGTATTCTATTTATTATTAATTATTTACTATTATCTAGTTACTAATACTATTATTTAATTATTATAAATACTAAACTAACAAACTAAAATCTAAAACTTTTTACATAATTCTAAAATACTAATAATAAGCTAAGAAAAATATAAAAACTATATTTATTATAAAAATAAGAAAATTTAATTAATTACTATTATTACTTATATAAACTAATTAAACTAAATTAATGCAAAAAATTAGAAAACTAAAAGTGAAAACTGCAAAAGTATTTTTTTACATATGCTAAATAACTTAATAAAGTTATAAAAATCATAAAAAATTATCTAGGATAAAATTTAAATACTAGAACTAATTAATTTTTGGCTTTTTCATTTAAACTAATTAAATTAAAATTAAATCTAAAAACTATCTAATGAACAGTAAAAAAATGAGAAAAAATTATGGAAAGTAATTTACATAGTAAAGAAGCTGGGAAATATATTATGAAGTTCACAGCTTATCCAGATAAGCTGTAATAAGCCAAACAGCAGTATAAGCTTATTTAAATAAGCTAAAATGTTTACTACTATAAGAAATAAAATGTGCAAAGGATAACTGAGAAGTGAGCTAGCCTAGGTGGGTTATGCAGTGAACTTGTCACCAATGGAACCTTGGTTCGAATCTAACACACTTTTTTTTTGTACTTTATTTTTTTTATTTTTCTTTTACAAAACTACTTATTAAGCTAAAATATATAACTTTAACAAAGCTAACTTTTTCAAAACTTGGAAATAAGCTCTGTGGGAGCTTATTTCCTCCACAGTTGGCTTTTAAGCCTTAAGCTTCTTAAATAGAAGCTATCACTTGAGGTTAAAGCTTGGTTTGGGCTTTTCTGGTTATAGAACTATATATATACATTACTTATATAAGTTTAAGGGATTATAAGCTTTACAAACTAAGAAATAAGCAAATCGTGGGCTTATGAGTCATTCAGTTGAGCTTATGGGCTCACAGTGGACTCATAAGCTCACAATAAGCTTGAAAAAGCTATAAAGTGGAAATAAAAGGTAAAAGTATATATGTACAAGTATTATGTGTATATTTATACAAACTTAGTGCACTAGGATTAACTTATAAGCTCAGAATAAGCAAATAAGCAATTCTCAATACACCTCAGTCCAAACCAAGGACTGCAACTTTTTGAATGGCCATTTAAGCTGACGGGTTAAGCTCAAAATGGCAAAATGAAAGTTGGAGTTGCAAGATGGCCTGGTAAGCTTTCCAAAAAGCCCAAGTTCACTCTGTGAGGTTCACAGATGAGCTTGTGAGAAGCTTATGAAAATCCTTCCATTTGCCTAAGTACACTGGGTTCCCAGTATCCATAGTCAAATGGGACAAACAAAAAGCTCCTTGCAGCCCTATTAGATAAGCTGCAAGGTTGGATTTAAACACTGGATCATTAAACCTAGTTGATAAGCTTCCCAAAGAAGCAAATCTCATAAGCTAAGTCCAACAGGTGAGCTTTTTGAGAGCTTATGAAATAGTGATTAGGGTAAGGTATGCTGAGGATTCAACATAGCTTTTCATGGTGTGATAAGTTTAAGCTACTTGCAGCCTATGTAAATAAGCTACAAGGTGAGATTTAAGTGCAGGATCATGAAGCTGGGTTGCTAGGCTTCCTAAAAAGCCAAGCCACACAGTCTTGTGATCACTAATGAGCTTGGTGTGAGCTTGTGGAAATGGTGTAATACCCTCATTGCTCAGGGTATGTTGTGAGTGGGCAAACAACAATCTCACACAACTTATCTAATAAGCTTCTAAATGCTCAACCAACACTGAGTATATTAAGTTGGATAGCTTGCCTATCATTAGGCCAAGAATCTCAAGCTCAAGCTCAATGAGGAGACTATTTATGAGCTTGTGAAATCAACTCACCTTCACTGTTTGCTTCAGTGAAGGGAGTGTGGTGCACAAAAAAATGGGTTGTGAAAACTATCTAAATAAGCTAAAGACAGAAAAAGAAGCACATACATATCAAATATGCCACTAGGGCAACACAAATAAGCCAAGTTCACAAAATGGGGTCAAGTCATGAGACTTTGACAAGCTCATGAACTTGACAGCCCATTGGTGACACAGGGCAAAAACAAGCATATTTAAGCACAAATTTAAGCTAGTAAAAAGCTAAACTAAAAATTAACAAAATTCATACAAATATATAAGCAGCTAAACATTTAAACCCTAAGAGCATTAAAGCAGAAATTAAAAGATAAAGACACAGGAAATTAAGACATTTAATCAAAAATCAGGTTTGTGGTAATTTTGACTTTTTGAGTTTATGATCAAAGTTGACTTTCATCAACTTTGATCTGAATTTAATCACTGATTTTGATATATTAAACATAGATAACATGAAATTAACAGATATAAACAACATTTAAACACATATTTAAGATTTGGACAACAAATCTATAACAGACATGAAATTAAGACAGTTAAAAAGGAAAATTGACTTTACACATAATAAAGCTTGGTTATGACCACTGAACTGAGTTAATAGACCACTAGTAACACACAATTAAACAAGAACAATATCACTAAAATCCTATAACACAGATTGTACAGCAATCAAAAAGTGGGCATTGAGAGAAATTTGTGAATGAAAATTATTGTAAAAGACATAACCCTTAGGCCTAAAAGGGTGTCAAACCTTCCAATAACCTAGTGATCATGCAGGCACAGCAATAAACCTCTCAAACAGTCCCAATACCCCTGAATCAAAGCAATTCCAAACAGTCCCTTATCTTTCACTTGTCAAATGAAATCTAAGATTTTCAATGAAAATGATTATGAACCCGAATCCAAACTCTATATTATGACATAACAAGCATATAAGAACAAGAAAAAGATAGACTTAACAACAATACATAAGAATTACTCATAATCCATTAACACAGTGAAAAATGAATTCTAAGCAACAACACAAACTAATACATAAGCATACAAACTTAAACCTTAAAAACACTTAACAACAACAAAATAACATAGAAATATAAAGATCACAGTATATAATAAACTTAAACAGTAAAATGAAAAATTGAAGTAAAAAGCTTACAAGAGTGTCCATAATGAATGCAAAGTGACAAGAACCATTCCTAAGACAAGGTTACACCTAATAGCTTCCCATTAAGCTCCTAATATCCCTTAAGCAATCCAGATTTCACCCTGCTCCACCTTGTTTTTTTATTGAGTAAACCCATTTCTTCAATCTTTTCTTTTTGTATTTTTGATTTATGTATTACAACTGATTTTAAGGTTTCTAAAAGCCTTAGAGCTTTTGTCAGGAGCCTAAGTGACAATTTGAAGTCCTCTAATCAGTCATAACAGACAAGTTAAGTAAATGACATTTTTAAGTAAAGAGACAATAATTTAAATGACAAGTATTTAAAGATTATGAAACTACAAACTGTAAATAGCATGTAATTGAACTTTGTCAAGGTTTATTACAATACTGAAAGCTTTTAAAAGACATGGTAAGTGAATGAAAGCAGTAAAAGACATGATAAAAAAAACTAAGTGACTATGGCTTAAGGCCAAAAGTGATTTCTCCTCTGTCTTCTCTTCTCTTTATAGTTTCTTTGTTCCTTGGAGATCACTCATAAGTTCCTACTTCAATCTGAGCCCTTGAATTGTCCAATTTGATCTCCACCGTTTAAATGAGTTTTGGCGCCAAAGTCCTTCTAGATAACTTGAGGCGGTTTGGAATCATTTAATGTATCTTGGGGTGTTGTGGAGTGTCAGGGGAGACAATTGAGATATTTATTTGGCCAAGTTGAGGGATTTATGGAAGAAACAGAGGAAAGGTAAGGTTTGGAGGGAAAAGGTGGTGTAGAAGCATTTATTGTGGTGTGGGAAAGGTTTGAGAGGTGGCAGGGAGTAGTATGTGAGCTGGGGTAGGCAAGTGGAGGGGGGAGAGGGCATAAAACCACCCTGGTATGGTGACTCAGGCTGTTTTGGAGATGATGAACAGTAAAGGGGGTTTTGGGCGGGGGTTGACTATTTGACCTGTTTAAATATCAAAAAGGCCGGGTTGTTTGTTGGGCTTGATTGGTGGGCTGGTGTTTGTTTGTGTTTGGATTTTGGTATTAATAAGGGTCCGGATTGGTTTTGTATAAATAAGCCCAAGGACCAAATGTGTAAATCTGCCAAACTTGAGGGGCTGACTTTGCCAACTTTCCAAACATCTTTAGAGGACCAAACCTGCCATAAAGTAATTACACAAGGACCAAAAGTTGTATTTTATTTAATTTTTAAAACTTTAAGGACCTTTTATGTAAATTTGGATATTTGAGGGACTGAAAATGTAAATTCCAAAAGTTTATCAAAATTGTTCCAAATTGTAAGTTCATGCATAGTACAAGGGTATTTTGTGAAATTTCAAGTTTTGAATACCCAGGGACTAAGTTTGCCAATTTTGAAACTTAAGGGGTAAAAATTGCCAATATGTGTAAACTTTTATCAGGGATCATGTGAATATTTTGACTTCCCAAGGACTTAAGTTGACTTTTCTATCATTTAAAACATTTAGGGACTAGTTTTGACACTTTAAGTAACTTCAGGGACTGAAAATGACATTTGTGTGAACTTTGCGCATTTTTCACTTGTTTTTCAATCTTTTGTACCTGAATCACATAAAAACACATTTAATTGATATTTATAACATTTTGTGAGTCATTTGTGTGTTTTTAGTTGTTTTGTGGGTTTAAACAGTATAAAATATATGTGTATTTAGACACATATCAGACATTTATCCGGTAATCTCAGATAGGTTTGCTATGAAATGCATATTTCACAAAAGTGTTAATATATGAATTAAGCAATACGGTTTTATATTTAACAAAGCTATACTTTTCGTCTTGTTGTCAGGTTTTATTTAATGAAAACTTTTGGAGATAATATCTTAAGTATAGAAATAAAAGTGTGATATGATTCGTTATTCAAAACATATTTTGATAATGATTAATCCGATTAGATAAGTTTAAAACGACTCAAAGTGTTTAATAATTTTTACGTCCAATGCACAATAAGTAACCAAGTCTAAATCAAATCATTTCCGTATCCAAATTCATGTATCAATACGAATAATAAGTTTCGTTACATATGCTTAATGTCCATCATATATCATTAATCCGAAGCATAATCCGAAATGTACTAATGTACATCAAGTCCACACCGTCAATTAAACATGTGAGTCACAATGGCTAACATCTGTACAATCTTATTACCCATTAACTTTATCAACCATGATTCTCTACATTTTAAACAACTTGAACACAATCTTAATTGGCTATTGAGCTCATGACCCACTAGCAACACAAACAGTAGCTTACACAATCGCAAAGAAATATAACATTCATATTTTTAATGAACTTACATCCGAATAAGAAAACGAGAAAATAAGCAAGTTCAAGTTTGAACCGTGTCTCACCCGGGTCATGATCCAAACCCAAACCGGGTTTCAAACTTGACTGTTAACGCAATAGAACACAATATGCTCAAAGAATAATCAATTACAATGTATCTATACCAATCTAAGTCATCACAGGTTTGACCCGTGGTTAACAACCTAACTCGACTCGATTACGCAAGCAAACCCGATTGACTCGAGAGTTTAGCAAGCACACCCTCTTGATCTAACACCAACCTAACAATAACGACACATATTAAAATCTAAAACCAATTCATAGCCTACACTGGTCTTGCAGCTGACCAGGAACCGTGAACACCACACGAACCCACTATCAACAAAATCAAACAATTCAAGCAATCAAACTCCAATCTAATCCGAGACCCAACACTCGACAAAAACCAGTCGCGACCCAAAACCCTAGACTGGTATGACCCGCTTGATATACAACTAAAACAAACAATCATCGTTTTAAAAGATTCTTACCACACGATTTTTAAATCAAAACATGTTTTAAATTCGAATTTTAATTCCACGAAAGCATTACACACGTTTTATAATCGGTAAAAACAAAATGAAATATATACATGCTGGTTAGACGGATTACCAGATCGGGAGAAAAAAAGAGGGAGGTGTGACGGTGAACGATGATGGCGGAGTTGGTGACTACCGTGGTGATCATGATGGTGTATGGCTGCTGTCAGGGACGACATCAAGGCGGTGTTGGACTGCTGATGGTGGCGGCACTGGAGGAGATTGTGATGGTGATGTTTGGTGGTGTGGTGGCGGTGTGGTGGCGGTGTGGAGGTGATTGTGATGGTGATGGTTGCCGGCGGCTGATGGCGGAGAGATGAGGTGGGTGGTGGCTGAAAGTAGAGAAGGAGGAGGGTGGAAAAGCTGCTAGTGTAATAGGGTTTTGGCAAATGAGCCTTAAATAATAAGTTTACCCCTTTTTTTTAGGCAAGGACCAAATATGTAAAAAGTAAACCTTTAGGGGGGCGAACAGAATTACTTCATTGGGACCATAGTTGTAATTTTATTAAACTTTGTTAAATTGAGGCTCGGGACACATTTAGACTAGTAAACGAGCGATTCAAATCACGAAACTTGCGACATTTCATTGAGAATAATTTTCAGATCAAAACGAGTATTTACACGACTAATATTTTCATCAATAATTACTTTAAAAATGTTTATTGAGTTACGATTGTGTCGACACGCGTTGTGTACAGTTTTCATTTTAAACGAGATAACTTCTTCTTTTTCGATTCAAATTGGCTCGGAAAGGTCCGAAAGGAAAAACAAATAATAGTAAATATAATTTATTATTAAAATAGGCTCTTGAAAGTTACCGAGTGCTACAGTCTACCCTCTTTAAAAGGAATCGCGTCCTCGCGATTCAATTCAAGTCGTTCGATAATGTAGTGTCTCAGAAGAGATGTTGATACGGGAAACCAATAATGAAATCTTATCATATGGAATGAATAGGGTAATTTGTACAATAATGAGACAGTACCGAGACTTGATAGATGGTTATCTATAGTTTCAAGTAGGGGTGTAGGATTCACTCATAAAGTTTGGTTTAGTTACAAAAGAAAAATATTAGTTGTTCAGGTTATGAGGTAGTAGCATAAAATACTTTTCGATGGGGTAAATAGTTTATAAAATGGTTTAGAGTGGTAAGAAAATAATTTTATTTTATTTTATTTTTTTTTTGCAAAATGGTAGCAAGGTTGTTGATTTAGTAACAATGCGGATCATATGGGAGTAAAATAGTTCATAACGTTGTAGTAAAACTTGTAGGGAAATTGTAATGTATTTTACAAATTACTAGCGAAACCGTTTGTTGTTTTATAAAATAAGATATTAAATCGGATTATTGCCAAATGATAAAGTAGGTCGTAAAATTATTTGTAAAACAGTTTATAGGGCAGTAAAAAAAACAATTCATTGATTATAAAATAGCAATACGGTAAAAAAAAATTTGATTTCATAAGGTATTAGTAAAACATTTTGTAGGATGACCGTAAAATATTCTGCAGGATAATTGGAAACAATATGTATGTTAATAGCGACGCAATTTATATGATATGAAAGGGTAGCAAAGAAATCTGGTGATCCCGAAGGATGAACGAAAGATTAGGCGTCCGTTCTCAAGGTCGTAGTTTAGGATACCCCTTAAAAATCCCAAGGTTCATTCAAGCATAGAATTTCTACCGAATGGAGAGTTTAACAAATCCAAAGTACGACTTTGAAGGAGAGGTTGATTGTTACTAGCAGATCAGTTAGTTGCCTCACCAGTGTACTTAGTACTCAACGCGGAAAGTACAATGTTCGAGTACGAAGTCATAATCCCAAAAGTAATACGACTATCAATCGATACCAAAATCAAATTCCAAATACGAGTGAACGTCGACCGGTCCAAACAGTTATGCTAAAAGCGGACACCTGATAAAGCATAACGCATAGCATCAAGAGAACAGCATTGGTGGAATGACATCGATCGAAGATAAAGCCTGAGGTAGAGGCGTCTGTATCTAGACCAATAAAACAAGACTACGGGAATAAGTGAATCCAAATTCACAACGAGACTCAAGGTCACAAAATCTCACAAACCAAATTCAAACGTAACCAAAATCGATTCCAAACACTTCAATAAGTTTGATGAGCTTAATACAACTTCACAAAACCTAAATGTAAACTTTATGGCCAACCGGATCTAACCCAACTCGATGCGAAAAAGGTCAGATGGTTTCAATGATTTCAAAAGCAATCCGGAGCCATATTCTGACTTGATGGTGACGAAAAACGTTCCATACAAGAGGAAGAATATCGCGATAAACAATAATTCTGATGCCAGTGTGTTGTGAGAAGGTAAGCTTTTGTAAAATTCGATGCTCGAATACACATACCAAAAACCTTACCCTTTTATGAACCAAAAACCAACCGGAAATAATACTATTATAACTACTCCAAGTATTGCAAAATTCACCTCTGAGTCGGACGTAGGTGATCAGGCTATGTCCCACTGTCCCTAGCTGAATATAGGTGATCAATTTATATTCACCCGAGGTTCAATGAATTTTGAAATACTTGACTTAGTTATGCTAACACCATGTCCTTCACTTCCCAAAATCCATTTCCAAAAGACCAAAAACAAATGTCCACACTCGAGGACGAACGAGAAGATTAAGTAAGGAAAAGGCGTAATGCTACAACAAGTACGGTACGTAAGCATAAGTATATCGAAGATACTTATAGTAAATAGTAAGGATAAGCTAGCATAAACCATCAAATAGTAAGATGCACATCTCATAAATTGTAATAGGAACAAATTTGCAAGTGAGGCATCAGCTTGGCAGGCAGGCACGTGTCGGTCATAGGGTTAAGTTTTCGTAAAAATAGTTATAGTCTAAGTTTTAAAAATTACCAGTTCTCTATAACCTTGGCTCCAATACCAACTGTAACACCCCCAAATTTGGCACATCGGAAACATTCGGGTAATGGGGTGCTACTAATTGGTATCATAACACAAAGTATAGAACAACAGTTTTACATTAAGAAAATTTATAAGCAAATGAATAAGGTTTACATTATTCATAATTAGTGCGGAAAATACAGGCCCATAATAATAATACTAATAAAGCGGTCCCAAAAATGTCAGAGTATCCTATGACCATGCCATGCCATGCCAAACACCTCCAAAGTAAGATGTCGCGTAAAACCTGAAAATACATGCTAAAAATGTCAACACGAGGTTGGTGAGTTCATAGGTTTGAAATAAAGTAGTAAATCAGGTTTGCTGTGCAATAATAAACCAGTAGGACATATGTATAAGTAATAGTGCTGAGCAAGTAGTAAAATGAAATGCAATCCACATCATGTAATCCACATCATGAAATCCGACCACCACGTGGTCCCGTGCACAATAGGAATCCAATAAGTTATTATCGCAAACCAGCTGGAGCTAAACTATTAGATAAATGAAATATGTCAATCAGTCCAAAAGACTGTTGGCTAAATGAAATCTGTCAACCACTACAAACACTCATGCACACAATTACTGACACATATATATCCAAAATTGAAATAATATGAATTTAGCACAGCGAATGAAATAATGTTATTGAAATGATAATTGAATAACTGAATAAGTTATTTGACGAAGCACATAAAATTCTCAAGAATCAAGTCATTTGAAAATATTGGAATTGAGTAAATTAAGCATGTATTTTCCCCCAAAAGTGTTTTCAAAACAAGTAAAGTAGGGGCCATGAACTCACCTCGATATGAAGTAGCGCAAGAACCATAACGGACACAACTGGCATCAAGAGCATAACATAACAATATCAAGAGTACAGGTACAATGGTTCGGGATTGATACAACCTAATAAGAGTTTTCTATCTCAGAATAAATCTAGCAAAGCAAATGAATTTTCGAAAGATAACGTATTTTAGTTTTCGTGGAATCTTCGTATCGATATCTTATACAATGTTTAGTGTCGTTTCTTGTATGAAAAGTTTAGTATCAACGTTTCATGTGGTAATCAAGAAATAAGGACTCGACATGAAACTCACACCAAACATAACTCACGCTAAAGCATAATGTATAGTCAATATATTATAAGGAATAGTAAGAAATATTGCCCAAGGCC
>OU343222.1:196133361-196166390 GCA_910596185.1 Chrysanthemum makinoi | reverse complement strand
TTTTGAAGATGTTTGAACTGTTGATGTAGCTTATACCTTAATTGTCAACTTTTACATTAAGTATAACAAAGAAACTTTATAAGAATCTATTTGACATCTGATTTCAAATAATCCGTAGCTTTGACTAAATCTTGAACAAATGTTGTGATTATCTAGTGTCTGCAATATATAGACGAATAACAGCTAGCATTTTCTTTAGAATGTAAGAACAAAATAAGCTACCTGTTAAGAGATGGCATTTTTAGTTGTTTTCATTCCATTTGGAACTTATGGTAGTAATGGGCCCGAAACATTCGGTCGGTCTCCACATCAATCCCCGCCCTCCTCTTTATTTTCATTCTTTTGGTCTGTCAAAGACCGAACAATTGAGTTTATTTTTATTATTATTTTTTTTAAAAACTGCTTGATCTAGCTACGGCGTTTGGTCGTGTGTTTGGTACAACGAGGCGAGTTAATGTGATGTGGCGAGGGTTGTTTTAGTCACCTTTGTGGTTGCATTACTACTTTTCATTATTCCACAACCTTTAATAACACTACTTCCTCTAAAGTTTCAATATGTTCATCAAACAACATTTGTGTACTTTGCTTTGCACAAATGGCATGACATAGTGTGTTCTATCATCACAGAAATTCTGTCAATTGCATGCTTTCGATATAAGTACAAGTATTCATATGTTAAGCGTTACGAGAGCATGAGTTATGCTTAATTATATGCGAGATTAAACTTGAATCTCAGATTTTTACTCACTTATTTTAGTATAACACATGTGGGATAACCACTGCATAGCACAAAACATTTGTTATTACTGACAAGTCAAAGGAGTGGAGTGGAAATGAGACAAACCTAAGTTGGATCACATGCAGAGACTCAGCCAGTGGTTCAGCACATGTAGCTCACACCACTGCATCCAATAATAGATATCACTCACGGGACCTTTTGACTTTTTGAACCACTATTATTTGTTTTCTAACACCACCCAAATATCCCACGTTAACGCTTGGGTGCTGTCCGGTTCGCAGTAAGGGAGGGGTATAATGCTTTGGGTACAAAGTATGCCTGCTACTCTTGCGGGTATCAAACTCGTCTGTTCAAAGTTCAAACATATATACTTGAACCAAACCTATACAAGAACTATAAGACCAACTATCCAGCAACACATAACTTACTGTCTATTCACAATTTTCTTGCGCACGAGATTTTCTGTATGTAGTACAAGTTTACAACCACTCATAGTCTCAAGCGAATGTATCTGGTTCATCCTTTGTAATACCTTATTCCCGGCAATCTTTTCATTCAAGTTTTCATTCAAAATCGCCAAGTGTCCTGTTTACGTCGGAAAAACATAGCTATTACGTTGTTTCTGTGGCGTGGACTATAGTTTGTATCACAGTGAAATAACTCGAAATGGAAAATGAGATATTTGTAGTTTCTTAACAACATTAACTGATATATATTAGTCAACATGACCTCAAAATGGGGATACGTTGATAATCAATATAGGAGTATTTTCACTATAAATCTTAAGACTCTAGCTAGCAGTAGTTCAACCTCTTTTAAGGATACATCATTTGTTGTGTATATAGGTCACATCAATTTCTCTTAGTGAATAACGTTTCCTGGCTAATTCGAAGTTGGAACCACACCACATGGTCCTAGTCTCTATAGTCTACTAAAATAGCTTATGGCTATAAGGAGCTCATGAAATTTAATGGGAAATCCATTCATCATTAACCTCCATTCAATATACTCCTCTAAAACTACATCTTAGATATTTTCATTAAAAAGTTAATAGTGATATCACTAATTGTCGCATTGTTTAACTTGTACTACCATTTCTAATAGTATAATGAATTCTTATGTTACGACAATAATAATATTTTTTCCTTGTCTTATTATGAATAATTCGGTGTACAATTTATTAAGTGTATGGTTAAAAATGTATGCCGACATAATACTGGACTGGTTGCTAGCGGATCAGGTTAGTGGGTTTTAGTGTCTTCATGCCGCACATGTTTATAATATTCAAACTTCGTACCCTCTATTACCCGTCGGATACGATTAATATTATCTATCGGTTTTCTTTGGTTTTCCATGAGATATCGGTTATCCCCATTTGAATATTATATAGGCGAGAATCGATATTAAAATTAAGTCACTTAAAATCCACCGAAACAAAAGAAAACACTTGAATAAATTCAATTTTTAACAAAGAAAATGAATATCGTATCAAACAATTTACTTAACTCTTAAATAATTCATTTACAAAATAAAATGTGTTATGTAATAAAGAAACTTATATAAAAAAATATAATGAAAGAAATTATATATAATGTATATATATACTCTAGTTAATTATAATATCAATAAAACGGATTTTATAGATTGAATAGCATAATATAGATGCGGGTGCGGGTGTGGGCGGGTATTACCAGGAGGCGAACAATACCCGACTAAAAAACTTTATCAATATCCAAATCTGCATCTAAACCCGCCAATCCGTCCTCGAACCTAATCTAACCAGTTTGGATTTTGATTTCCTCATCAATTTCGGGTGCTTTTGCGATCCTAATCAAAATCTAGTGAACAAACACTGTGTAAGCAATATGACTTGCATGTTTCCCATCTTGACATCCTTAGCCCTCAATTTTTATTACTCATGCCATATCAACACTATAAAACAAAAATACAAAAAGTGCAAGTTAGTCCCTAAACTTATTTCTAGATTAAGATTATCTTTCAACAAACAACAAACTGTATAATCAAAACTATAATCAGATGGAAAACTAGCACTCTACCACTTGATAAAAGAGATTTGAGTTGGAGCTAAATATGAGAAGCTATATTGTACACTACCATATGTATGCCACATGGAATGTTATTGTTTGTTTGGATTTATCTACTTTTTTGTATTAATCTATTATATAATTATTGTACTAAAATTCAGATTTTTTTATACGGGTAATTCTAAAGGGACAAAAACCTAGACGTCACATTATCGGGTACAAAATTAGCTCTCTTCCAAATTGGTCATGTATGCGAATGTGTGATTAAATAAAATGTTGACCGTGTCAGACAATGAAATGCAACTGTCATTGGCAAATCAATCACTATCAATGTCTTGTTTGACTTTTATATCAAATGTCGAATGCGATTTAACATAACTTTATTGGGAAGAAACACTTGTAGGAATAAAATCTTACTTTATGGTACAAAATCTTTATTAATTCTTTAAAATATTTATTTAAAATATTTAAAATAAATAAATATTTATTTAAATTATAATAATTTAAATAAATATTATTTATTTAAATTATAATAATTTAAATAAATATTTTAAAAATTATTTTAAATAAATAAATATTTATTTAAATTATAATAATTTAAATAAATATTTATTTATTTAAAATATTTTAAATAAATATTTAAAGAATTAATAAATATATATTTATTTATTTAAAATATTTTAAATGAATATTTAAAATATTTATTTAAATTATTATAATTTAAATAAATATTTATTTAAATTATTATAATTTAAATAAATATTTAATTATTTATTTAAATAAATTAAAATATATTTAAAATATTTAAAATATTTATTTAAATTATTATAATTTAAATAAATATTTATTTAAAATATTTTAAATAAATATTTTAAAATATTTATTTAAAATAATTCTTTAAAATATTTATTTAAATTATTAAAATTTAAATAAATATTATTTATTTAAAATATTTTAAATAAATATTTTAAAGAATTAATAAAGATTTTGTACCATAAAGTAAGATTTTATTCCTACAATTGGCTTTCCGATAAAGTTATGTTCAATCGCACATTGTACGTTCACCGATTGTTTGTATATAAAAGTCAAACAAGACATTGATGGTGATTGTACTTGCCAATGATTGAAAGTGTACTTTATGTCTGAACAGTAGTCAGCTGATACATTTACGATACATGACTAATTTGGGAAGAGTTGTTAATACTTATGCCATGTTTTCTGAAAACTTTTGTCCTTTTGGGAATTACCCTTTTTTATTTAGTTTCATGAATAGCGAGTATAAGTGTATGCAGGGACGAAGCTAGAAATTTTGCTCAAAAAGCATAATTTGATAAATTTTAAAAACAACACAAAAATTGGTTCTAAGCGGAAGACAAATTACAAAGAAAGTTAAATAATTTAAAAATGTACACTATAAATGTTTTTCGCAAAAAGGCATGTCCCCTTGTCTCGCCCGTGTTAATGTATACCTTGTCGTGTAAAAGCGTGATTTGGTTATTTTACGAAAAGGAGTAGTCGTTGATAAGATGAACGGAAATTTGGTGTATATTTTTACGTACATATTTTCATAAGCATGTATTAGAGCACAAGGTATCATGAGTACCAATAATATGTTATTGGTATGTGTTTAATGCGTCATCATACACTCCCAATAACTTACCAATAACTAAAGAGAAATGATTTGTACACTCCACTTTTGATTGGCACTTCATCACTTGCATTGAACAATTGTACAATTTATAAATTACGCTTTATGAAGTTGTACATTTGAGTGTGCAAATCAAATCCAAATGTGTACAAATCATCTCCCATAACTAAAGCACCCACCATCATGATATCACTAACATGCTATTGAGTCATACAAAATATCTTACTAAAAATACACTCACTCAAAAAAAAAAAAACATCACAAATGGCTTGAGCCAGTGGAATGGCTCATCCTTTTATTTCACGAATGGCACTGATGGTTGTTGGTGTGTAACTCGAGCGAGGGTTAAGATAATCAATTCAGAGAAACAAACAACAAGTCGTGAGAAACAAATACCACTAAGTGGTTACTGGATATCACTTGGAATCGTGTGATCACTTTCCAAAGTAAACTATTCGACCCTAATGCCTGGGTTACACGAATATCTACTTGGGATAAGACCAAATGCAGTTATGGAATTAGGCACAATTCTATAACCCTTGCGTTAATAAGTGTTAATCGTTTTCTGTATATCCTTCATGCATAATCAGATCTCCTATTTATAGGAGTTTACTCTAAGCTAATCAAATGGAATTATGAGTATTAATCGGCCCATTAATAGCCTCATAATTATCCCCATTATAGCGGTTAGTGGTTACATGACCAATTGCGTGGTCATTAAATTTTGATTAGCTGCCACTTGAATAGGTCAAAACCGTTACAAGCGATACTTTCATCGGTACTTTCATAGTGCTATCGGTGGATACTGCTTTGCCCGATGAAATCCACAAGCTTCAGTGGAAACACAAGCTTCAGTGGAAACACAACCGGTGGAAACCTGCTTATCGATGAAACAACGCTTATCAGTGGAAACCACAAGCGGTACTTTCCAAGCATTACTTTCTACTAGCACTACCAATACAAACCACTACAAGAGTCAGGGTGTTTATGGACCTTATGGGTGTACTCCGGTACCTCCTAACCCAAAAACTAGGTGTGAACTAATCCCACAAGTGCACTAAATTTTCCAACAATCCTCCCCAATTTTAGTTCACTTCCTTTGCATGAAAATAAACATCAAGCAAAACATGTGCATAAACGAAAATGTCACGAGGATTGAATTTCCATCTTAGTAAATTACACGTTCAAATATTAGAATCGAGGGTGTTCTAAGAATTGAACCCTTCAACCCATTTGAATACACGAAGATAAAATACACAGTTTTCAAACACTTATCGACTCGACACTATACAAGCCACATGTCCATATCCAAATTCATAAATGTTGTAAAAGCTAAAAGTCCAAAAGCTCCCCAGGCGGCAAAACTTCAACATTCACATAGGTGGTTCCTCTTTATTCATGCTCGCCAAGCACTTTTTCATAGAAAATTAACCATTAAGAAGTAAAGACTTCATCCTCCTTTCAGCAGGTTACGAGCACAACGGGATGTAAGTAAAACATGTGCTCCAGTCCATTAAATGTTCAGCTTTCCACATTGAACTCAGCTCTCAAGTTTCCTTAGGAGGGAGTTGGGTGTCCTAGCATTCAGTGACTAAGTTGGACTTAAACCCATCCCTTTAGAGACTTTATAACCAAGTCTCTAGCGGACCTTCGTCCAGTGATCAGCTAAGTTCTGTTGAGATCTCACAAACTCTATAGATACCACCCCATTCATGATAAGCTCACGAATCATGTTATGTCTGACACCTAAGTGTCTAGACTTACCATTGTACATCTGGCTATAAGCCTTAGCCAATGTAAACACTACTCACATCGGATAGAAATAGGTGTTATAGGTTTAGGCCACAATGGAATCTCAAGAAGCAAGTTTTTCAACCATTCAACTTATTTACCGTACATTGCCAAATCCACAAATTCAGATTCCATTGTTGAACTGGTGATGCAAGTTTGCTTCTTGGATGCCAAGAAATTGCACCTCCACCAAGTAGGAATACCCATCCAGCTGGTAGATGAATTGTCTTGATTATTCTTGATCCAACATGCATCGGTGTATCCTTCCAACGATGGTGCTTGATATATGAGAGACTATAATCCATAGTTCTCTTCAAATACTTCATACCCTTTGAATGCTTGCGGTGATGAGCACTAGATTACTAGTATACACGCTCAATTTTCCCTCTGCAAAACCAATATCGGGTCTTGTACAAGTCATGGCATACATCGGTGACCAATTACCCTAGAATACTCAAGTTGAGATCTGCTTTGCCATTATTAGGCATCAGCTTTTCACAAGTATCCATAGGTGTACTCACTAGAGTACAATCAAAGTAATTGAATTTCCTCAACACCTTCTCAATATAGTGAGACCGAGATATAAATTCATTTACTTTCATGTTTAATCCTTATACCAAGGATAACATCAGCCTCCCCATGTCCTTCATGGAGAACCTTGATGACAAAAATTCCTTTGTCAGTCAACGATTTTGGTCAGTGCCAAAGATCAACATGTCATCAACATATATATAGACAAATGATGACTCCTTTAGATTCATCAAATTTGCTATATCACATTTGTCACTTGGTTAAGAACATAACCACTAGACAAAACCACTTCGTCAAATTTTTGATGCCATTGCTTAGGTTCTGCTAAGTCCATAGAGACTTAATCGGTTTACACACTTGTTTTCATTGCCATGCATGATGAAGCCACGAGGTTGGTTCATGTAAACCTCCTCATCCAATTCACCATTCAAGAAAGCGTCTTCACATCCATCGATGAATAATCGATTATGAATAGATGCCAAAGCAATCCGATCTTATGAACGTCGAGCACAGCGGGGGCATAAGTATCAAAATAGTCTATCCACGACTTTTGTTTAAAGCCCTGAATAATTAATCTAGCCTTGAACTTTTCAATAGTTCCATCTACCTTCATTTTCCTTTTGAAAATCCATTTGCAACCCGAGGTTTGCGGCACTGTGGTAGATCAACCAACACACAAGTGTTGTTGCCCATGATGGAATCCATCTCATCATTGATTGCTTCTTTCGAAGGCAATATCCTAGGACTTCATTGCTTCTTCAAATGTTTTGGGGTCATCCTCAACAATGAAGCAATATGAGTATTGGTCAGAGACCTCATTCCTTGTTCCTTCAACTAAGTACAGTTGAAACTCAGGTCCAAATGACTTTGGAGTCCTGACCATTTTGCTTTTCACGAGCACGAGGTTGGTTGTTGAACCACAACCTCATCGGGGACCACAGATGGTTCATCGGGGACCTCGATACGATGTCATGAGTTCCATTAGGAATCCTCCGACTTGGTCTAGGGACTGATGAGAATCTATTCTCATCAAAGTTTGCATCCCTTGATTCAATTATAGAGTTAATTGAAACATATTCATTAGGTTCAATAACATAGAACCTAAAAGCCTTGGAATGCTTTCGGCATATCTAACAAAGATGCAATCAATGCCTCTTTCACCCAAAGTTTTCAACTTTGGATCGTGAGTTACAACAACCCTACACCCCAAACCTGAGATAGTTCGGTTGGGTTTCCTTTTAGTCCAGAGTTCATAAGGAGTAACCTTGTTCCTTTTGTTGGGAACCCTATTTAATAAATAGCAAGTTGTTAACATAGCTTCACCCCAGAACCCTTGACTCGGTCCTGAATAGGACAACATGGAATTAACCATCTCCTTCAGCACCATGTTTTTCCTTTCGAAATACCATTTTGCTAAGGAGTATAAGGGCGATCGTTTCATGGATTATACCAACAGTGAAAATCTGAGTATCCATGTACTCCTCCTATCAGTCCTTAATCTTTTGATCAAAGACCCAAGTTGTAATTCAACGTCAGTTTTAAACACTTTGAATTTATCTAATGCTTCATCCTTGGTATGGCCGATAAACATAACAAAATTTAGAAGCATCATCAATAAATGTCACAAAGTACTTCTTATTCCCCAAAGAAGGAGTGACATGCAAATCACAGGTCGCGTGTATTAACTCAAAGAGCTTAGTCTCACGACTAACACCCTGAAAGGGTTTCTTGGATATCTTGGTCAACATGCAAGTTTTTAGGTGTCCATGTCAAAAGCTAGGATCAACCCATCCTTAGACATATCTTGCATTCTTTTATAGTGTACATGGCCAAGTCTTGCATGCCATAGGGTAGAGTCGATCACGGTTAGTGGTGGTCACAAAAGCTGAAATAACACTATTAGTGACAATATTAAGCCTGAACATTTGATTACATAAATAACCAAAACAAATTAAAACACCATGTTTAGAAAGCACAAATTTATCAGACTCAATAACTTGTTTATATCCATGATTATTCAATACACTACTTGAAACCAAGTTCTTCCTTATATCGAGGAACATGAATAACGTTAAACAAAGTTACAATCTTTCCAGAACTAAAATTAAGATCTACACAACCACGCCATGCAGAAAGTTGTTGACTCATTTCCCATGTGAAGAATAGAACCATCATTGATTGACTCATAAGTCTTGAACCGGCTTCTATCTTTGCACATGAGCTGTTGCACCAGAGTCAACCCACCACGCAACATCATCATCCTGCGCATAATGAGATTCAGATACATATGTAACATAATAAATCTGAAAAGACTTATTAACCATATTACGACCTGGTGAGTTGGAAGAACCACCACTCACTGAACCATTAGTGCACGATCCATTGGCTTTACCACCAACTTTAACACCCCAGGTCCACATGTGGCGGTTTTGCCACATTTCCAAAAGTAGGTGTTGCCTTCTTGTGTCGCCGCGGCAATTTGTCATGATATTTTCGTTTGCCTTTATTGTCATTGTCACGGTGGAGTTGTTATGCTCCACCATATTGACAACATATGCACCAGCAGCATTGCTACTCTTTGGCTTGTCATTATCCACGCATCTTGAGAGATTCCTCAATGAGATGACTTGCCCTTCAACCAGAGTTAACTCCTCTTTCTTATATTTCAAGGTATGCTTAAAATCTTTCGAAGGAGGAGTTTGTCAATGACACAAGAGACTTTAATAGCCTCATCCATGTTCATATTGTGTTGTGTAAACCTTCCAAGTATTCCAAGAAGTTCATTGTATTGTTCCATAACTGGTCTTGAATCAGTCATTTTGTAATTTGTGAAATTACTAACAAGGAACTTCTTACTTGATGCATCCTGAGCCATATATTTGGCATCCAAGGAATCCCACAGTTCTTTGGAAGATTCAAAGTTCGATAAATATCAAGCAGAGAATCGGACATACCATTGAGAATAAGACATCCGCATATGTAGTCATCATTCTCCCATTTGCTCCTCTCCGATCGCTCCCGCAGTAGCATCATCACCATCATCACGGAATAGAAGTGGTTAGCATACCACACTCATGCTTGGCAAAGTGCATCTTCTTTTGCCACCTCTAAAGTCCACCCTTCAAACTTATCCGGCTTGCAAAGTTTGAAGCCATGTGTTTCATTGCAGCGGTTGCCATTGATTATCACAAAATAGTTTACTTTGATTGTTGGTGTGTAACTCAGCGAGGGTTAAGATAATCAATTCGGAGAAACAAACAACAAGTCGTGAAACAAATACCACTTGGTGGTTCTGGGATATCACTTGGAATCGTGTGATCACTTTCCAAAGTAAAATTCGACCCTAATGCATGGGTTACACGAATATCTACTTGGGATAAGACCAAATGTAGTTATGGAATTAGGCACAATTCTATAACCCTTGCGCTAATAAGTGTTAATCGTTTACGTATATCCTTCATGCATAATCAGATCTCCTATTTATAGGAGTTTACTCTAAGCTAATCAAATGGAATTATGAGTATTAATCGGCCATTAATAGCCTCATAATTATCCCCATTATAGCCGTTAGTGGTTACATGACCAATTAAGCGTGGTCATTAAGCGGTTGAAGCTGCCATTTGAATAGGTCAAAACCAGATTACAAGCGATACTTTCATAAGTACTTTCATAGTGCTATCTGTAAAACCTAAAAATACGAAGCGTGTTAAAAGACTAAAATACCCTTGAAATCGAACATTTATTAAATCCGTAAAATACTTTGATGATTCTTTTAACGAAATTAAAATCGAACTTATGAATAATTAAAAACGCGAACATATTTACATCTTCGACGAAAGTTAAGCGTTACATAATATAAGTTTTGGCCTCGTTCTTCGCTTGTTTGTAAATCGTTGGACCGCGTTTTGTTTTGAGTAGAGTCCAATAGGAACTAGGTTTGGGCCGATTGTGTTGTCCGGTTGGACTATCGGTAGGGTCCAAGCCCAGCTTGGTTTTGTTCGGTTGGGTTGGTAGAGCCCACACACACACAAACCCACACGTCGGTTAGTATAAATACAAACACAAACATTAAATTTTGAAACCCTAGTTTACAAGACCACGGCATCAAAGTTCGCCCTTTTTCTTCCGATCATTGCTACTCTTTGGTTTCGGTGTGCTCTTGATCCGAAAGGTACCAAGGTATAACATTCTTCCATTCGTCTTAAGTACATTCGCATACTAACGTTGAAACCGTGAGATATATAATAAACCATACGAATGAACATGAATAAATCAAGCCCTAAAAATCAGTTATGATGGCCATTAATATGTAATCACAAAGGTAGAAACCCTAAGTCGTTATAATCATGGGTATTTATGATTTTATGTGAAGAGTTGCGTGCGTGTTGGATCACTAACTAGTGTAGCGGGTGTGTATTGTTTTATAGGATTGAATTATGGATTTATAAACATGTTATTATGAGGTTAAAACAGGTTGTGTGGCTTACATGGGTCATGGGTGAGTTTGGGTAGGTTAAACATGTGCTTATATTGGTTTTAATAAACCCTAAAACTGGACAGCATCATATGTCGAATTTTTGTGTGTTATAGATCCAATTATATAAGTGTAATAATCTGGGTTTTTGTGGGAAAAGTTTATTTTATGTCTTAGTTAAGTTTTCCAAGTGGTTTGGTCGAATTTGGAGTTGTCTAAGTCGTATTTTTGAATTTTACAAGATCAAGTGTCAAAGCTGAGAAAAGGGGTCTGAAATTTAGTTGGATTGTTTGATTTTTCATTTGCAAACCATAAGTTAGTAAAAGCTCTACTTTTACAGGATTGACATTTAGGATATAAATGAATTTCTGGGAGTTTTGGGAATTTTTCCAAGGTGTCTAAACAGGTCCAATAAGTGTAAACTTTTAAGGTGTATTTTCTGATTACTTTCTGGACAGGTCTGGACTTGTGATTTTCCATAGGCCATTTGGCATAGAGATAGAACCCACCAATTTTGGAGACTCTTTTAACTCATATGGGAACCCCTGGGATTTTGCTTGATTTCATTTGAGCTAAGTAAGTATTTTATAAAAATCGCTAAAGTCTGGTCTGAATATGAGTTTAAGAAACTGAAAGATAAAATATGATATCAATAGGTAACACACTTACAAATGCATAAGAAGCTTATAAAATGAGAATATACTTATAACTCTAAGAATGTTTATGCGATTAATCCGTCATAGCTTTAATGATGCTAATAAGTATTAAACAAATCATAATCCGTGTAGATTCGTTGAAGAAGGCGGCGACGTTACATCTTCGTTGATTCACTCGTTCGTTTGTTTTCCCTCAATTGCTTTAAGATGAGATATTACGACCTTTAGAAGGTTCCTTATGATGTTATTTTCGTTAGCTTTCCTATTTTACTTATTAGGGTTTCCGATGCCATTGCTATGAACCCTTTCTGATTGTTTGACACATTGTTTATCTGAACTTATGTTTTATTGAACCATGCAATGTGCGATTTGAACTTTATGTTAGGAAGACTTTGATATACCGCGTTTGTTGAACTCTACTATGTTTAATTATGAACTTCTAATTATGAATGTATGATTCGTGATTTGTTATATGAACTTTTGACTTTTGAATATTTGAATATGAATCTTATGATATGAGTTATCTGATATGTTATCTGTTGAACTTTGTGTTTGATTATGATACGTGTCATTTCGATAAACTTTTGACCTAAGTTAGTTTGACACCAGAGCCAAAATAATAACTAGTCATGGGGTTTCCATGTCCGTGTCGATGATGCACCTCGACATGACTCAGAGGCGAGTAGAGTGAAGTTACGCCCGCGTCCCTTATCGTTATCTAGTATGAACTCAAGTTATATTATATGGCCAATATATATGTTTGTGGGGTATGGATGCATCCTAGATCGATCACATTATTCGATATGATTTGTCTAGTGAATGATGTCGGTAATGCGATCTGTCTTCACAACTTCGGGAGCTAGCTACTCCAAATTATTTTCTAAGATTATTCTGTATATGTATGATGTTTACGATATGATATGCGGGCTCGTGGTAGTTAACTAAATCTTTATCTGTTATTTCTATGTTAGTATTATTGATTATGATTCGGTATGTTCAAGTGTTAATAATTATGTGCTCGGCTTATTATATGTTATTATATGTGGTTATGCTTTTGTATGTTTATGTGACTACCGTCTACTATGCTAGGTTATGATTAATATGTTTAAATATGATTATCTTTGTCAAGCGATGTCATGTTAGTTTATCTTTCGTGAATGCGTTGATCTTGAGATGAATTGCTAGTGTGAGAGTGAGCATTCTATAAGTTTAGTATGTATAATTTGTTCGATTAATTTTGTGAACTTTGCCTATCGTTAGTGTTTTATCTGCATATGTGACTGCCATGTTTAAACTCTGCGATGTTAGGATTTGATTTGGCTGGTTTAGCTTATGATATCTGTTTTGATAATTGTTAATGGTTATGCTATGTTTTGTTTGGTCTATTTAATTATAGTTTGTCTACTATGTTTTCTATTTGCTTGTGAGGCTGCCATGATTTGGTGCTATTTCATTGCGCAATATTGAATTAAGCGTGTTAAGTGAAGGTTAATTAATTTGTTGAATGCCATGTTTATTTTCTAGAAAGTGTTTCCGTTAGCCTTAGACTTTTCGTTTGGTTTATATGTAATCTATTTCTTCTTGATATGTTAAGTGTGCGGTTATTTTGATGTGTTTTGCGTTGGAGTCATCAATATGCTATGTGTTTGTCCTTGATTGCTAATTGTTTTGGTTCGATTGCGAAATTGTGTTTCGCAGAATCCTCAATGATTCATTATTCTCGTTAAAGCTACGATTTTGTTATTCGTTTCTTTGTTCAATTCATATTTATGTTTTTGTTTAGTTTTTGTTTTGTTTATATATGTTCACAGGCTTTGGCTCGGCCGCACTTTCTTTCTGCGGAGGTATTAAGCATTCAAGATGAGCTATTGGGATGGTGATCCGGGTTGAAGTAACGAGCAAGATTTGATCATAGAGATCTTAGAATTATTTTGGTTATTTAGTTATTTATGTTTTCTTTTGGAATTTAAGTAAAGACTTTCGCTTTTGTATAGTACTTAAAGATTACGATATGCTGTATTTGTGATATCTTTACCCTTGTCGGGTTGGGGTGTTACACTATCGATGGATACTGTTCTTCGATGAAATCCACGAAACTGGTGGAAACACAGCCGATGAAGCACTTCTTATCGATGGAAACCACAGTAGTACTTTCTACTAGCAAACCATCTACAAACACTTCTGAGTCGAGGTGTTGTGGGCTATGGGTGTACAGCAAATTACTCTAACCCATTACAAGGTGTGGTAATCCCATAAGTCACTAAATTTTCCAACAATGGTATGGTTTGGCTCACCAATAGCATGAAAAAATAGACTGGCATGTTAAATGCTCCCCATATCGTGTGCTCTTAGAGCATGGGGTGTGGTGACTCGAGCCGTTTCGTCACTTTATCGCTAATTTAACTTTTCACATTTCACATTCACATACTAAAATACGTCTTAATTAACTAATAACTAAAGTCATTTGACTCATTTTAGGACCAATTAAACACAAACTCAACAACAAACTTAATAAAAAAAAAAAAGTGTGAAAATGACGCGATGTGAATTCACTCACTTTGCAAATGGCACAAGAAGGAAGGCAGTGTGTTAACATGCAAAATGACATGTCATTTTAGTTTGTTACATAAGAAGTAGCGAAATGACACGCCACCATGCCCCAATATTCAGACATGCATCGATTACTCTAGCAGGAAAATCTTTTTATCAAGAATGATCTAATGTCGACGGAGCTTGCTTAGGGCCCAACATTATTTGTACCACGCATTATTAGATAATGCAACCAAATGATGAGTAAAACATATGTGTGTGTGGGGTGTAAAGCTGATATTTTGAGACCACAACAATGGAAGTATCTCCACTGGACATGAGTGCTTTTCATTTTCTATTTTTCCATAAGCTAATGGAATACAGACTGTTTCCTTTTACAATTTAGGTAAAAAAAATAGTAAGACAAAACATAAATGGAAAAAATCTAAACGCATAGTTTTTTCTTATTATATTTATGTATTTTTATTTGAACTATGAAACTTTTATAGCGGTTCTGATAAGAAGAAGGCAGGAAACGAGGTATGGCTGTATGACCCCTTTGAATAAGAAAACCAATTCTACTAGGGGTCGCAATATTTATGTATTTTTTATGTATTAAACATAATTTACCATATTTAACATGGAAATCCATTATTTACAAAAAAGTCAACCTATTAGGCAATTCTTTGTCGGTCTAGCTAACTCTTTGGCCTCCGCCCTCGGCTTTCTAATTTGCAATGACTACCACAAGAAAAATCAAATTTTTTGATCATGGAATAACAATATCACCACTTTTGTTTAATAAGATACCAAAGTGGATAATCGACATTTCATACTAGAACTAATTGCAGAAAATCCTTTTATATCACACATTCCTGTATATCAATGATATTCCACAATCATTATTGGTTGAATCCCGTGAAATCATTTCATAGAAGTTCATTGAGATATTCTTTTATAAAGCAAATCAACTTCGATTCTTGAATAATCCACATCACTTATGCTTCAATAATTATAATTTTACTGATGGACAATTTTTCAATACCTTGTTCATTCGCAACAACAAATTTTTTCGTGTATTGGTAAAAAACATGCTTTTCTACGAGGAGGGATGCTATTTCAGTAATCAAGTCAAAAGGCGTCTAACTTTTTAATACCTAAGGCTTTTCCACAAAGTGGTGATGAAAGTTATAACTTGTACAAATCTTTTCATTTTACAAGTCGATCCTATCTGTTTGTTAAGTAGAGCTATTTGCTCGATCACCGACATTTCTGGAACACCTCTAACAAAGGGACAAATAGTCATTTTTAAAAGAACTTGGTGTCAACCTCTTTTAGATATGAATTTATCTGATTCAGAAGGTAAGAACTTGTATCAGTATATCAATTTCAATTCAAAAATGGGTGTGAATCACACTCCATGTTCTGGAAAATAATTACCATAAAAAAAGAGTATTTGTCTAATTAAAGAAATGCTTTAAGTATGTAAGGCAAATAGTACTAAATAAAAATAAATAAATAAATAAATTGAGCAATAACCTATTGCTCTTTTTTTACAGTCAGACTTAAGTCTTATCCATTTGTAGATAAAGCTTCAATAGCAGCTAAGTTTATAGGGAAATTATGAGCATTACTTTGATGCATAACTTTTGTATCAAGGTTAGCATTGTTAATGATATCAACCCAAGTATTTATTACACAGCCTTGACTAACATTGGACATGTTGGATATACATGTGGGACCTCCGGATATCTGGTGTCAAATGGTCGCCCATTTCCTTATTTTTTCGATAATAGAGTTGGCTATGTTTTATATATGTTGCATCGATGATACAAATTCATGAAGAGGGTTGGACGGGTGGAATGAGGGAGAGTGGCTCGATCGACAAAAAATAATAGTAGGCCCTATAACATGGCAAAGTCATTATCATTATCAATGATATTCTAAGCAATTTTCAACCAACATATGCGATTTATTCCCGTAAAGATTCTAACACACAGTTAGACTCCTTATCATTGTTATTACTCACTTTCACACATGCACATATATTGAGCTCTTTCACAGCAACTACACTTGCGGAGGTCTTCCCGGATGCAATCTCCCTATTTTAGGGTTTCACGGGGTAGGAGTAGGATCGGCACATTCTACCTTCCCCATACCGATTCGGCGACTTTGGGTATGTTGTTGTTGTAAAGATTCTAACACACATAAGACTCTGTACCTTAGGAGCAGGATGAGTGATACATCATCTTAGGTGAAAAAAAAAAAGAAAAACAAGAGCTCGGGTATTGAGATATTCTATCAAGTAAAAGGAGGCAAACTAGTAATAAGGCCGACCACATAGGGAGAATGAATCCATTATTTTACACTTATGTAGTTGGAAATGGATTGTCTCAAGTTGAGAGGTACAACTTGACTTAAGTTAGGGTATTATAAGCCATTGGATTTTGCTACAAGTACCCGTGAACAAAATAATCGGAACTTCGTAACGATGTTCAACCACATCAAATCTCAATAAACGTCATGGTGCTATATTGACTAAATTCAAACTAATCGTTGTTTTCTTTATAGAAATGACTTTGTTTTAGTTGTGAAGTAGTGCCAATTTACTACTTATGCTAACGGTTGTTAAACTATAGTTGATTTTCATTACACCCTTAAGCTATAGAAATAGCTTACATATCGAACATGCCAGCTTAAATTATGAATTTGTAGCACAAATCTAAAAACATAGGTCAAAATCAATTCAAAATTCACCTACAGCAAATAACAAATATTATTTTACGTAATAATGCAAGGATCAAACAGAGATTGCATCCTAATTAAACAAATTACAACTTGTCATGTGACATATTATTTATTGAAAACAAATAAAAAAGTAGAGGAGGAGTGTAAATGCATATGCTTCAAATATAAAGGTAAGAAAGTGTAATTTCACCAAATATATATACCACTCACTAATAAGCAAATATCACACACAATTTTCACTCCAAAACAAACACAAAAATGGAGTTTTTACACCTCACTATTCTCTTTTTTTTATCCTTGACCATAGCTCACTCACTTAGCCCAAATTGTGACTTACCTAGCCAAGGTCCAACTCTTAGGGTCTACCATGTGTCTAGCCCATGCTCACCCTTTAGGCCTAAAAATGCACTATCATGGGAAGAGAGTGTGCTCTCAATGCAGGCCGATGACAAGACCAGGCTCGTGTATCTCACGAGCCTGGCTGTCGGACGACGATCTTTCGTCCCAGTTGCGTCGGGCAGACAGATCATCCAGAGCCCGACCTACATTGTCAAGGTTAACATTGGGACACCGGCTCAAAGCATGCTTATGGCTTTGGATACTAGTACCGATATGGCTTTGGTTCCTAGTGTCGGGTGCGTTGGGTGCACGTCTGTCATGTATGATTCGGCTAAGTCGCATAGCTTCTCGTCACTTGCTTGTGGTGCTGACCAGTGCAAACAAGTACGTATAATTTTTCAATAGTAAAATTTCGTTTTATGTTTGTATATTTAATTTAATCCCACTAGGGCACTAGCCATAATTACTTGTTAGATACCACTAATGATAGAAACATATGTTAAATGTTTCGAGACATGCATTTTAAACTTTGTTGCATGACTTTGATGGGCTAACTACCTATGTAGCTTGTTGCTAGATTTATAGACATGGCTTTTAAATGATTTAAATCCATTTTTTTGGCTTTTCTTAGAGACAAGCTTATATATCTAAAGTATTTCATATACATTGTCTCGGTTGAAATTTGAACTCGCAATCACTTGTTTGATAAGCGCCTAGGATCAAAGACATCTTGTACATACCAAGCTTTGGATATGGTCATTTTGAATCTAGAGTGCTATTAATCAAGTACATTTTCCTTGTAGATGATCACGGTGTTATCATAAATATATCACTAGATACACATATTGAGAGTTAGGGAAAAAGTTTATGTCAGAAAATATCAACGAAATTTTTTCAAAGTTTCGTCTTAATACGTAAATTATAAAAAAAATATTATTAAATACAATGAACTTTTATAAAGTGTTCAAATATTCACATTTTGATGTGTTATCACGTTAAAAGTAGTAACACACGTGCTTTTGTTTTTCTGGTATGACAACACATCAAAATATACATTTTTAGACATTTAAAGAAAATTCGTTACATTTAATAATACTTTTTATATTTCACGTGCCAAAACAAGACTTTGTAAAAACTTCGTTGTTTTTATGACCTAAACCCTTAGAGACAATCACAATAATATATTGTTTATGTCGCATACATCTAAGTAAATTACTAGCTATACACAAATAACCTAAACATGCAGAACCTCGTAACTCTACCCGTTTTATCAATCCTAACCTAAAATGACTTATATTTAGTGAAAACAAAACAAAACTACATCCTTATCAATGACATCTCTTGATTCAAATGTACACTAGTGATCACTATGATTGTGTTAAATACTTGTTCACTTTTTTCTTTCATCAAATTAAAAGAAATTGTCGTTGAGAGAAAATATATTTATTGCTGAATATAGTGGTTAATGAGATTTATTTATTTTTTTTTTATTATTATTATTATTTTTTTTGCGCAAATTAAAAGTGGATTCATAATTTAAAGCGGAAGACTATTAGGTAACTGTAAATACATATATACTAGATATATTATGGATTTTAGTCAAAAAGTAGGACCAATTCATAATATAAATATCCTCTATAATATCAAGCTAAAATCTAATTTAATAGTAAAAAATGTTAATTGTTTTGATATTAGTGGAAATAAAAACAAAAGTACTAGTAATAGTAATTCCACTGTGGACAGACAAAAAAGTGGGAGAAAAAGAAAGCAAACCCGTGAATGGTTTTTGGTTGGACTCCATTTGTGCTGTACTTACTGGGTCTACCCGGTTAGCTTTGGCCCATGCCTTTTATCCCGTGACCTTACTTTCATTTTCATGATTCACGGTTTGTTCCATAAAGACACAGACATTATTTAAACTTTATATAATATAAAATAAGATTTGAACTGATTTTTAGTTATTCTATTGTTGCAAGATATAAGTGAGATTCACTGTTTTGTCTTAGTGATAGATTTTTTTATTACATTATGCTTTGGATCATATATCTGAATTGTCCTGTGAACACAGTAGCATTTTGTTGGCTAGTTGGACTTATATTCACCGGTTAAGTATATAAAATGTTCGAGTTAAAAACCTTGTCGGTGCTATCAAAAGACAAGAGCTTCCTTCATGGAATGTAAATTTCTGCTAGTATTATAATCAAGGACGGAACTGGGGAGTTGTCAGGGGTTCACGGGAACCCGATAATATTTATCGCTCAGTTTAAATTTTTGATTTCTTCAAAATGAACCTGGCTCGAAAGTTTATGTTACATAAATATATGTCTTCTTTGGTTAGTCTACTAATATGTCAAATAAATAAACGTCTTCGTAATTTGTTTACTAATTTGAATAAAATCACACTTTTTATTTCATTTTTATCTCCTTTATACTAAAAAAAAGAAAAGAAAAAGAAAAGTGCATCTGATAACTTAGAATCTTAGTTCCGCCTCCGACTATAATAACATGTTACTGCACCTAATGATAAAAAAATAAATTAAATCAGATATTAAATAAAATATCCTATCAACAAAGAAAATGTACAATTGGCTTATTTGTGATCTTGCTGCAGAAAATATTATTGCGACAATGAAAAAGACAATCATTTTGATGTATGTTTTCCGTTGTGTGATATGATGTTTATTTGACATGAACGTTGTTTTTTATAGGTACAAAGTACAAGTTGTCTTGGAACAACATGTTCCTTGAACATGACATACGGAGGCTCCACCATCGCGGCTAACTTAGCACAAGACAATGTAACCCTAGCCACAGACTCCGTCATTGGTTACTCCTTTGGCTCGATGCAAAAAGTCGCTGGAGGTTCATTCCCTCCACAAGGTGTTTTAGGTCTTGGTCGTGGTCCATTGTCGTTTGTATCCCAATCTAAGACCATTTACAAATCTACATTCTCGTACTGCTTACCTAGCTTCAAGTCTTCCAACTTTTCCGGAACTCTTAGATTAGGTCCAATCGCGCAACCTATTAGAATCAACTATACACCTCTACTTGTGAACCCTAGAAGGACTTCACTTTACTATGTGAACTTGCTCGGTATCAAAGTTGGCTCGGCGGTTGTCAACATCCCCCCAAGTGCATTAGCTTTCAACCCAAATACCGGTGGTGGCACCATCATTGATTCAGGTAATTTTTCAAAACTTAAAATTGTTCGAGTTAATTATTTTGAACGACAATTTTTTTTCACACACTATACCACCTATCTCACAAATCACAATATATCTCATATTATTAACTATGTGTCACATTTTTTCCTAGGACAGGCACTGTATTCACCCGTCTGGTCGACGGGGCTACACGGCCGTAGAGACGAGTTCAGAAGGCGAATGGGAAAAGCCGTAGTGTCATCCTAGGGGGTTCGACACATGTTACACCGTCCCAATAACGAAACAAATCCCATCGATGACATTCATGTTCCCGGGACTAAACATGTCGTTGCCCCAAGACAACTTCCTAATCCACAGCTCGTCGGGGTCCACGACGTGCCTTGCCATGTCATCATCGCCAGCATTGAACGTAATTGCCAATATGCAACAACAAAACCATCGTGTCTTGTTCGATATTCCTAACTCCAGGCTGGGGATATCACGTGAGACCTGTTCATAAGTCACGTGAAAATGGTTTCTTGTATTTTGTTTTGTTATGGTAATGTTGTTATTCTATGTTTAATTATTGTACTAGTACTACTATAAAAATTAAATCATGGAAGTGACTTCTATTAAAGGAAGATTTCCCTGAATCCATCAATAGTTTTTATGCACGTGATTTTGAGAATGTTTGTTTTTGTATTATTGACCTTAAATATAAGTGAGTAAGACTAAGCATCTCCGATGTTAGCTTTAAATGTCTTTTTGTTAATTTAGTCAAGAATCTAAAATAGCTATATAAATTTTTCTCCAATGTTAGCACTAAACTTGTCACTAATTTAGTGTAATGAATAGTAAAGCACCAAATATAGTGCAACACTATTCATGGCACTAAACACTATTGTCTTTATTAAAACTCAACATATTTGTTAAATCTTTCATATTTGACTAAAAATATAAAAACTAGTTTATACAAATTATATTCTTATAATTGTCCAACAAATACAATTAAAATGAGTCTAATATTGATATGTATTTTTTACACTATTTTCTTTGTTTATTGTGTGTAAATGTAATTTAAACTAGTTGAAAATGTTTAGTGCCAAATTTTAGTGTCATACATTGGAGCAACTTTTATTTAGTGCAAGCATATTCCATTAAGATGCTAAGTTTGCACTATGTTAATGCAAAATTTAGTGTTATACATTGGATATGCTCTAAGGGTTGTTTATTTTTATACATTAATGACTTTTGTTGGGGACAGTCTCAATTTTTATCCTTTGTGGATATAGAGAGAATAAGAGAAAATAATAATAATATTAAATGACAAGTGAGTAGGCCCTTTACTAAGGAGAGAGGAGGGGAAAAAACGCTTAAGAAGCATATTTGTATAAGTAACTATGGCACATGGGACATCAAAACCATTATTTTTTAATGCTCTCTTGGGCCTTTTTTAAATAGTATATGTTGGCCTATTTTTTGGCCCGATGTTGTTATGTGTGTTGGACCTTGCTTACGTTAATGCATGTCTTGGACCTTGCGTGTACACTCCTCAGGTTATATATCTGTCGTTCTATTTTCCTTCTTTTCGAAAAGCGTCTGTCTCTTTTGGTGTTGTTGGTGAGATCTCTAGGTGGCGATCGAGATCCATGCTTATGATTTGTTATTTTTATCCATTGCATGTCATTTGTGTGTACATGTAGTGTGTGTTTCATAGGTTTTGTAACTTTAGGATGTTGCATGTGGTTTGTGTTTCACGTGTGCCGTATGTTTGATGCATGTTTTTCATATGCTTAGTTAGGTCCATGGTTCTCTTCCTTTTTTGTTGATGTGTTTATATTTTCAATGCGTGGTTTGTTAATGTTGTTTCTTAGGTTTTCTTATATCTCATAAGTGTAGATTACTGACAAGTTTCATGATCTTTTGGTATCCGCTTTCGAAAAGTATAATAATATATGTATGCAGTTCAGCGTTTCCTATCGTTTTGCTTTCCTTGCATTTTACGTACATTGTGTCTTTTCCATACATGAAAACAAAAAGAAAACTTGTACCTAGAAAGGAATGTTTAGGAGTCCCCCGGATGTTTGGTGGGGTTCGCGGCGTGGTGTTGGAGGAGTGGGTTTGGAAAGTGGTGAGGGTGTTGCGTCCGGGGTGACATAGGCCTTTTGGTTGAGGTTGGTAGTGTTCGTTTGTCCCATACAAATGTATGCCATGATGTGTCTGCGTCTGGGATTCCTACAATGGGTTCGGATGTCCTTGGTAAGCGAGTTGCGATCTTTGTTGATACGCGGCATCTTGGTGGTCATTCCAAAAGGTCCGACATAGTGCCATTTTCCTTGCAGTGCTAAGTCGTTGTGTTGTTTTCATGTTGGTTACCATATTGTCGCGATTACTAACGGTTATGTTGTCTGTAATTGTACGGGTTCGGTCCGTTAATTTGGATTTTATGGCGGGGGCGTTACTCGGTTACTAGTTGGTTCTGCGTCCATGGTCATGATATTGGTCATGTAGTTCACGCACCGGATCGTGGGGGTAGGAAGAGGAACTTTGATTCCATAGGTAAATGTCTTTTAACCACATTATGAATTTGTTGTGTTTACTTTGGTTTTTTTAATTTTCGTAACCCTTATTATAGTTATGTTTTGTGGTGAAGTAGTGAAGGAGTACACGTCCATGATGTTTACGGCATGCCTATTTCCCATGACTATGATGGCCAATCTAATCGCGGGCGTATGTGGAATGTCATCGATCTTTGAAACTTGCTTTGTGGATTGTTTCCGTTCGCATAATTTTATGTTTGTATATTTAATCTCATTCTTCTTAATGTATTGAAGCCACGTTCACGGGGTTAGCACCCGGCGATTCCGGGACCAGCCTCGGCATGCAGCGTTAGCGTGACAACGCTCATGTGTTAAATGAACCAACGGTTATTGGTGCATTCATTACATCGTCCGGTATGTCGGTTGGTGTCCTCAACGATTTGCTTTCGGTTGTTGCCAGCGTTTGTAAACTACTTGCACCAATAGCTATCATGAGCCTCTTACATGATATGCGGTGCACATGTGCTATCCCAATGGTTCAGGACCCTACGGCGATCTTGAACCTTTGAATGGTATGGGTGTAGTTCGATGATGTCATCTGTCGATGCCATGGTAATGGAAGCGAAAAGGACCAGTGCATAATACTTATAACCATTATGTGTACCTTTTCTTTATAATTACAATGTCACGTTTACCAGTTATGGATGATAACATTTACGTTTGTCGCGGGTGCCACCAACGAGGTTTTGTCATTAGCGTTCGTCAATATTGCTCATAGCACATGGTATATCGTATTCCAATTTTTTTAATTATTATGACTAACTTTTTAAAACATTGGAGTATGACATGTAGTTTATCTGGTTCATTACTTTCCTCGATCGTGCGTGGTATTTACCGAGAGATCCTAGGCCTCCATGTGGCACAGGTCATCTCCTCTGGGTTTCTTTGGTCTTACCATGTAATCTCATCATGTGTCCCAGAACGGCATTGTGCGGCTTCAGCGAACTTCACGACATGGCGCATGTTTATTTCATATGACCAGATAACACGTCCCCATCCGACAAGTGTTCGCTCGATAATATTAATCGGACATGCCACATGTTCCGCACACATCCCTATCTGGTACATTTAGCTATAGTAGTAAGCGTTTGATCTTTGTTTTGTTATAAGCACGGGTTGTATGTTCCTTGGTTTGAATGACCACTACTATTTGTCATGAAACAGCATTCCCCATGGATATACCCACTCACGCGTCCATCGGTTGCCTACTGACGGAGGAGGGATTGCATCATCGAGCCATCAAGGGCTGCTTTTATTAGAGTACGAGATGTTTGGGTTATTTCTAGATATCGGTTGAATCATTTATCACATTTTTCCCCTTATGTATTAATAATAATTTTTCCAAAACTTTAGGTGCTCGATTCACCGTGGCGGATCCACTCAACGTCAAATGCCCGGTATGGCCATACCCGACGATCGTCCATCGCGTGTCCACTGCGGCTTTGCAAATGTTGCTTCAACCAATCTGAGACCTTCTTCGGTAGAGGTATGGATGTGTAAGGCTAATTCAGCGGATACATGACTATCAACGCAATTTTTTCACCATTGTATTAACAATGCCTTTCTCGAGAATCTCGGGTGCTCCGGAATATGAAAGGTTCCGTTCATGTGGGTCTATCTGTGGCCCGTACGCAGCGTTTTTTATGAAGCGTTTGGCAGTTCCACGCGGTCTTGGGACCTTTATATCACCGTTGTTGCATGGGAGGCAAAGTGCAACTCTTGGTTCCGGAATATCCCAACTTTATCTGCCGATTATTTGAAGACCTACATTTCCTAACTAATATTGGCTATAACGGATGTTCGCAATGACGTCTTTAGGAGCATCTATTGATGAGGCTGTTACCACGAGGAAGAGGTCCATATGTCTTTAAAATCTCTTCAAATATATACCATAGGATTGGTCGTATGTGCGGTTGAAGGTAAGGACCTAGGTTCCTACAACTATATATCTACGACCACAGAATAGCGAAGTGGACAGGACTTCGCACATTTCAGCAGAGCGAAGCAGTGTTCAGTAAATATAGTTGAAGGGTTGATAGAATTCCTTGATCACAATAGCTTTGGTCCGCTTTTTCGGGCGACTCGCGATAAGTTACAAGGCCAAGATGTCCCAGAATTCAAGGTAGCGCTTTACGGTGTTGTTGGGTCGTGAGACATGAACTTCCCAGCCAGATTGTATTGGAGCAATTGTGTTGAACGGGTCGAAGCATTGGCGAATTTGATGTGGTGCTTGAACTACATTGGTGAAACAGGCGTATCAACAAACTCCATCCGTGCTACATGTCCCTTTAGTTTCCCCTGCTTTTTGTTTACTGTGAACAAGGGTACCACCTAGATTTGAAACTCAGGAATGTTGGCGGCCTTCATACATATGAGGTGAAAAAGATGTCCATGAATGCTTACTACTCCTACCTATTGCATGACCGTTACAACCGTTATGGACTCCTAACGCGTGGTGGGCCGGTTGTTCAAAGATATGTCGTCAGCGCTTCGCGTGCTATTGAGCAAGAGCGTATGGATTTTGTCCAAAGCACCAATCGATATTAGGGAGAGTTTGAATGGTCTCTTTGATGCGATGTGCGTGGAACCACGAAGGTTCGATGTTGGCTCTAGAATCATATTGCTGCATCATTCGAGGGCCCGCGATATATGTACGACCATTATCTTGGCAGCGTTGGCTATTTGTAGAGTTCATGGAAACCCCACTTTTGTTACGTTCCGTGTAATGTCGATGGCGGTTGAAGAATACATGACGAGTTCCTCGCCTAACAACCGCCAGCAGGCGGGCGTGATTGACCGTGTTTTGAGCGCAAAATCCATAGGCTTATAAAGTACATTCGGTGATGAGGCCCCGCAGCTTAGTCAGTGGTTGATGCTGAATGATTTTATTAGACAACTTATACATATTCTTTTCAACTTACTTTGAACACACTGTATGATTGTTTATAAAATCGTTTTAGAAACAAGCCAACTAACATTTACAATGCTTCAATATTCTTGCAGTGTTATACAGTGGAGTTTCAAAAGAGGCCTCCGCATTGTCACTTGCTATTTTGGAGCGATATAGGTTCAAAATAGTCGATCCGTCGGGCGTGGACAAGTTCATCTCGGTGAGTTACGGGCGAAGACGGTGACCACTGAAGGTTCGGGATCATTGCGGAACTCATGATGCACGGTCCGGTGTGGGCGAGCATTCCCAACGCTCCATGTATGCGTGAAATAGGATATGTAAAAACATTTCCCAAAGGAATCTTGTCCAGAGCACATTCATTGATGAATCCGGCTATGTCCATTATCGTCGTAGGGACATGCAATTTGCAGCAATGCGCCAGAACGTGCAACTTGACAATGGTTATGTTGTCCCTAACCTAGAGCTATGCAAAAGGTTTTATGCTCACATTTATGTGGAATGTTGCGGTGGACAATGCTTATCAAATATCTCTTCAAATATATCTCAAAGGGAACTGATAAGATTGTTGCACGTGTAACGGAAAAGCGCACCCTTAGCAGGCTTAGGTGCATCAACGAGCAACACTGATCGCGCCGATTGCCATTGACAATGGTTGATGAGATCCAAAATTTTGTTGATGCGCGGTATATAGGTCCATGAAGCATCTTTGGCGAATACTTGGTTTCGATATTCACTTTAGAGAACCAGCGGTCCAGTTCCTTGCTGTTCACCTGGAGAACATGCAACGTGTCACATTCAAGGCCGGTCATCGTTTAGAGTCAGTGTTGAACAACCCGCATTCACGGAAAACCACATTAACAGAGTGGTTAAATTTCAACACCTCAAGTGTCATAAGGAGGCACCTATTTAAAGTTCCGTTGAATTTGTTTGGTCAAGAAAGGATAGAGAATGGTTTCCAAGAACAAATCTTAACAAACCATCTATTGGGAGAATGGCATATGTGCATCTAAGTTACGGGGACTGTTACCCAGCGATTGCTCTTGTGTCATCAAACAGGATGCACCTCATTCCCTGACATACGTATAGTTAATGGTCACACTTATCCAACAAATAGAAGCGGCCCATGGGAGACTCTTGGAGACGGCGGTGAATGGTCAACATTAGAAGAGGCCATCGGTAGCATACGCGCCGAAATCGCGAGCTCTGTTCGTCAAAATCTTGCTCTTTGTGATGTCACTAATCCATGCGCGTATGGGAACACTTTTGGAGACATATGCGGCGACATTCGAGGGACGCTTCGAGCTATTTGGCATGCACTTATTATAAGTAAATGATCCGGCCCGAAAGCCGGATCCTTCGAATTCTGATCAAGTTTATCACAACATGGAAGATCGTTAGAAGACTTTGGCCTCCCAATGCCTTCACGGTAGTTACTAAACATACTAAATAACAAGGCAATAATGGAAGAGAAGTGCTACAATCGTGCATAACTTGCTCGGGAAAGGGACATCCTAATACCTCGATTAAATGGCGAACAGAAAAGGGTTTTTGATATTGTTATGTGTAGCATGGGTGATGTGCGAATTGGTATTTGTTTACGGTCCGCGAGGAGGCACAGGAAAAACATTTTGTGGAAAACCTTGATAACGACTCGAGGTCATATGGCAAGATTGTACTTCATGATAGCATCTTGAGCATTGCTTCATTGCTGTTACCGCGGGTAAACAGCCACTCAAGGTTCAAAGTCCCTTTGGTGTTGGTGACGAATCTGTGTGCAGCGTGAAAAAAGACACATATTTGAAACGCTAAAACAAACCGACTTAGTGATTTGGGGCGCCAATCAATGATCATGGTGTTTTGAAACTTTAGGCAGACATTGAGATATTTGTGACATTATGACATCTGCGTTTGGGGAAAGTCACTGATGTTTGGCGGCGACTTTAGACAAACGTTGCCGGTTAAAAAAGGTGCATCCAAAAATGAAATAATAGCCTCTTCAATATCAGAATCGTACCTGTGGCAGTACTTTAAAGTCTTTGTTTTGCGACATAACATGAGATTAGAAAGGGAAGGGTTAAGCGCAATTGAAAGGGAGGGAATCAGAAAATTTTCAGAATGGTTAGTTGATATAGGCGACGGCAATACAGGAATACGTGACATCGATGATCAGCGTGTCATGGATCAGGTGGAAGACCGATTTAGCCTGCGATAATGAGTGGAAAGCAAGAAGCGGCTTCATCTACGATAAAGAGACGCTCACGCATCCTACGTGACAACCTCCAAGACAAAGCCATAGTTTGTCCAAAGAACGAAACAACAGATCTTATAAGCGCCGGGTATTGGAAAGATAGTAGCTCAAACCCATACATACAAAAGCATCGATCGGCGCTTCGGCCGAGCAGCGGTGGTTCCATGAAACTTCTTTATCCAACCGACTACTTGAATACTCTGCCCAGGGATTACGCCCGCATCAACTCCGGCTAAAAATAGGTACACCTATCATGTTGTTACGTAACTTGAATCCGGCCGGTGGTCTATGTAATGGAACACGTATGATTGTCACCCAACTTCTTTCAAAGGTTCTAGAAGTTAAGATAATCACCGGCGAAAATCTCAAAAATTTTTCACCGCTGTATAGTCCTAACCATGAAAGCGAAGCTTCCATTCATATTCAGAAGGAAACAGTTTCCGGTCAAGGTTTGCTATGCCATGACAATAAACAAGAGTCAAGGACAGTCGCTCCAAAAAATAGGAGTATATTTACCCGAACCCGTGTTTGGACATGGCTAATTGTATGTCGCGCTATCAAGGGCAACATCACCGTCGGGTTTGAAAATTATTGTGGCTGACAGCGAGCACCAACCAAACAATGAGACCAAGAACATCGTCTACAAGGACTTCCTAAACAGGATTAGGACACACCAGGTTTAATTTTGTATCATGAGTCGACAAACTAACAAAATCATTTTATGCCATGCATCATAAAAACATTCATATATGCATTCATGACTGTCACAGGTACCTATTCCCCACACATCATTTACATTACTATTTGCATAGACATAGCAACATTACTTTTGCATAAGCAATCAAAACAGCGACAGACTAATGTCACATTATGCATTCATACGCATGACTATGTGCATACATTACCGTCACAAATACCTCTTACCTGCACATCATATGCGTTCTCAATTCAACAAGACGATTAAAAAACTTAAGTGCTAAAAGGAAATTGGTCCACGCCATTACACTTTGCACCCTAGAATTACTTCCTGGCTACAATGTCACATCACCGTATATGAAAATTCATATTGAATACATTGGTTTCATACATATGCATTTTTTAACATGTCTAACCATTCCATATGTGTCTAGAGATATGGTTGATAAAAGTTCAGATACCCCTATCATGGATGCAAAAGAAGGAAGGAACGTCGCGTCGGTGGAAGCGACTCAACCGCGGGAACATAAAACAGATCTAGAAGAAATAGAAGCCTGCCAGCGGTTGAAGATCCAATCAGGAAGAAACACTCAGGTTGTTGCACCACCATCATAGTCGGCGGCGAGCATATGGACAAAGGCAAAGCCATAATGGTAGAACAAGAGGAAACCGACCTTGGCAACCTTACGCCGGCTGACTTAGCAAAACCGCTCCGTGTAAAAGTCTGAGAAAATGGACATCCAAAAGCGTCCCCGACCCCGATCCGGCGGATTTGCTACATGCTCCTTGACAAAAGGTACATCTTGGCGCTACTCATGAAACATTTCTCATATTCCTTCAATATTTTAAACTCATAGTTTTCCCATTGTTTATGAACAAAAAAAAAAGTGGTGCGATCTGGCCAAGCGTCAACGTGGGACATGAAGTTATTTGAAACAAAGCTCGACATAAACACTTGCTATAAGATCGAAGGCTATGGTTGTAAAAAGCTGAAAAGCGCATGGTGTGAATAACGATCTTACATTGCTCTTTGGAAAATATACAAAGGCCACGAAATCTGAGGATGATGGCTTCCCAAGCCACTAATTTGACTTTGTCCCCTACAATGAAGTTGCCACTCGAATCGAAACAAGAGACTCGTCTTAGCAGTTAAAACCCTAACCAATCTGAGACATAAACGTATGTTTCCATACACTCTAAACGCATACAGTTACATAGGAATAGTCCATAGCGTGAGTGACATAAGGGAGTTCGGTGACACAACAACAAACAGGATTTCACGAAGGAACATAACAATCTGAGAACTTAAGGTACATGTAACTCACCACACCAGCACACCATTATATACAAGTTTCTATTAACCTTTACATTGCTTCTTTGTAGCGGTAACAACATTACATTCACCCTTTGGAGCGATCTTTGCTACGGGGTTCGGTCGACTTCTTTTGGCGAGGAATGGAACAACCAGTAATCATTCTTTGTCAGTTCATGTTGGGCAAAGCATTTTGCAAGTATGTGGTACCCACAATGCAAAAAAACTACGACTATTTATTTGTCAATCTAATAAGCATCAAATGTTGAGCAGGTGGGCTTCAACTATCCGCCCGACATAGGCTACCAATTACTATCTGAACCCAGATGATCCCGAAGCAGAACCATATAAGGGAAATGTAAGTACCGGCTTACACATATATGTTTAAGAGTCCGCAATTATCCCAACACGCTAACAATTGCTATGTCAAAAGGGCCCGCAATTACTAGGTCCTACAACAACATTACAACTCGGCATCGGAGTATCATGGCTAGCAGGCAACAACAACAATCCACTATAAACATTAGTACATTGTTGGAACTCAATCCAAAGGCACATCCGATATCCACGTTATTACCGTTACACTACAATAAAAAAACATATGCAATAAACTATTTACTAAAACAGTGCATCTTAATTTTTTACAGCAACAACAATTCACACTCGATGCTACAATAACATGGATAGATGAAAGGAGAGGGTGGTACTTTAACAGGTGCCGTACATGTCACACCAAAATCAGTGAAGGCATGCCACACCTCCATTGCCAACAATATGGAGGCGTTCCAATGCCTAATTACAGGTTTGTTGTTTCCTTTGTTGAGCAACTTTTCACTAAATGCTTGATGTACCTATGACAGCAAATTGAAACCTATGCCCCGTTACAATGTCACAACTATTGCTTCAAAGCATCTCTATGACGGGGTAGCGATGGCGGTAACTTGCTTGACCCTGCGCATTCGCTATTACCTCCATGTGGCGAGCTACATACTGAACCGATCCATATGATCTACCGCCAATTATAAGAGACTTACGGACAAAGGCTTATTCAAAGTGCACTTTGCCACGAGGAGCCAGAGATGCTAGACTCATCACGGGCGGATTACATGAGAGTTACCAAAGAAGACAACCACAACTCCCGGTTCCGTCCAAACACTTCCACCGTGCACGAAAACATAGAAGAAAGTCGTCATCTTCAACACCGTAATGGAAGCCGCAGAAATACCCACATAGCTATTACCCCTTCGCCGCGGTGAACCAGTAGAAAAAAAAAGGAACCCATCACACCGCGCCGACTAGGATCCATGAAACGCTCTTCCCGAAGAAGACTCGGTGCAAGTCAGAGGAGGATGAAGGTAGCGATCTTTGCTCAAAACCAAGAAAGCAAAAAGGAATGAAATGCCACCCTACCGAGTTAGCACGCACCTAATGTAAGGTACTAATAGTTGTACCTAGAACTACTACCATGTAACCGTAGGATATGTACAGTAACTATTAGGCGGTGTAAGGCCATAAGTAGTATTAGATGAAACTGAAACGATCGGCCGACCGACAAAACATGTCGGACATGCTAAGCCATGTCATTTTCCGATACTCTAAACAATGAAATAAGTTACCATCGTGTGCAACAACATTACGTTATAACAATGAAGTCACCTATATCACCACAAGAATAAAACAACAAACGCCAACAATATATGATACCCAAACGAAGAACATTTATTAAGGATAAGACGATGCACGCATACATTCAACCTAAAACAACAAATAACCTTCACCATGATTATACAACCAAACAAAGACATAATGAAACAAAGATGATAACATGACGGAAAAACAACAATGGCTAATACAAATGGCGGAACACAATCAAGTCCCGAATGGTATTAATGTACCTGCGCAACACATGAGACCCATTTGGCCCTCACGCGCCCATTTCACGAAACTTAGCTCGCTTTGACAATTCACGGGCATGGATCTGTCTCAAAAAAGCTACGGAATTGGAAACAACAGGTTCTTGCCCCTCTTGCAATACCTTTTGAATCAGGTCATTCAAGTACCTAACACGGGTCCCAATCTCCAGACAACGAGCACGAACCATACTTTCCCATTCCCAGGCCAGAATCACTTCTCTCTCAAAAAACAGACACATTTGATCTTGCAAAACATCACTGTCGATGCAAAACTTCGATTCAGCCAAACTTACTTGTTTGACATTTCTAGAATAAAAACCTTACAACAAACAACAAGAAACACACTAATCCCTTGCAAAATCCCGCAATTTATAGATCGCAAAAGTCACAAAACATACACCACTAATAACATTGAATAAAGCACTAGACGAAGCCTGTTAAAGATCTTGCAGGTGCAAAAGCGGCAGATAACAAACAAATCTAACATCTAGCAAAAGCTACACTAAAACATAATGCGCTAACAACTTAGAAATGGGATACATATACTCCAAAAATGTATCTGCTCACAAGAAACAACTACAAAAAACTATGTCAAAAAAATAATAGCGTGTTGAACACAAAGCGACAATTTTCCATTAACCATCCATTAAATACAGTTACTTCATTACAATCCGAGTATCACCATAAACACAACAAAAAGGTGATC
>OU343222.1:196074397-196133261 GCA_910596185.1 Chrysanthemum makinoi | reverse complement strand
AAAAAGTTATTTGACTAGTGACTAAGTCTGGTTATGTTCAGCTTGCAATGTCACATTATGCTACTTTGTGGTTTTATTGAATGAAATTCAATTCTTCCTTCTTTCATTCATATCAAATGTTAGAGTTCTACATATAATACGAACTTTTATTCATTACACAACCAAAGTGAAATACTACATCGAAATGAAAATATAAAGTACGATAGATGAAATACATGATACCACTAAACATTAAATCCTAAAAGTTGCTTGTCTGACATTGTTAGAAGAATTAGTGATTCTTTGTTGGGCCTAATGAAGAATGAGCCAGAATCTCCTTCAACCCCCACATTTTGAAAGCTTTCAACATTGCGCACGAATACTTGTAGCGAGTGGGGCATTTGTTGGCTTACTTTAGCTTCAACTATTGGTTCCTCATCCTTAGTAAAACCCACCAACTTAAGTACATGCTCAACTGGAAATGGAATATTGAATAACATTCGAAAGGATGTTACAAAACCACCATCAACCTCTAACACCCATGCACAAAGAAATCGTATGTCCTCTAGATAGAAACTAGACGAAATTACGAGATTATTTTCTAACAAAGATAGATCGAATGGGAAAGGAATCAAAACTCTCGCTCTTTCGGGTATGTAGACTACAAGTAAACCTGTGCGTAATCAAATCAAATGAAACAAGCATATAATTTTTATACCTCATACCATCATCATTGGTGAGCCTTTCGGAAGCAGGCCAATAAATTTTACCACCCACACATGCTTGGCCAGACCGTTTTAGGCGGATTGTTTCACGAGGCAAACGGTAATTTTCAAGAATGTTCCAACTACCATAGCTCAACGTAAACATCGACACGTACCATGGTCCTTGACCATAGTAAGGGTAATCAATCTTTAAAATGGTAGGGTCTAAAGTGTCTGGACGAACACCAAAACCAAAGACCATTTTGGGTGAATCGGGTTGATCCATGTAACTAGGAACAAATATCCCTATTGATTGTTTTATGGATGGATTCCAAAGAATAAGCATCATATTACCAATATAGAAAAACACCAAACACCTTCAGAAGTAGCAATTGGCTTAACGGTGGTAAGATCCAAATTTGTATTTAGAGGTGTGAAGCCTAGATTGTCATCAACATAAAACATAAAACTTATATTATCTTGCTTGTATGTTAAAAAAAAACTTCTAGTATCAACCTCATGAAAACCGTAACGACATATGAAGTTGTTACTGTCAATTGCAGCTTTCCAAGTCTTTGAGACACTACGGAACTGTATTAAAGACTTAATAGGAAGCCTATTCATGATATTGATCTGAAGATCAAGGGGTATGTTGTCTGACATTGTTTGGGGATGGTTACAAGTAGTTTGCAGTGTAGTTGAATTTGTAAAATTACAGTATTAACATTTTTTGTTAAATAGAGTGATTGCATTACTTTTTTTTTGATCACATAATCTTATACACGAAATATGACAAGAATATGACTTGTCAGAAACTTTATAGAGACACAGATGTGACTAGTAAATAATTTTTTTTATCACATAATTCTATACACCTAAATATGACATGAATAGAGACTACTCATGGCTCCTTATAGAGACAAAGATGTGACTTGTCGCATAATTTTTTATCACATAATATTATACACGAAATATGACAAGAATATGACTTGTCAGAAACTTTATAGAGACACAGATGTGACTAGTAAATAAATTATTTTTTTATCACATAATACTATACACGAAATATGACATGAATAGAGACTTATCAGCTCCCTTATAGAGACAAAGATGTGACTGGTATACATGAAATATGACATTAGTTTGACTTGTCAGGAAAACAAATTTTTTATCACATAATATTATACACGAAATATGACACATGTTAATTACTTTTTGCAAACACACATGGTAATATTACGCTATAAATAACACATCCACGAAATTGAATGTATATACATCTCCACAATACTTACAAAAAGAAAATGGCCTTGAATTTACATAAATTCAAATGTATGTTACATTACGGTGAAATAAAGCGCGGTGTGATTACGGATCATGATATAACATATTTGGTTAGTTGATATGGTGGTGAATAAGTTTAAATTGAAGCAAAATGCCCGAAGTATTTAAATGTGAAAGTCCCTTCACTGACTTTCGACTCGATGTTACATTTAGACGACAACGAGGTAAACTTTTTGTTCAATGTGCTTTAGAGTCACTCGAACTTGTACACTTGTATGTTTCTCAATCTAAAATAATGGAAGAAACAACAAGTTTTGGTTCAACTCAGCAAGTGCCATAGTTTTATAATTTTTTCCCTCCAATGGTGAAGAAAACATCGCCCATCAAATGATTTTCAAAACAATGACTATAACTATAAAGATGAGGCAATTTCACAAAACCTGGGTCATCATTTGCTTTCAGCCGATAACGAACAGTGAAGATGATGACTCAGTTATAAAGATGAGGCAAATTTCACAAAATCGTGGTCATCATTTGCTTTTCCTTCGATGACTCGAACAGGAAGGTGATGACTCAGGTTATAAAGATGAGGCAAATTTTACAAAACCAGGGTCATCATTTGCTTTTCTTTCGGATAACGAAGATGATGAAAATGATTGTTTTGATGAATTAAATAAAACCCAACACCCCTGTAAGATATAACTTTTCACATACACATCATAACATTAACACAAGGTAGCATATAGATGGAATTCTAGAGAGAGAAAGTTAGAGGTTTAGGGAACTTAGTGAGAGAAAGTGAAAGATATTATTATGAGCTCCAACTCTCTACCTTGGGAGGTAGAGAGTATTTATAGTCTTACAATAAAAACGCCACACATCGGCTGTGGATCGCATACAGTGGGTAAAGACCCGTCCCTCCTCCACGGTGTTACTTAACTAAATACTACTTAACTTAATATTACTATGACTACGAGCTTTCTAACGATTACATATACTTGAGGTGACCGACTCTTTAATACCGGAATTTCTAATTCCTAACAATCTCCCCTAAGGGAGGTCACCTCAATCATGCACTAAAATTACATTGAATACAAACAGATATGACATTAACAATTGTTCTTGCATTCTTGATGTAGTCCTTTGTTCCTAAGCTCGTAGTCATTGATTCTTCACATTGCATGTTTGGTTACTTCAAGTGGAGGTCAATTATGATCCACGGATAATAATTTTGAGCCACTTTTGGGATCATCGGCTAGTAGAAAATCTCCGATACATCCATTGTGGTGTTGGTATTATGTGATGTTGTGACATTCGGACCGACATGCTCACATTCCGATCATGATATATTCTCATCGAGTAGCGGAAGCATTTGTTGATTCATGATATTGGCGCAGCGTAAGCATGGAGTAAAAATATTAGAGTCATTGATGCACTAATCATGATTTCTTTTGAGATGAATGTGTTAGGTGAGCATGCGGCTATGGATTGACCGCTTCATTCCGATCACCGCAAACGTCGGGGTGTACCTGCATAAGACAGTTAGCAATAAAGTGCACGAAGGTGTCTTTGAACACTTTCGATGAATTGAGGTACACGCCCACTTCCCCGTTGATCAAGATACAAGTACTACCGGATCGTATAATTCGAAGAATTTCCTTGACAGGTTTCGCAGCTGCTCTAGTCGTTCTCAAACCGAACGTCTCAAAGAAGACAACACGAGTGAGTGAACCAAATAATTTTCGTCCATCGATTGATGAAAAGAGATTTGAAAACAATCGTGTATTGCTCAATAGAAATTGTTTTTGCAATATAACGAAGGTTTTAATGAAAATCAATTATCAATCATAAAACACCTTTTGATTTGAAAAATTAGTACACGGTCGACGTGCTTAATGAAAAGAGTTTTAAAGCACAAAGACCGGTTTTTCAAAGGTATCCGTCAATCCATAACCTGAACCGTGATTGATTCAAAAGACTGAATCGCCCCATTGTTTCGTTCGCTTGTCACATGGTTGATCTGTATAATAGATCTCACATGCCACCTACCGGGAGCTTGTTAGATGTTGGCTCCAGAAGGCTTTCCATCTTCATTGTGAGTTTGTTTGCATATCACTTTCGATGTTACGGCAATACCACAAGGATAATGCGTAGGACTCAAGATATAATCTCTTTCCACATTGTGTGAAACAGAGAGTCTTCATTGAAAGTGTCCTAATGAGATTTATTGATGATCTCGTGGCTCTAGACTCAATTTGTGCATATTTGGATCCTGTGCCGGAGACTAGGGAGAGGGTCTCCTTCTTCAATATCAACAATCTCTAAGAGAAAGTCGATAGATAATGTCGGTTCCCCGTGAGAATGAAACAAGTCCTTTTAAGAGGAACTTGAGTGGTTTGGAAAGTTGAAGTGCAGTGGGCCACTGGGTCCATGACGTCTTGTCTTCATTACCGATGTTACCATCAGTAGCATATGAATTGAACCCGGTTTCTGCCCTAAGGTTGAATAAATGGAGGGCTATTTGTTTTCACCCTTTTCTCATTCAATTCTTTTTAATTCTTCAACCCCTTCTGTGCTTACCGAGACTTCATAGCTAGAACCTTGTTGGGTTTATTCCAAAGACTAGCTCGAGTCACCGCACTCTTCCCATTCTCATTTTTCTCCTTTTATTATCATACCTAAGAACTCTACACTAACTAGTGGATAGTTCCCTGGTAGATCCCTCCTGCTGGCGGATCTTGGGAACAAAACCTAACCTTATCATCCTTATATCAGCATACATAAAGTAAAGTTGGTCGGTCTATTTGGTATTGTTCATCTGCCGTTGGAACCAATTGAAAACCATTTGAAAATCAATTCAGATACTTGTGATATATTATCAAAGCATTTTGTACCTGAATTGTTTTTGATATTTTTAGAACGAGAACTCCCCTCAACATGTGCATCAAGTATTTGAAAATGTTTTGCACACGGAGGCAAGAGAAAGAATTAACTTCTTTGATTACCATTTTCTAAAGATATCAACATCACTTCCCAAATCGAATCAAGTAGATAAAGCATTTTGGGGAAGGATGAGATTTTCATGATTTTGCTCCCCTCAATATGTGCTTCTAGGTTTGAAAGGAGTTTTACACATACTAGAGGGAACCTGCACATTGAGATAAATGATCACGTTTCAAATTATAGATGCTCCCCCTCAATGTGTGCATGGAAAATTTGAAATCGTTTGTCACTTACGGGAGGCAAACATGCTAATCACTTAAGAAACCATTTATCGAATTATCGGTTTAAATCTTATTTAAATCACAACTTCTCCCCCGATCACAATTATTAAAACATTTGAGATTTGTGATCTCTATAGATTTAAATTGATTTTGAAAGCTTTTAAGGAGAATTGTGACTTGATTATGAAAGCGTTTTAACCGATAAGGATCGATGTTGAGATTTTAAACTCCATTGGTTAAACATGCATGTACATCTTTTGAAAACAATTTAATGCCAAATAACTTTTTAATTTAATTGAAATCATTCTCCCCTCAATCAATGACATAGGTTGTTGATTGAGCGATAGAGATTTTGACAGATAAGTCCCGATGATTATCAAAAATAGAGACCGAGTTATTTTTGGAATTTGAAAATGTTATAGAATCGAGCATGGAATTTGAAAACATGGTAAAACATGGCTCTGTTCTTTCTTTTAAAACCGGTTTATTGCCTGAAAATGACAATAAACCATTTTTTTTTTCTCTTTCTCCCAAAAATAATTTTTGATTTTTTGATTTTTTGATTTTTTTTTTTTTTTTATAAAAAATTTGAACAACATCTAAAGTCCCGTGTCATTCTTTGAATGACAGCACAAAGACCGTAGATAATCGAACCGAGAAAAACATGACATTGACAATATTTTTTGAAGATTTTTCGATTTTTTCAGATTTTTATGGATTTTGAAAGTTTTATATTTTTCTATTTGGTTTTATAGGGTTTTATAATTTTGTATTTTGCTTTTGGATAAATATATACAAAGATATAGATGAAGAAAGACCTTTACTCCTCGTCTTCCTCCTGAAGACGTTTGAGTGTTTCTGGTTGAAGACTTTTCAAGCCAAGTCGAGGAAGAATAAACTCAAAACGTTCTCTTGGAAGAGCTTTGGTGAAGATGTCCGCTAACCGATATTGATCTCACAAAATAGAGTTCCACCACACCTTTTCCACTTGTTCCCGATGAAATGATGTCGAATGTCGATATGCTTTGCTCTTGAGTGTTGAACGTTGTTGCATGAGAGAGCAATATCACTTTTATTATCACAAGACAGAGGATTTTGTTGAATTCAAAGCCATAGTCCGATAATTGAGATCTCATCCATAAGACTTGAGCACAACAAGATGACATGGCTATGTATTCAAACCTCAGAGGAAATAGAAGTACTCATTTGCTTCTTTGAAGACCGACTCACAAGCTTATCACCCAAAAACTGAGCACCTCCAGATGTACTTCAACGTGTATCTTGACATCCTCGCATGATCAAGCATCTGCATAGGTCGTTAGTGACATACCGGTGTCCTTCGGGTACCAAAGTCCCATATTGATGGTTCCTTGGAGATACCGAAAGACCCGCTTAACCGCTTCAAGGTGCTTTTTAGTAGGCTTAGCCTGGTATCTAGCACACATGCAAACAAATAACAAGATGTCCGGTCTACTAGCTGTGAGGTACATCAGGGATCCAATCATACTACGATATTTCTTTTGGTCAATCATGATCCCTGAGTGGTCCTCATCTAGTTTGGTTCGATCAATCATGGGAGTGTCAACAAGGTCACTTGAATCAAATCCAAATTTCTTTAAAATCTCATTTGCATATTTAGATTGATTTATAAAAATGCCTCCCGGACTTTGTGAAATTTGTAATCCCAAGAAAATGACATTTGTCCCATCATTGACATTTGAAACTTTGAACTCATTTCATTAGAAAAACGATCACATTCCATTGGGTCTCTCGAGGCAAAAATAATATCATCAACATAAATTTGAACATGAGTTAAATGTTTGCCTGACTTCCGGTGAACAATGTAGGATCAACTGCTCCTTTACTGAATCCGGTTGATAGAAGAAACTTTGACAAAGGTATCATACCATGCCCTTGGAGCTTGCTTTAAACCGTAAAGAGCCTTCTTCAACGATAAACGTGAGTAGGATGCTCTTGATTCACAAATCCTTCAGGTTACGACGACTTCTTTAAGATCTCCGCTCGAAATGCCGCCTTCACATCCATCCGATACACTACCATGTTCTTACTAGCGGCGTTAGCCAGAAAGATTCGATTGCCTCGATTCGAGCACAGGAGCAAAAGATTCTTCAAAGTCTATACCCTCCTCTTGACGGTATCCTTTAGCAACTAATCGAGCCTTGTTCTTTAACACATCACCATGCTCATCAAGTTTCACTTTGAAGATCCATTTTGAGCAATAATCATAGCACAATCTGGAGGTGTACTAATTCCATACATCAAGTCGATCAAACTCATGAATTTCTTCTTGCATGGCATTGAACCAGCCATCTTCATTCATGGCGGTTTTAACATCTTTTGGTTCGATCTTAGAGAGTACGGAGTTGAAGAAGCACCATAAGGCATCAATTGCAAGTTGTTTCCGTGGATACAGATGAGAGGGATTTCCAATGATGTTGTCCAATGGAGGATCGTGAGTCCATTTTCTGAGGTGTTCATGTGGCGTTGGTTGAGGGACTAAAGTAGCAGAGTCGATGTCTCCCGAAGAAGATGGTTCTGATGAAGATTCAGGAGCAAATATGTTTTCAAATGGAGCATCTTCGGGAGTAGCAAAGGGATTAACTTCATTATTGATACCACACATAGTTCCATGATGTACCCTCGAAGTTTGATGATTTGTTGATGAGACAGAGTGATCCGCAGTAGGCGCTTCTTGACTTAATGATATTGAGATTGAAGGATTGACGTCATTCATAGGGATATGAGCAGCCTCTGAAGTAGGAATTGTCACTCATTAGCACTTGGCTCACAATGTTCATCAAACATGGGATCAAACAATTTCTTTAAATCATCTTCAGATGGAGGTACATATGGAGTTTCTGAAGAAGAATTTGGTATAAGGGATGAACTAATGGGACAGTCTTGAAGTGCGGGTTCCGAATGGAGTGTCCAGAGCCATAGGACCACTGCGATAGAAACTCTCTCTGACTATCTTTATCAACCCATATGTAGACAATTTGAAGTGACCACCGATAAAGAAAACCTCGATATACCAAACTTGAAACTGAAGAAGAATTCCATGCATTTGCATCTTAAGCTCGCCTTTTTGAATTTTAACTTCAATCTCAAATAAGTGATAATTGATTAACTCAAGTAATCGCCTTGTGTCAATGCCCAACACGTGAATAGGCGCATACAACGGGATGTACGTCGATCCTCTGAATGAACAGGAACAAATGATTTCTCGACATTAATGCATTCTTCCTAAAGGTATACATGTAGAGACTGACCGAAGACTCACCACAAATGTCTTCGGCGAATGAGGTAGTCATTTTCCTTAATGTTCATGTGGTTGATTTATAGCGTACAATGAGGAATAATAATCCATGAAGATTTGGCAAAGGAATACCAAAGAGTGGATCATTATCCATGAACAATAATCCGTGAAGATTTGGCAAGGAATACCAAAGAGCGGATCATTATTCATGAGTGCAACTGCAATATTATGATAATCATTATCAATGCCTTGAGGAATAACGGAGATAGGGCTTTTTCAGTAGTCTGAGTTGTACTTCTTTAATGATGAACCAGTTGAGTCAATAGAAACCGAGCATGAGCTTAAGCCGGATGATCAACATTCGTCGAAGGTTGAAGGTACTCATAAACATGTCTTTGAAAAACAATGAATCCCAAACATTGATTCCCAATTATCCTTAGTAAGTGAAGCATTAGGCGTTGGAGGAGAGTCATCAAAATTCAAAACAATGAATCCCAGTTATCCTTAGTATATTCACTCATAATCAAAAAGAATATACACTCATCATCATCAAAAATAAAGTCTTATAACCATTATTCAAACATCCATCATCATGTAGTATATTCACTCTTCTCCCCCTCAAAAATTGCATCCCAAGTTGCCATTTTTGATTTAACAAGTGAATAAGAGTATACACCAATGAACATAGATCCACTTGATGATTGAATGAGCGTGGGAAAACATGAAGCTTGTTGATGAAGAATGTAGATGAGTATGGCCATTCATGAGAGAATTTCTCTTAAGCTGAAGATAAAGCGCAAGAAGCGCATATTTTCTTTTCTTTGAAGAACGGGGTCTGAAGTGTTATCTGCGGACACCATTATGATGAAGTCAGGCGAGGCTGGCGGTATCGATGTGAGCAAGACGTCATTGTTTAGAGCCCGATCATATGTTTAGAGCCCGAATCCAAATACCAAGGGATTCGATTTTACGACCTGCTTTGGACAACGTGACGAAGACAGAGAATTGAAACATTGGATCCCCACGTGCTCATGGGGTCCTTTTGGTTAGCACAAACAATCTTTGAATCACCAGAAACCCTAGGTGCAATGTCATTGTCACTAGGAGCTAAACTAGTAGAAGCATCCGACTTAGTCGAGGGACATTTTGTGCTTAATGGGATTGTTCTACCAGTTGGCTTCCAAACCTTAACGGGCACTACTCTAGGCATAGTGGATCTAGTTAAGGAGCAAGGTTTGCCATGCGTGAATATTCGACACTGTTGGCTTCCAATCGAAATCCTACATTGGTAAAACCTTCCCTGTAGGTTTCGAGGATTGCTTAATCTGTTTCTCTCCAAACTTTCTTACATCGGGTTATGAATCTTAGACCTCAGAAATAACACATCACATTTATCATGATTACCAGAAATTAAACATTTTTGCATGTTTTGCAGACAGCATAAGGCCTCGAATTAATTTTAGTAAGCTTAGAGCTAATACTAGAACTAACACGATTCTTTTTGTTCAAATCAAACTTCTTGTCCCTATGGTGTTCTTTCACTTCCTTATCATGAACACTTTTAGTTTGCGTAATCCTATCCTTCTTTGCATAGCTTCTAGGTTTTGACCTGCTAACTTTAGTGTCAATCTTAACATTTGTAGAAGTAACGATGGGAACATTATATGGCTTCACTACTTTGCATTCTGGTCTAGAAGTCTGGGATCTGAAATTCTAGGAGGCACATCATAGGTTTCTTGCTTGAATTTAGATATGGAACAAGACATATCAAGGGTCACATGCTTGGCTTTAGGCATAGAACGGTTTTCCTGTTTGGCACTAGGCATAGAACAAGGCTTCACAGCTTTGCCTTTTCACCTAAGGGTTTTGGACATGTTGCAATTACACATTCAAGCAACTCTTGAGATCGTTTGGCCCGGAGGCAAGCAAACCTAATTTCACTATCAAGAGGTTTGTTAATGAAATCCTCTTCGACAATCTCACGGAGACATTCTAGACTATCCTTAAGGTGAGCACAGGAGTCATGAAAAGCATGTTCATTATTCCTAAGATGAGGAGGAATATATTTAAGCATCACAAGTGTATTTGCAATCTAAGGGTGATTTTGAGACAACATTCTTATTGAAAACAAGTGGAAGTTTCCCATTTCCCGACTTCTCGATTCTCAATTTCCTTTTGTAAAGACGTTATTTTTTAGTTGTTTTGGTCACGGGTGACGTTTATTGAATCATATAACTCTTTAAAATGTCGTTTAACCTTTTCATTTTCTTCTAGAAAACTTTTGTTTTCCTTTTGTAAAGCATTTACTAGGTTTTGAAGATGAAACGTTTGAGAATTCCGAGAATCTAAAGGAGGAGGCATTTGGGAGCTTTGTCATCATATTGTTCGTTTGACCCTTTAATTGAGAGATTTGGGCTTTCAACTTCGATCGTGTTGCCGAGCTTGAATCGTTCATCACGCGTTTGTTAATTTGAAAAGCGCATCAAACTCGGAGCATCGAAGATGTCTTGATATTTGAAGTTTTGACATTTTCTTTGAGATGTTGATATTTGAGTTGTAAATTAAAATGCTCAACTTCTAGTTTAGAAAAATGTTTAACCAAATTGTCGTGATCATCCAGTTCAATTTTCTCGTTTAGTTTAGAATTAGTTTTTTCAAGCTCAATGACACGATCATGGGAGACTTTGAGGGCCACAGATAGTTCATGAAATTTGGAAGCATTAATAGAGCAATTTGAAGCGATGAAAAGATATCTTGAGCAACACATTCAGGAATAAGAGTCTCATTTAAGGTATGCAAGTTCTTCCTCTCAATCTCATTATATTTTAGTGCATGCTCATAATCACTAACTTCAACTACCATTGCATCAAATTCCTTTTCCATTTCTTTAATATCTGATTTTATCTCCCTTTTAAGACTCTCAAAATGATCTTTTAGTTGTTTAAAGAAAGGCATGACCTCGGTTAAATAACATTCTTTCATTTGCTCAAAACCCCTTTCCCCTTGATTATCCCGGTGGGTGTGATCCTTTTCTTACAAGTTTTCTCAAAATCGGTAAATAGTTGAAGAATAACATATTGGGTGATTAAGGTCTTGCTCTTAGTGGCAATAGTTCTAGGAACTAAATGCATTGGTGAATTTGGAGGATACACACATTAAGCTTTAGGGAATTTCCTACAAGGGGATTCTTTTCAACAAGATTTTCACTTTTTTGCAAGTCCATATCCTTTTTCCCGAACACTTGTTCAGGGGTCAATAGAGTCTGAGGCTTAAACATGTTTAAGGATATCCAATTTTCCTTAGTGTAATCATGGGGTTTTATCGTTATCTTGTTCTTTTTACACTCTGGATCTTCTAGCTTCTTATTCATTTTCTCCCTAGTGACTTCATCGATTTCTTATCTTCCTCGATTGCACTTTCGGCAAGAACTAGGTTTCTGTCTAGGCTTAAGGATCTCATTACCATCATACAGTACCTTATGAGCATTTCTAGCCTTTTAATTACCTCTGGATTAGGTTCCTCAACAAGGGGAATGCTATGCTTATCGCTTAAGACTCTATGCTTAGTGATCATGTGAGCCGTCTGAATGGTATTCCCTTGTACGTACAACTTATTTTCAAGCTTGTTTTTCAAAGTTTTAGATTGGAAAAATCATTCAAAAGTTTTGATTCCTTAGCCTTGAATTCTTGCTTAAGCATTTTAACATTTTCTTGAAGTTCTTGTTTTTGCTTAGCGGTTTTAGAAAGCTTTTCTTGTAAGGAGTTTAACTCTTGTTTTAATACTTCTTCTCTAAAATTACCTTTTCTAATAGTTTATGCGTATTTGGACATCCATTTCCTCGCCACGGGTGGTCAACTCAAACTTAGCTTATTTGTTCATAAATAGCAACTTGATCCTTATATATGTTAAGCTCAATGGTAAGGGAATCATCAGGCACAAATGCAGCGTACTCATGCGGTTCATAATCATCATTTTGAGTAGAAGATGCACAACTAGGTACAGCAGAAACATCCATGCAACTTACATGAGCATTGACATGCAGTGTCGCGAGTGCATCTCTATCTTGGGTGCATCCGAAGCTTCCATGGGCGTTCCTTTGCATTAACTTGCACAGTTGTGTCCGGTGCACCTCTCTCTTGTGAATTTGAGCACGAAGATTCCATTGTTTCATTATCCGACTCATCATTTTTTGTTGTCATCGACATTCGCATTCGGCAACACCGATTCTTCAACATATACATTACCCAACTTATCACAACAATCTTTCAACCGCACTTCCGACACTCATTCACGCGTCTTCATTCTTTTGAGCAGATTCTTCAATGTACTTTTCACATTATCCATGAGTTGGATAAATGTCTCAATGAATTCACTAATTTCCATTCCATTATGTTTTTGAAGGAAATTCCAGTCAATGTCATCTGTCCAATATTCCCACCGATGAATGGTGAAATTGTTTGTAGATTACTTGAAGAACACTTTGGAACCATCCTTTTGAACCTCTTTATTGGTAAGTTGCAACTTTAAGTGTTCTAAGTTCAACAGCAAGCTTCTTGTCAATGTAGGTAAGTCCTTGCGGAAAAGAGCACTACATGTTCGATCCCCGACTATGGATAACAAATTTGTATGAGGTGCGATGAAGTAGCCGATAGGGCTCAATGTTGCATTTCATTTGCATGGCATTCTCAGAAAGTGCGAGGTGCAATTCATTCTCATTGTACTCAGAACATGAAGATTTCACATCCTCATTGTTTATTTCAAACATCTTTAATGGTTAGGTGTAGCAATCATTAACATTATTGTCCACAGTATCATACAATTTAAGCATTCACGAAATCAATTGGTCGAGTAAGTAGAGTAAGACATGATGTGGTGGAATGCGCGGGATTTTACAAGTCTATGATTTAAACCGAGAAATAGAATCTTTCGCGGGATTTTACTAAAATCAAGACCAAACCGTTAAGCAATGACCAATGGAATGTGTTAAGATGATTGATGGATCGACACAATGATAGACAATTTTGTGTTAGGACTTATGATTGTTTGTGGGATAAGCAGAGATGTTGTTTGGTTGAGATTTGGGTTGGTTGTTGCCGCGATTTTCCGAAATTTTAGGTAAAAACATAAAAACCTCAATAACTTCGTTCGTGAGCGGATTTAGCCCTCGAAGGTTGACCGATTTGGTTCATTCGGCGTAATTGACATTCTCCTCGCTCACGCGTCGTTTTGATGGGTAGAACGCTGAAAACGGAGTTACGGATCAAAAGTTATAGCCGTTTGAAGTTTTGTCGGGAAAAGTCAACAAGTCGCTAAGAATTCTTGAACCAAGTCGCTAAGACCAAGTAGCTAGGACCCAAGTCTTTGACAGTATTTAAGCACCAAGTCGCTAAAGCACCAAGTCGCACAAATTAAGTCGCTAAGAGCAACTCAGGTAATAAGTCGCTAACACTTAATTAAGCTACACCACTAAGTCGCTAGAGTCCCAAATCGCTAGACAAATGCAAGTAAGCTAAGTAGTAACTTCGCTAACCTCAAGTCGCTTAGCTAAATTTTGGCGACAATTCGCTACTCAATTAAGCTAGGAATACAAGTTAAAGCTAAAGAGCAACTCGCTCTGAGACAAGTAAGCTACCACCAAGTCGCTACCGTAGTGGAGAATCCACTACTTGTACTAACTTCGCTAGATCTAACTCGCTAGCTCCAACTTACCAGTAAGTCGCTACAAAAATGTGAAGCAAGTCGCTACCAAGAAAATATTCAGTGAACTAAGTCGCTAGCTTGAAAAAACCATATAAACCTCACTTTTCAATCCAAAACAACCCAACCACTATGATTCAAACCTTCTAGATCAAAACCTAAACACTTGTGATGATTCTAAACACAAAAGTACAACCAAAATCTAAACTTTAACACTAGAAATCAATCAAATGATGCAAAAACCACTAAACTTTCTCAAACTCAAAAACCACCTAAAAACCACTAGAAATACAAAGATGTGCAAGATATGATCTAACCATGGCTCTTGATACCAATTGTAAGATATAACTTTTCACATACACATCATAACATTAACACAAGGTAGCATATAGATGGAATTCTAGAGAGAGAAAGTTAGAGGTTTAGGGAACTTAGTGAGAGAAAGTGAAAGATATTATTATGAGCTCCAACTCTCTACCTTGGGAGGTAGAGATTATTTATAGTCTTACATAAATCGCCACACATCGGGCCGTGGATCCGGCATCAGTGGGTAAAGACCGTCCGTCCTCCACGGTGTTACTTAACTAAATACTACTTAACTTAATATTACTATGACTACGAGCTTTCTAACGATTACATATACTTGAGGTGACCGACTCTTTAATACCTGGAATTTCTAATTCCTAACAACCCCGGTAACCATAAATGGCCAAAAATTTTTGACCATATCCCTGAAGTTCCTGAACCACCACTTTACATGCCAAAACCTATGCCTACAAAGGATTATAACAAAAAGCAAGTAAAAATCAATAAGGTTTTTAACTAGGGAGGAATTAGACTTGGCATACTGAGTTGAAAAGCTTTACAGATGGTTATGAATTTGTTTAAAAAAAAACTAACCCTAAAACTTACAACATAAAATGCGTCCATTACGCACAATGTGCATGGTATATTGTACTTATGTCGGCCAAATTAAGATGTTTTTCAAATTACAAGCATGAATGATATTCACGTGTCCTAACCCAAACATATCCTAACCATGAAATGCAAAAAAAAGTTATTGCTCACATTATGAAAGATAAAAATTAGAAGATGGTAGCCGTGATTTGAAAGGGAGAGATATACAAAACGATATCATGGCACAATATAAAACATCTATATCTTACCAATAAGCATGGGAGAGGAAGGATTATGGGTTACAATTGTTAAGAGGTTCACCATTAGAATCGTTTGAAATGCTACCGTGACATTCTTGTCACTAAACTTAGAAAAAAACCCGGGACGGTCAGCGTATCAAGAAAAGCAATCAAGGGGTTTTTGAAATTTTATTCATTGCCATTGGTGCATCGGTAGGTCTTGTTCAATTTTAAAAAACCGTTTGCTATTATAATTTGAAAAATTGTTTATACTTGCTAGCTGATTCTTGCGTTTGTGAACCATCTTCGCCCACTACTTATAGTGGGCCAAGCATTTAAAGGGTACTTACAAGGGTACAAATTTGCAAGTCAGTTGGGATGGAAACAACCAAATTATGCCTATTGCTTACGGAATATGCAGAGGGGAGACTAGAGATTGTTGGTCATGGTGGATGTCGTACTTAGAGAGAGTGCATCGGCGATAACCCCAATATGGTTATCATATCGATAGGCATCCGCAATAGCTTAAGTAAGGAATGAGTTTTAGTCACCGTTTCATGGTATTTGTTGTCGACATCTAATGATGAACCTTTCCTTGAAAAGCGATAAAGTTAAAGGTCTATTTGGGGCATATGCAAAGCGTATACTCCAGATGGAGTTGGCAAGCGACAAATGAACATACTCCTGGTTGTACAAGCTGAAGCACACGAAAGCTATTGGAGGTGATCCTAGACGCCGGTCTCGAGCACATTGCCCACGTAGCCGTTACAATTATTGTACATCTAATGCTGTCGAGTCTGTTAATGCATGTATGTATTGTCTGAAAGCTACCGATAACAGTGTTGGCCGACACGCATGCAGTATGGTTCAAAAGTGGTATTTTAAGCGTTCGGAAGGCTGTATTTATTGTTTAAAACATAACGTACTCAGTAATCATTTTGAAAAATATATTAGATAAGTTAATTAACTTAATTTTTACATTTTTTGTGTAGCAAAAATGAAGTACGACATCACCTGATTGGGAAGCGCATAAGGTGGGAGGAGAAGAATGAAAAGCGTCGGTTAGGTTGTACGGAATTACTCAATTTCGATATCAAGTTTATGATGGCCAATATAACCGTGAAGTGAACTTCTGACCGGTGAATGTGAATGTCGAAATGGCAAATTTTCTGGATACCTTGTAATGGTCACGTTATTCTTTGTTACAAGGTTTTGAACCTAACAGTTATGTGAAATATGTACATGGACTGGTTTAAAAAGGAAAAATATCAAGCAACCTATGCAGAGTTAATTCAATTTGTTGGAAATTTTAATGAATGGGAGTATCCAAGCCATATACATCCTCTTACTCCTCCAACAATGGACAACCCTCAGCCAGGTCGTCCAAAAAACACAGACCGTATACCATCTCAAGGAGAAGAGCCAAGGACTATACACTGTAGTAGGTGCAAAGAAGCGGGGCATAAGCGTCATAATTGCAATAAATCATTTGTCCCAGATCTACCTAACAACAAAGGTAAACAAAAGCAAGGGGAATTTCCAACTAATGAGCAACATGACACTGCACCTTTATATGACCAACATCACCCGTTCGATCAAAGTTTTATGGGAAACAAGCAATTCTCATGGCAACCATACGGCCAAAACACATACACTAATCAAGCAAATGGTCAAAACTCGTAGTTTTGGCAACAATATGGTGACAACACATACCCCACAAACCAATACGCTTCACAAACTTACCACCACAACCCATACCCATCTCAACAATATGCTGAAAACACACACACATCACAAACATATGATCAACATAACACACAACAAGATTTCAACCTATCTCAGCAAAACCAAACGCAACCACTTCAAATGATCTTCAATACCAGTCTCAAGTGTATCAACAATACACTTCCAAAGCAACACAACTCTCAACATCTAGATGATCAACACATGTAGGATTCAAATAGTTGGTTTAATCGGTTTGGTTTTTAATAAAGTAGAAGGTTTATGTGACTAGTTAACAACTATTGGTATGTTCTGATTGAGTTGTAGCATCATGCTTTTCATTTTCAATTATCCAAATGATGTTTGTTTTGTCGCATTGTATTTGAATTTTACAAGTGATGTTTGTATCGAAGAGACAATATTTGAGCATGTGTTTTGTGTAAAAATAGTTTAAAGTAACGAATTTACAAGTATGTAAGGCAATAATAACATATCATTTTTGTTTGTGTATAAAAGTAATTGTGTAAAAAGGGTTTATAAAAAAATAAAAAAGGGTAACATAAGATAGTGTATTAAAGTAGGAAGTATAGAAAGGTGAATTTATAAACAAGTTTGAAGATTATAGGCCTCTCTCAATAAGTCCGTCAATATTATACTTTTCTGCACCATCTTTTTCATTTGACACCAATTTTTTTATACACACAATCGCAGTTACAAGATACACAAAATTATACTTTCATTCAACATTTTTTATTCAACTTTTGCTCGAGATACACAAAATTTTTACGTAAGTGATATACGTAACAATTAAAACCGATACATGAATAAGAAACTAATAAACTAATATATGAGCTAATAATACATTAATATATGATGACTAATACTGATACTACGAGGACACAAGATACAACAATGGAACAACCAATCTTACACTTTTATAAATCAATGTTTCTATATAAAAAATGACACAACAACCAATTTTAGTATTTGTATACTTTAATGCTACAAGCACAACAAATACACACATAGTAAAATCAGCTTTTTTGGTCTTCGTCTGACAGAATAGGGCCCACGGCTGTCAGATTTCGCTACAATATTGAAGCGATTTGTTTTTATTTATTTTTATTTTTATTTTATTTTTATTCCTCACGCGTTTAATTAGTCGGTAACCGTGCCCTTCGACTTGCACAAAATCAGCTTGTAATCGTGCATGGCCCTTTGGATATTTGAATAAAGAGGTCCTCTCGCAGACAACTCCCACCTGCAGAGGCCACATACGTAATTTTCACTTACATCAATTATGAAACGTGGTCCTCCCATAAAAGACGCAAGCAAGACAATACGATGGCCAACTCTATTCCGTTGAATCTCCCCGACGTTAACACAATTAACAATAGCTTGATACATTTGGCATATGTTTGCTTTGTCCATGGAAATATCAATTAAGTTGCTTTTTCCTATAAACTTTGTAAACAACACTTGGCATATGTTTTATTTGGTTCAATATTTTCACTTTTAATAGACTTTGCAAGTTAATTATGTGATTAAATATGTGTATTATAAGCAACACAAGAACTATAATATACACAATAAAATGAAAAAAAAAAAACATTAAAACAAGCATGATAGAATGTACAATTTTGCATTCGTCTATAAAGACATATGATCATACATTCATACTCGAATACAACTAATTATTTTGAATGTGCCTTTTCGGTACATACATACACATAATTCTTGATCCAAGAAAAATAATACTAAACAGGTTATAAATAATCAAACATTTATTTTCTACAATTTGCATTAGTTACTCTTGAGCTAAGTAGCATGAAATGTATGTGTTGTTGACAATGTTAAATCTTTCTTGAAATCCATTGGCTAGGACACATGACCGAAACCTGACCTCTTGTGCGGTAGCTGAACGCCTGACCTGATCAAGTGGTGTGTTGAACCCTCGGATCCGTCAAGGAGATGGTAACTCACAGAGAGTGAGCGACAAGTGAAGCACGTGTTTCTTCAAGGCATGCAAGCATTACAAATGGTGTTTATATAGTTGAGAATAGGATAACATTTTGGAAAGTATTAAATATAAAAATTCATTCTTTTCTTTTCACAAATCATATATATAACATTGGCAGTTTTACAATTCATATATAACCGTGGTTCTTAAACATGTGGTGTGTTTCCTAGGTTTCAAGCATTTCAGATAACTCTTGCAACTTGGTGCGTTTTCTATGTTAATAAAATTTGTCTAGATTACAATTACTACCAAACCGTGTTCAGTTTCAAATCACTTATTACAATTCGTGTGTTTCCTATAATAGTTTTTAAGAATTTCAAAAATCCATCAAGTAAAGCAATAAAACAACAAATTTATGAAAATAAATAAGAGATTACAATGTACTAGCCTCAAAATGATCATCTACATCAACATTTTTTTTCATTAAAATGAAAGTTTATGTTGTTTAAACAGTAGAGAATAGGATAATGTTTTGGAAAGTATTTATTTTCACAAATGGTAAAGCATGAATATGCATGTAAATATATGTAACCGTGTATGTAAATACATGTAAATATATATGTAAACCAGTTGTAACAATTTATGTGATGTAAAAGTGTTTATTATTTTCTTTTGGAAAGTGTTTAAAGTGTTTAATGGCATAACGGAAAGTATTAACAATGTATGTGATGTAAACGTGTTTTTTTTGGAAGTTTTGAAAGTGGTCAAGGGCATTATTAGTAAGTAAAACTTTCATGCAATGTTTGATAATACTTTCCATCTCATTTGCACCAATGAACACTTTCCTGAAATTGTTTGAATACTTTCCAAACACCCACTTTCTGTTAATTTTGTTCACTTTCAAGGTTGACCAAATTAAGTTTTTCGCTTTTCAAAGTTAATCCTTTTTGCTTTATATGTAATTTAGATCATCCATTGTCTTAAATTCTCCACTACACGCTTTTTAGTGTCCTACGAGTGTGAAAACCCGCGCGATGCAGCGGGATTGTTTTTGTAGACGTGAATTTGGAACTGATGAATGACCGGAAAATTTGTTTGTCTATTTATTTGGTTAGTCCTTGAAGGACCTACGTTGCAAAGACAATTGAACCTTAGGGACTATTACCATTTGGTACAAAGGACTTCTTTGCGATGACACTAAGCAAGTAGGGGCTATTTTTGCCAAAGTTGCTATAGATAGCAATTAATGCTACAAACTTTATTTGGTTAGTCCTTGAAGGACATACTTTGCAAATACAATTAAAACCTTAGGGACTATTTTAGAGTAGTACGAAAGGACTTATTTTTGTAGCGGCAACTTAAACTTTAGGGACTATTTTGCCAAATTGCTATATATAGTTATTAATCTACGGGACTTACTTTGCTGCAACGACAACTAAGCCCTAGGGACTATTTTTGCCAACTTGCATATAGATAGCGATTAATCTTTAAAGAACTGCTGTGTATGGCTTAAGCGCCAATTTTATTTTTCTTAGAGTTCTTAAACTTATACAATTATGTATGCACTCACTTTGAGGGAATTGTACTCCCCATCTTTAGTATATATATAGAATTATATCTTTTTATTTATAATATTATTTTATTATTACTGGTATAATCAATTACATTAATATATTATAAAATATATATTTTATTATATTATTATATATTTTTTTCTCCTCCTTTTCTATCACACTTTTTCCAAATCTAAATTCGGGCCTGTCAGTGACCATTAAAGCCATATACTACCTCCTTCCTAAATTTATTGTTACTTTTTAAGTATTTCATTTTTTATTTTGACCTTAAATATTTTTGTTTGTGTTATATGATATTTGATTCAAAATATATGAATGGATCGGGTTTTAAATATATTTTAATTGAGTATAATTTTCATCAAGTATTATATAAGCATTCAAAAATATTTAGAGTCAAAGTTGTGAAAAAAAACTTAAAAAGTTAAACTGGTACAATAATTTTGAGGGACGGAGAGAGTACAAAACAAGGTAGGTGACAGTTACATCAAACTTAAATACATCTACATCTAACAACGTGTAAACATCTCAACCAACCAAACATGCTAACGTGTCCACATTCAAACCACAACAACAACCGATCATTTCCCATTTTCCCTCCATTTTCTCTTACAAAACCAAACCCTCCTGTAACCGCCGATCTCTTTCACATTTCCAATGGCAGCCACCACCGCCGTCATCGCCGCAGCCGCCACTTCATTAACCAAAACAACAACAACAACATCTGTAAAACCAACCAGAATAAGGGTCCTTAAAGAAGGGACACAACAAGTGGGCCCAGTTGTGTATTGGATGTTTAGAGATCAAAGGGTGAGAGATAATTGGGCTTTGATTCACGCGGTTGACGAGGCGAAGAAGCGAGATGTTCCGGTTGCGGTTGCGTTTAATTTGTTTGATGGGTTCTTGGGTGCGAAAGCGAGGCAGTTGGGGTTTATGTTAAGAGGGTTGAAAGAACTGAGTTATGAGATTCAACATACTCTTCATATACCTTTCTTTTTGTTTCGGGTTAGTGGTTTGTTTAGATTTTGATTTACGCGATAATTTGATTATTATTGGTGCTTGCTATGGTGCAGTTTAATTAGGATTTATAGTTTATGGGGAAGATCACAAGAAAATGAAATTTAGGTTTTGAGACATTTTTCATTTGGGTATAAGTTAGAGGTTAGATCATTTTCATCACGGGCGAAAGAAGATAGTTAATATGGTCAGAGTTAGAGGGTGTTTGGGATTGATAGCGTTTGTATCTTCCTATGCTGTTTTAAGTGGAATTAGTCGCGGAAAAGAGTAATCGTTTTCAGCTTATTTTACCCCATAATAAGAAGATAAACCGTTTAACAGAAGCAGTTTGGATTATCCAAACACTATAAACTGTTTTTCTTTCCAAACATAAGCAAATTGTAGAAAAGTAAAAAAAGAAGCAATTCCACACACCCTCTTACTGGAAAGGCAACCGGCCACTTCAACATTTAAGTGGACACCCGGTTTCGATTTCCCTACATCTAATAGTTGGAAAGTTTGATCAATTATTGATTTTTTTGTATTCATATAACATTATATGCTAGTCTTTGATACACTTTTCCTTAGTGTATTAAGAACAAAAAGTTAGTTGGGACATTTGATATGATCTTCTACTAGATGTACTTATTTAGAACTTGATTCGATAAGATGTTTTTGGTTTAGGGAAGCTGTGGATACCATTCCTACTTTTCTGGAAAAATGCGGGGCGTCACTTTTGGTTACCGATTTTTCACCTCTAAGGCAAGTTAGAGGCTGGAAAGAAGATATCATTCGGAAGGTGCCCGATTCTGTATCAATCCATGAAGTTGATGCACACAACGTAGTACCCATATGGGTAGCATCAAATAAGCTAGAATATGGTGCTAGAACCATTAGACGAAAGATCAATAACGTGCTTTCTGACTATTTGATCGACTATCCAACATTAAAGCCTCAAACTAAGAAATGGGCAGCTAATAATCAATTCATAGACTGGGATAACCTTATTGAAACTGTAGTAAGGTAGCATTTTTTAATAATCAGATAAATTAGAGCATATTTTTAAGCATATGTAGGCTGATAATAAATAATGGTATATGGTCAGGAAAGGATCTGAAGTTCCTGAAATTGAGTGGTGCGAACCAGGAGAAAATGCTGCATTAGAAGCATTAATTGGGAATAAAGACGGTTTTTTAACAACTAGATTAAAGAACTACTCAACAGATCGCAACGACCCATTGAAGCCCAAAGGGATTTCTGGTCTTTCTCCATATTTGCATTTCGGGCAGATATCAGCACAACGTTGTGCCTTGGAGGCCCGTAAAGTATGCAAAGTGAATCCACAGGTTTGTCTATTTGGTGTGTGAACAAATTTCCGTTTGCTAGTTTTGTTTCGAATTCTTGTCTCATATTATGGTTTTTTTGTTTTTGGTTGAAATGAAGTCGGTTGATACTTTTTTAGAGGAACTGATCGTGCGCAGGGAACTCTCTGATAACTTCTGTTATTATCAGCCTCATTATGATTCGTTACAGGGTGCATGGGACTGGGCTCGTACAACCCTTATGGACCATGCTTTAGATAAACGTGAACAGATCTACACGTGAGTCCATTATTTGCTTTTGTTTTTTATTCTTGAAGTTTTATTTGATTGCCTAAATATGATCATCATATGCAGGAGGGAGCAGCTGGAGAAAGCACAAACTGCAGATCTTGTAAATTTCTCCACTTTTTCATCCGTTTTAGGAATTTTGTTTGTTTACGTTGACCAGTTATTATATATTTCGTATCATTCTTTTGTATTTGTTAATCGATTCTTATTCTTGTTTTCTAGCTTTGGAATGCTTCACAACTAGAAATGGTTCATAATGGAAAAATGCATGGTTTTATGCGGTAAGTAGCGATTAATTTTACTAAATTATGAGAACTGTATTCAAAATGGTGTATTTTGATAAATTCACATCTTATATGAATTATAACTAAGCTTCGTATCTATTTCACATGTAACATGATAACAGAATGTATTGGGCGAAAAAGATCCTTGAATGGACAAGCAGTCCACAAGAAGCTCTAGAGATCGCAATCTATTTGAATGACAAGGTACATGATAAATCATTATCTTTTTTATATTGGTCTTTGCTGAATCTGATTATTGTAATGGTTTTGTTTACAGTATCATATTGATGGTAGAGACCCAAACGGATACGTTGGTTGTATGTGGTCGATCTGTGGTGTACACGACCAGGTCTGCATTCTTCATTTTGCGGGTCACGTCTTTTTTTATAGTAACAGCGAGTAACTTGCTTAAACTTTATGCTGATAGGACCAGAAATATTATATTGGGTTTGTTTCAGGGTTGGCGAGAGAGACCAGTGTTTGGGAAGATAAGATACATGAATTATGCTGGTTGCAAAAGGAAGTTTAATGTTGATGGATACATTGCATACGTGAAGAAGTTGGTTGGAGATATCAGGAAGCGGAAGGGGAATCTTTGCTGAATAGTAAAGCAAAGAAACTAGTGAATGTTCAACCAGTACATTCGGAGCAAAGAAACTAGTGAATGTTCAACCAGTACATTCGGAGTAACTAATTTGGTTCTGATATTGATTTCATTTCATATGAATGTTCAACCAGTACATTGAACAAAGAAACTAGTGAATGTTCAACCAGTACATTCGAATTAACTAATTTGGTTCTGATATTCGATTTCATTTCATATGAATTATTGTAATATGCAAATTAATTACTAGATAGGTGTTTTTTGTTAGACTAATCTAATTGCAAAAAAAGAATGCAGTATTTGCAAGACGCACATTACATGTTTTCACATTGTGCTTTGTCTCACTATTTGTAATACGCTATGAGGGGCGGAACTATACATAGCTTATGCGGTTCAACTGAGTTTGTCAAGATCCGTTATTCCTTTATGGTGTACTTTTGGTTCGATTTTCATATAATGTTGGTTATGAACCCGCTTATTTTATTGATTATATTTATGAATGTGTCTCTGCGGATTTTCATCTGATACGAGTGATTTGGATACAACATATCTCAGATGACTTCTAGTTGGTCTGTCTACACCAACTTGGTAAAAGTGATGGAACGAGACTTTTGACAGACTAAGTTGCCATAACAATAACAAATAGCAAAGTATATTTCAAACGATTACACTTGAGGTAAAATGCAATTTTATACGAGAACCCAAGTAAACAAACATGGAGAGCACCAGATGTTTAAGCAAACCAAAAGGCAATACGTGTAAAAGTTTTAAAACAATGATCTATAACGGATTAGTAAAAATGAATGAACAATCAATATGTTTATGCTCACAAACTGGAAACTGTATCAAGAGAATAAGAGCTTTGGGGATATAATCAATCTCTAAATATCAAGATCATCTATTGAGATCTCGTTCTCGTCCTCGTTCTGGTTTGGAGTTAGTGACTTCAGTTTCTGCAAGAAAAAAATAGAGATGCATCAATGGACGTATAATACCGAATCCTTCTATTATAATACAACTACATGTTTACAAATCACGGGTGCACTGATTGTGTGAAAGGCGTGGAGAGACTATATGAGAAGTTGCTTACCTCAACAAATTGTGCAGGATCAACAAGACCAGATGAACCTAGAATGATTTCTCTCCTCAATTTTGTTGTTAACTTGTGACAAACCCGCAGCTGAAAGATATGAAAATGTTTAAATTTTTTGAATATTTATTAGAGAAGTATTCATTTCAAAGAAAACAGATAATAGTACCTCTGATCTAGTTGCCCCACCTACGATAAAAATAAAAATGCGTTTACCCATCTTCCTAAACTCACTAGTCGTACGTCTCAGAACTGAATCACTGCAGATAAAGATTGAAATACATCTCTTTAGTAAAAATGAAACAATCAAATTAGTTTAGAGGTGCCAGGATAAGTTGGGTCAGAATGGGTCTTTTTGGTGCGGTTCTAAATGGGTCAGGCTGGGTTGATACAAAAACAATTGTCCATGACTCCATTGTATAAAAAGTTTAAAAAAAATTGATGTATTATATTGGTTATATAAACAACGGCCCATTTGACCCGTTCTCTTTTTAGCTTTTTTATTTATACAACGTAACCTAAACAACCCGCACCTAAGTACATGGTTCGAATCTCCACTTTTAGATTAATTAATGACATTTATAATCTTCTGGGCGCATGTTATTATCTGCAGACATCTTTTAATCACAAAAAGGATATTACTACAAGCATGCATACCTGGAATACCCATCATCGGAATTTCGGGGCCTAGCCCATGTTGATCGCCTCGATCTCATTGAGTGAGCAGATGGAGTATCAAGTACCCGTGCTGACACAGCATGTGACGCCTGTGAAAAAGTTGGACTTTGGTCATTCATACACGGGTATTCATTCACAGGTAATTCATTTTTGCTTAGTTTTTCAATGAGTTCCTGAAAATATAATTAAGGTTAAATTCTTCTCACAATACATTTATTATTACTTAACATACGTGTTCAGTTAGAAACTAGTGTGTAACAAAATACCTCAATCATGGGATAAAATCGTGATAACTGCCAGGCTGCTTCTTCACCAGGACGATCTTTTCTAAGACTGCGCTTCTTCTTCTGAATTAATAATATCCAAAAGGAAGATATTGATTAGTCAAAGATGAGGTTCATTCAACATGAAAGTCAACAGACATTAAAGACGTGTATATCTTTACCTTTTTAAGTGAGAAGGCACTGGATGAGCTTTTTGTGGTTTCTGGTGCGGCCTCAAGATATCTCATATTATAAACAGCATTCATATCTTCAGGAGAAAGATTTTCCAGCTGAAAAGGAGTAAGATCAGCCAGTAGCATAATGTCAAATAATCATTTTAATACAACTTATTTAATGCTCAACTTAGTAAATAATTAGGAAAATAGTCACCTCCATTAACTTTGTAAGTTTGTCACTCTCAAACTTCTCAGGATGAGTTGCTGCATAGATCATTAATAACCGCACCTTATGTTCATCTGTTACATCCTGCATGAAGAGAAAATTTATAGAAGTAAATAAACGAAGAGACACAAATATTCATAGGCTATTAAATGACATTTTCTCACCATTTGTTCCTTAAGAAACTTGATGACATCCTTGGTTCCTGCATCTCCAAAGACAAGGTCCTGCTCTAGCTGGCCTAAATCTCGAAGTCCTGTCTCCCGGATGATACCATTTATCTTTGCAGCCATCTATATAAATTTAACAAGATATTAGACCACCCTGTATTAAACCTACTCGTTCTTTTTGCTAACGTACTAGTAAGTAAATTATCAAAACATGAGCATTTTCTTTGCTATTTATGGGATCTTAACTTCAAGATAGACTTGACAAAATAAGATAGTTAAAATTGCTGAGTGGATTTTTGTAGAAAAAATTTTTCACCGTTACTTTTGTATCCGTCCTTCTGCCTACCTTTAATATGCTCCCACCGTAATATTAGTAAACAATAACAAAAGGAGAAAACATATTAATGCCAAGCTAGTAACTGAAAACTGTTTAACATTGTGGTGAAAGAGGAAGATTCTACAAACTTACATCAACATGAAGGGATAGTTTCTCCATTTGTTCATTATATTGTGGCAAGGCTTGAACCACCCTTTTCAGGTCATGAGTAGACACCTGACCACCATCTCTAGCGACATAAAAGAAATAAAAAATAATGCTATATAAACTATTTACATGCAAATAAAAAAAGACTGCTTTATAAACCGTATTCAAAGAAAGCATGTGCAAACTGACCTTGAATGCATTGCAGCTTTATTTTTCGACACAAAGTTTGTCATCTTGTCATGCAACCTTTCACTAGCCTGAAAATGGACCATTAATCATAAACCATATGAATGTATTTGTAATAATCTTAAGTGGAATGCTAACTAGACATACATCTGCTATGTGCGAATGACGAAGCTCTAACCATACTGGATCATGCTCCTCAAGAAGAAACTCTTTCCTTTCAAAACCACCTGCTTTGCTTGGAACCTAAGCAGTACTTGACGTATAATAGCAACAAAACACCAAAGTTAGCCAACATTTTTTTAGTATAGGTGGTAATTTAAACCCATGAACTTATGAATTTGTAGATTTAGGTTATTTTAATTACAAATAACTAGCTGAAAGGGGTCAAACGGGTTGAGAATTGCCTTGAAATATATCAATGCATACAACTTCCTAAATCGTTTAATTCAGAGAACTAGACTATTCCTTTTTTATAATCATATTCAATGCAAAAAGTAATTTTTTCTTTTAACAGAAAAAAGTTAAGGTTGACCCGGCCCGTATTTGAAAGTGACATGTTTCAATGTATTACCCAACCTCATCTTGTCAAGTCAGTTCTTGTAGAGTGTAGACAAGAGTAGACTAACCTCGTGAACATATTTATTCCCATCCATTTCTAACAAATCATGGCACATGGCATCATATGTCCATTCATGAATGATCGGGGCAATCTACAAAAGTTAAATCAAAGAACAATTTAAGGATATGAGGCTGCAGAAAGCAAATTAAAACTAAAACATATAAAGATAAAAACCTGGTCTATTGATCTATCTAAGATGAGCAAATCGCATGTTTCAGTCTGTGGGAAGTTAGCGAGAGTTTTATATTTCATGAGGCTATTCCAAACAGCAGCCGCAAGTTTTGTAGGGATCAGATCAGAAAATGTTGTCATTGTGGTAGGGTCTAGTGATTTGGCAGCTCGGTAACGTACAGATGGGAACTCCTGAAAAGAAAATCTTATAAGCTACAAAATTTATAAATAGTAAATGTAACAGAATTACTTACCAACATTGAAGCAAAAACGGTTGCTATCCGATTGGCCATTTCAGTTAGATACTCATCTCCTTTTCGGCTCATTTCCTCGTCTCCGTAAAGTTCTTCCAAAGCCGTCCCATGATCAGTGATATAACACTGCATAAGATAATATTAACTAGTCAAAACCACAACACGTCATATAGATACGAGCATTGTGTTTAGCCTCATCAATTAATTCCAAACTAAATATGTCTTAGAGTTCAATAAATGTTGTGCAAAACTTACTTCAGTGACATCTTTTTTACTGAAATAAAGATTATTAAATAATGTAGCCAATTTATCTAAGCAATTTCATATACCTGGCTGTCAATTGCAAAGTACTCCAAGTTTATCTGCATAACCCCCCTCAAAAGTTAGTACAACTATACAATACTTATACTATACCAAAAAAAGGATAATGAATTATTTTAACCTCTTTCATTCCACATTATCGAGATTTTATTGTTGGCTCCCTTTTGATGTGAGTAACCAATTCTTTTGAAACAGTTGAACTGAAGAATATGTAGGCACTGAAAGGATAAAGAAAGCAAGTAGTAAGAAACACTTAAAAAGATGTATCATAATATTCGAAGGTGAAAAAATTATATTACTGAAACATATTAAAAAAATTGATCATTCACTTACTCTTTATATAGAGGCGTTTTACCAGCCATGTCATTAAGGAGCATTACAACACTGCATTTCAAGATAAGATCATACAGTAAGATTTAGACAGATTTGAGAAAACAGTAAAGGTAAAAGTCATAGCCACCATTTGTTATGCATGTTTATTAACAAGTGTCTGCACTGGTGATTATATAAAACAAAAAAGGGAGAAACTGAAGATAAAATAATTACTTCTCTTTTGTTGGCTGGATGTAGTATACTGCATCCAAGTTGGGCATTGGTTGCCTTCGCTTGCTTATAGTTTCCACTACTGCAAACAGAACATAAAAATGTCAAGTAATTCGCCTGAGGCATATGCTGATATCATTGTTAATTCAAATTTATCGAATATGACAAGCCATTTAAGTTTCAGTAAATAAAAATTAAGAAATGAGGAATTCAAATATTTTTAAACTGGTGTTTGCGTCTTACATGAAACATTTTCGTTTGTGAGGTCACCCATCTTGCATGAGTGTGACAAAATTCTAACAGTAACTTTGTCCATGATGAGTACCTAAGAAAATATGTGCCAGATACGAACCAATAAAAAATGAATAATGAGCATCATTACTGTAAGATAAAAACAATTGATTCAATGAGGGTAAAAGAAATTAAACCTTCCAATTTGGGGTTTTCGAGTCTGGTCTTTTAGCCGATCTGATCATGTCAAACAATAATCCTGCATAACGTATGAAAAATAGTTATTATAAGAAATAACATAGCATCATAACTTTTAGAATCAGGACAACAACAACTTGTAACTTTTAACAGTAATTAAGCAAACTAATAGTCATATACAACTAGTTTAAGGTCAAATATTGATTTGTCTAATACAGCTTTGTGAGTTCAGGACATAAGGGAATTGGAACTACATAGTAAGATTTTTAAGAATCGATGATGCAATTCTCTTATCAAGGTTAATTCATCTTTACTTTGTTTTGATAGTAATTTCATCCATTCACTGTAGATGTCGCAGTTCCTCATGGTATCCTGTTTTAGCCTGCGGTCTACACGATCTAGTTTGAGATAAAAGCTCTGTTGTTTATGAAGTTGTATAGAACATTGTAATAGGTTCCTCTTAGTCTATAGTAGGACTCTGGGATCGGCCCGTATTACCAAACATGGAAAAAAAGAGGAAAGTTGCCCTTCGATTTCATCTACTGTTGGTCCTTCCGGAGAGTTAAATTTATCCTTATCCAGATGAACATTTGAGGAACCTTCCTCTCCTCAACTTGCACGTTTGGCATGGTTGACCAACCTCTGAGAGCAAAGGGAAAACCTGCGTGATGACCTTTATCCCATTTTTCCAACATTTGTTTGCTTGTAACAGTGTGTGGTAAGATATCGTATCGCTAACCTAGTGCCACAGTCAACCAAAACTGTTTAATGATGATTTATCAAACAAGGGTACAAACCTTGTTAAGGATACTTGTAACTAGCCGTCAACTCATGAACTTCTAGAGCATGCACAAGCTTAAGGTTAACTAGTACGGCGTTGCCACTAACATCTTAAGTGGAGAGGACAGGAGTTCAAGCCTCGTATAACTCTTAACTACATAACCGAATGGTTAACTTTTCCAACCATCATACTTGCTTTTTAGCGTAAATATCAAAAACTCAAAGGAGAAAAACACCTTGCATAAGAACAATCGTGAAAATGTAAGTTTGAATAAAGATGAACATGACATCGTCTTGGTGCTATATCGCTCATTAATGCTAAGTTTGATTGCAATGAAAAGGCAAGTATGATGTTTCAAAAAGCTAAACTACGGAGAGAAGATTGTTGTCTAATATAATGAACCAAATGTATTTACACAAACACACACACTAGTATCAGTTATAGGTAATTCTGTGTACATGCATCACATATATGATACATATTCTATATTCTATATGGTTCATATATTTCGCACTAATGTCCCCACGTACTATAGTAGCCCAATGGTGAGGGACATGAAGCGTAAAACGGAAGTCATGGGTTCAAACGTGTCATCGTTTTCATTTAATCATGGTATTATACAATTCACCTCCATTTGTTGGTTGTGACACCGGTCAATAGGGGCTACAACACCGGTTACCCTTTTCCCATATATTAGCCCTAATAAAACCCCAAATGAGCTCTCTCTTTCTAGAAGAGCATTGCTAAAGCCTCCTACAATATCCTCCTACTAGTACTCCTACACACAACAATATTATATACTATATTTTTCCACTCATTCTCTCTCTGCATCCAAGCCGTCAATTCTGACACTTAATCAATAAGTAGGAACAATTTGTAAGAGGAAATAGCATGTTCCTTCTAGAAACAGTACCAAAATAAATTACCACTTCTGTAAATTAAATAACTGGTCTCAGTATATAATAAACTCCATGCAACCAATACCACATTCTCCGTGTTCATTTACGATATTCGTATATCGCATAAGAAAACCAATTAAATTCATTTACGTATACTTTAAACGCAATGAAACTAAAAAACTAACTATGTAAACATCATATCGATCAAATGCAAAAACAAAAAACTTACGATCACGACTAATTTGTCTGAAAGTTTTATTATCATTGCCTCCTTGATACGATGCATAATCAAAATCCATGGACATATTCGATCCAAAATGCAAATTCAGATGACGGAAAACCTATAGATCGTACGTAATGTTTGAATAAAACAGTTAGCTTGATATAAAAGAAAAAAAAAATAAGGATGGAGAAGAATTTATATATGGGTGATAGATGTATATGGTTGACCCGTTGGTAACCCGAAATTTCGTATATTAGTTTCCTGTTGAATAACGGTCATTTTTGGCAAGGAATAGCGTGTTTAATTTTCAATGACATATACTGTATAAAATAACGTAATCTTTAACAAAGTAATGTTTTATTTAAGGAAAATGTTAGACGTAGTCAATTATTAAATATACCACCTCTTATTATATGTTTCTAACTATTAAACATAGCTCTTAGGACTACAAATAACAAAATATTTTATTTAGCTTCTAAATTCTAACCGGCTATTTTATACTTTATTTGCTTAACTTTTTCTTTCTATTTAATTTATGGGTTTTGTTAACCACAACTCATGGGGTTGTGATTAAGGGGGTGTTTGAGATTACTTATTGAAAATAGATTATTCGTTTTAAAAACGGATAATCAAATGATCAGCTGTTGCAAAACGTGATTTTTAAATATAGTGTTTGGATTAGATTATGCTATTTGATATCACAATAATCAGATAATCAGTTTTTTTTAGTGTTTCGCAAAACAGATTATATAAAAACTTTAGCACTAAATTACAAAAAAGGATATAAAAAAGACAAAACTTAGGACATGTGGAAACAAAATGCAACAACATGCCACACATGCAAACAATTAATAAGGGCATTATAATAATTAAAAGAAAAAAAGAGAATAACGTTTTCAAAAAGTAAGGGATGAGTAGCATTTCCAAAACGTTATTTTGATAGCCCCATAACTAGGGGTGAGCATTTGACCGACGGGCCGGAGGGGGCCAAACGGACCCGGGCCGAGAGGCGAGCCGGGACCGAACATTCGGTCCGGTCGCGGTCCGGCTTTTGGGCTAATTCGGTCCCGGTCCGGTCCGGTCCGGACCAAACCAACGAATTTGGCCTTGTTGGACCGACCGACGAATAATGGCCCGGACCGTGAACGAGGCCGGGCCAGACCGCATTCATTCGACGGTCTCGGTCTAAATTTCGAACTCGGGTGTCGGTCCGGTCCGGTCCGGTTTTCAGACCGTGCACACCCCTACCCATAACGCAGAAAATTGATTTTTGATGTTTGTTTGCCAAACACCAAAAAGCGATTATTCGTTTTAAAAAGCAATAATCAAATAATCTATATACAACGCAATCCCAACACCACCAGCCTTATCATATGTGTAAAATAGCATTGAATAAACTCATTATTTTTACTAGCAGAATACCCGCGCGTTGCGGCGTGGGTACCCTGAAATATAATTTTCGGTGAATCATGTACTTTAGTTTATTATGTTTTTTGATAATAATTACGGGGATCAAGAATTTTGTTTAACCCGCGTACTGTTGGAGAATTTCGAGTCCGTTTGGCCCGTTCTCGTTCGAGCTCGACCTCGTTTGGCCCGTTCTCGTTCGGGCTCGACCCCGTTTGGACTGTACCCGTTCGAGCTCGGGCCCATTTGGCCCGTTGCCCGTTCGGACTTGAATATTTGATCGCTCGAAGCAGTCAAGTTTATGCACACCAAGCGCGCCACTTGTGAATGGCGGCCGTAACAACCTTGGCTGAGGAACGAAATCAATGAAGATCTGGGGAGTATAGTGTTTCCCGGTCGTTATGTCAGCAATGAGCTATCGATGGATTATCGAGCGTATAGTGATCGAGAATTTGAGCGGAAAAGAAGTTTGAATAGATTATAACTCTGAGAAAAACCAACAAATTACAACGGCTTAAATGCAAATTAAAGAAAGCTAAAAAGATAAAAATATTAAATAAACGCTATCACTATATTTAAAATGATGAACGTTTAAAAATTAAAACTTACGTTTAAATAAAAATTTACGTAAACGTACAAAATAAAAAGTGAGATCTAAGAAATAAAAGTCCTAAAAATATGAAAATGACATTTTTACAATCCTAATGATAAAATAAAATATTTAGAAAAAGAAAATTATTTTTATAACTATTAAATTAATTATTATTAATTAAAAACTAATTTTAAATATTAAATAATTACCTAAATTACAAGAAATTAGGAAATAAAGCTAGAAAAATAAAATTAAAACTTAGAAAAATCTAAAATATCAAAATAGAATTTTCAAAACTATTTTTGTATTTTTCTGATTATTTTTCTATTTTCTAGGAATTTTAAACTATTAAAAACTAATTAAATTACTAAAAATTACAAAATGAACTATGAAAAATCTGGAAAATTACTTTTTTTACTTTTTATATTTATTTAAACTTAAGAAAATTGAAAAATTATTTTTTTGAACCTTTTATTAATTTTTTTGTATTAAAAGCTAATTAAAAAGTGCTAAAAAATGATTTAAATGCAGAAAAATATCAAACAAGCTTGGAAAAATATGAAAATTTCAGGAAAACTCTAAAATGATGTTAGGAAACTAGGAAAAATGGAAAAACAGTAGGTTGCTTGGAAGAATATGAAACTGATGTCACAAGTGCTTATGAATAAGCACTAAAATAAGCCAAATGAACAAGACAAGCAACCCACTGATTACAGAAGCTATGAAATACTAAAATAACCAAAATGAAACTTAAATCAACAAGCTAAAACTACTGAATTGCAAGATTGATCAAATTTGAAGAGTTGAGTGAATAAGCTAAAACAGTTATTAGGCACTTACTTTAAACACAAGCACAAGTCACAAATCAAGCTAAAACTAAAAACTTTAAATTGGAACTTATTACGGTCTGGTTGAGATCAATTATACCAAAAATTAGACTTTGAGAAGCAGTGATAAGCCCTGTGCAAGCCTAGACCAAAGCGAGAAAAACTTCGGTTAGTCTTTGAGCTTTTGGAGCAGAGGCAACTAGGCTAACAGAGCTAATGCACAAGCTTATTTAGCAAGCAAAAGCTAAAACCAGATAAGTGGTTCTCAAGACCACCAAGAAGACTACTACTAGACCAGAATGAGACCACCCCGGCCATGGAAATAACTACTGTGCAATGCTGGGATTCAAGTTTAAGCCATGGCCCGGTTATTGTATACGGTTTTGACTTTTGAGGCAGTTGAAAACTTGACTTTCTTGAGATTTGAATACAATATAAGGACGTCTGATGTTATATGATGTAATGAACACAAAGTGCAATGTATAAGACTTTTAAACACAAGTCGAGATTTCAAATCCAAAGTCCAACAGAATTAAGTGAGACGATTGAAACTTATTTTGACTTTATGAGCTAGAGGCAAAACTAGGCGATATCAATGTATAATGACTAAACAACTATGAACTAACGATTCCAACATGCATACACCTGCAGGCAGTTATATAGCAATGCCAAACACTCATTAATACTGATTTGCAAATTAAAATGAGATAGCAAGCCGAATAAACTTGCACAGATGATCAAACCAGTTTACTGACCTAAACACGATTAACTAGCAGGTTTTAACAACTTTAGACTACTAATACTAATTATGCTAAAAACAATGAAATTGCACAAATGTCTAGCCACAATGGCTTGCCAATCGTGAAACAGACCTAACCTATCATTCCAACCCATTGCTTCAATTCCACCATTTCAAATTCGAATCAACCCATATCATCCCTGCATCATTTTTGCTCTTATGTTGACTTTTGTTGACCAGTGACTAAGATTGTTTAAACTTGAGTACAAGCTTACAAAAAGCTATTATAAGCTTATTTAAGCTTGTATGAGATTAAATTGAGCTGCTAAAAGCTTTAACAGGTGTTTGCAATTAAAATCTCAACGTGGACATAAAATAGAGGAAGCGAACATTAACTTGAATTGAAGCTTGATAAAAGTTTTAATACTGAACTATAAATTGAGTACAAAATAACTTGAAAATACAATTGAGATTAAAGACATAATAATATTAAGCGACATACACTTTTGTAAAACTAAACTAACTCCTCTGCATCCTCTTGGCTTTTATATGCTCCAAGTCTTTCTCCACCTTTAGAGTGGATCCCAGCAATATGACCCTTGGATTACTTGGAATCCATCTTGACCGTTTGATGGTTTTGGCGCCAAATTGCGGTTTTGATATCGGGCGAGGAAAGAAGGTGCATTTAATGGATATTGGGTGAGGTGGGGAGAACAATATGTGAAGTAGGGTGGATATGGGTGTGGAGGAGGGTATGAACATACATGTCGGGGAAAACAGGTAACTAGGGGCGGGTTTGTTTATTTTAAATCTTGGGTTTGGGTTTTCGGGTTGTGGAGTAACGGGCGGGTAAAAGAGGCCAAGGGATTAATGTTTGGGCTTGGGGTTAGTAATAGGTGGATTTGGTTTGTGAAATTAATAACACCGGACCACAATTGTAACTTCGAATTTCAGGGACCAAACATGTAAATTATGAAGATGTAGTCAAGGGTTGGTCTTGCCAAACTTTAATAATCAAAGGGTTAATTTTACACTTTTGAAATTCCCAAGGACTAATTTTGACCATTTTTGGATTTTGGGGACTAAAGCGTAATTTCTCAAAATTTTAGATTTTTCACCAAGGACTAAATATGATAATTTATGATTAAAAGGACCTTTGGTGACTTTTCTTTAAAATAAATGCCTAGGGACTGTTTTGCCATTTTAAAGAAAGTGGGTGGCGCCAATTATGCAAACTTTGCTCGTTTTCATCGATTTTGAACATTTTGCATCGAAAGAACATATAAAATGCATTTTAAGATATTTTCATATTTTGATGCATTTACGAGCATTTTTAACCGTTTTGCGATTCGAATTAACAAAATGATGAGTATTTACCATATTTCATCCCCATCACTAAATATTGCTAGTCCTAGCAATCTTTTGAAAAAACTTAATGGATTTGAATCTCTTTACCAAAAGCCATTACTTCTGGAGTAGCCAAATGTTTCGATTCAAGTAAGAACCATGGTACACAGATAACCATGTGATTTTGAGCAAACCACCGACTTAAGCAGTTTGATTTGTCTTTACGAGAAGCCGTTTGCTCTGGACTAGCCAACTCTTAGATATTATATCTTTGGTGGTGAATACCAATTATGGTTTTCCACGCCTTTACCACAACCATAACCTTGCGGGCTAGCCAACTCTTCACTTTTTAGGACATGGTGAGTTGAGAACCATACAATTTTGGGCAAATTGTAAGCCATATAAACGGATTTGAGAAATCTTTACCAAGAGCGGTTTGCTCTGGATTATAATCCTTTTGTTTATTAGACAAAGGCGGTTGATAACCAATTGAGTAAGTGCAAAACACTTTCAAAAAAAAATTTGGCAAAAGCGAATGGGTATATTTATATGATAAAATAATTGAGAATCCCCAGCATAGAAATGAATATTGCCCTCAATATTCAAATTGCGGCGCTTATGCAAAGAAACAGGAAAAGGAAATATTACGGCCATTATTTAGCAAGTTTTTTTTTTTTTTTTTTTTTTTTTAGAGATTTATATACAAAACATTGGGGCAACCCTTTAGGGGTGGGAAAGTAGAAAGTCAGTATGGGTGAAAACCATATGGCATCTCTTGTTTTGATTCCCGTAAGCTAGCTTGACTAGGCCATGATATTGGTTCATGGGAAGCAAGTGGAAAACAATCTCCATGGACTTTCATTGAAAATGTTTGGACAAAAATTTGAAGCAGCGTGAAAGTTCCACTCCGATGAGATATCTGAGAGGAAAACGGACCCGACTCACGGATGATAAATGAAAATGAGGGTCAAAGATAGTGTCTTCATTCAGAAGAGTGAAGAAGAGAGGAAATCAGCATCATGAGTGAGGAATGGAAGAAAGATGTTGATAACAATCAAGATCCATTCTTCATCCTCAAATGTAGACATATCGGCAGGAAGGGTGAAGGTAGTATCATCAATAAAGAAACTCTTATGATTGAGTACACCTTCCTCCAGAATAATATCATCCTCAAGATCAAAATAGAAATGATCATATTCCGGAGGAGATATGTCATGAGAGGTTCACGGAGAACTCTTCTGAAGGAATAATTGGAAAAAGCCTCAAGTTCAGGAGATGTTTGGGGCTCGTCAATGTAGAGTCACTATCCCAGCAGGGGATAGGAGATGAAGCGACTTAGCAGACAGATGCCGATCTTAGAAAGCGAGGAGATTTATATTGAACAATTTTTCACGAAGTATCGTCCTCAATTTCGGATCATCGGAATCTCTCACTTCTTCTAAGCTAACTAGCTCGAGAAGGTAGCTCCTCGACATGTCGATGTCTCCATAGGATAAAGAATCGTCAAACGAAGTACAATCGTTGTCGAGAATCGGGAGAACATATCAACATGATCATTTGGAATGTCAAGAGGAGGGTAAGAATCATCATCAGAGAGCTTATCACATATTCAGGAGATAACCTGGGACTCACTTGGGATTGGGACAAGGCTCTCAACAGAGCGATTCCATTTCGGAATAGTGCTTTCGGTCCGTCCCCATTATGAGAGAGTCAATGGGAGCTTCGGTGTGATTTGAGTTGTTTGAGATGCAATCTCCTTCTTTGGGATATCTACGAGGTTGAGAAATATTATTCTAAAAGGATAAAACCCTCCTACGTCATCATCATATAAAATTGCCTTAAGAAATTGGGAGCGCCTTAGAGGCGCATGCTCTAGGGCTAATAATTCTTCACTTGAATGGCGGGCCTCTGTTCTTGACTAGCAATTCTCCAATGGTTTTCTCACCACTCACTTGATTCTTAAGGTTTTGAATTATATCATCAAGTTTTTTCATTGTGGTTTCAAAATCTTGGGAGATTTCTTGAGACAACGGCTCAGGTGGTGTTTGAACCGTATAGTCTTTGTGGAGGTTGGAAATTGTCAAACATGTAAGTCATGATTGCAACAAGGAGCCGGGTTTCCCTATTTGACAATCCCGAGAGGAAGTGGGGACCTCACAGTCTCACAACAGTAATGTTGATGCATTTGGTGAATCATATGGATTTTGGTTATAACCAAAGTTAGAGCATCACTTAGGAAAAGCTGTTCATAGACAAGCGTGTTTCCGGATTGACACTCAGATCCTTGGTGAGGACCTCCACAAAATTCCGAGTGGTATGTTGATTATATGATGATAAGTTAAAACGTGGTGGGTAATGGAAAAGTTTGAGGGATTAAATGAGTTGGGATTAGGATCATAATCAAATGAATTCCTCGAACCACAAAACAAACAACTCCTGTTAAGAATATCATTACCACATGTACACGTACACCAACGAAGTGAACCAAAAAGAGGCTCACCACAACCGACCAAAGGAATAAACGATTGCATTTGAGGTAATGAGAAAAATGGTTTATTCAAAAATCAACAAAACCAACATGGTGATCCGGATGACTATCAAATCTCGAAGAACATTCTGAAAAATCCGGAGGTGGGACAAGTGGATGTGCCTCTGGCTAGCAATTTCCACCACTTCCGTTATGGTCTCGGTTCACGGTTCTTGAGAAGCGTGAAGATTAGGCAAGTCATTCTTGCTAGTCACCGATGTTTGAGCGGGTTCATAAATTCAATTCTAATTCTCAACCTTTTTCATCGGCGAATTTGCGATTAGATTGGGCTCTATTTTCAAAGAAAGTGTCCTCGTAATCCTCGGTGGTGCTTGGGTAGCTCAGAGCGTTAGAGCTGGTTTGTCAAGATTAGAATGTATTTCGGGTTGTGGCGGGTGGTCGAAATAACTTTGAAAAGAATTTTTGATGGATAATTCGTACGAATTGCAAAATTAGCGAACTGGCCCTCCTCACACGCTCACACCAGCCCTGTGATGATGTTGGCGATTGTCGACATAAAATTAAACATATAGAGGTTAAAGATAGAATCAAGCGGTTTTGAGGTTAAAGAAGAGTAGAATCAAGCGGTACAGGGGTAAGAGAAATAGAATCATCTGGATAAGAGGAATGAGAAGAGTATTTTGTATTTTGGGTAGAAAATATAAACATATACAGAGGGATGGTATGAACAAAGAGTGAATATCCAAATTACTAATCTGCTAAACGTAAGATAATCAACCTGACTCCCGGCGTGGCGCAAAAAATTTGATGCGCTCCCGAGCAGTCAAGGTTTATCACCAAGCACGCCACTTGTGAATGGCGGAACGTAACAACCTTAAACGGCTCGAGAACGAAATCAATGAAGATCAGGGGAGTATAGTGTTTCGGGTGTTATGTCCCGAAACTATGCAATGGATTATCCGAGCGTATAATGATCGGGAGATTTGAAGCGGAAAAGAAGTTTGAATAGATTATAACTTCTGAAAAAAACCAACAAATTACAACGGCAAATGCAAATAAAAGAAAGCTAAAAGATAAAATGATGAGCGTTTAAAATTAAAACTTACGTTTAAATAAAATTCATTAAGCGTTACAAAATAAAAAGTGAGATCTAAGAAATAAAAGTCCTAAAAATATGAAAATGACATTTTTACAATCCTAATGATAAAAGAAAATATTTAGAAAAAGAAAATTATTTTTATAACTATTAAATTAATTATTATTAATTAAAAACTAATTTTAAATATTAAATAATTACCTAAATTACAAGAAATTAGGAAATAAAGCTAGAAAAATAAAATTAAAACTTAGAAAAATCTAAAATATCAAAATAGAATTTTCAAAACTATTTTGTATTTTTAGTTATTTTCTATTTTCAGAATTTTAAACTATTAAAAACTAATTAAATTACTAAAAATTACAAAATGAACTATGAAAAATCTGGAAAATTACTTTTTTTACTTTTTATATTTATTTAAACTTAAGAAAATTGAAAAATTATTTTTTGAACCTTTTATTAATTTTTTGTATTAAAAGCTAATTAAAAGTCTAAAAAATGATTTAAATGCTGAAAATATCAAACAAGCTTGGAAAAATATGAAAATTTCAGGAAAACTCTAAAATGATGTTAGGAAACTAGGAAAAATGGAAAAACAGTAGGTTGCTTGGAAGAATATAAGCTGATGTCACAAGTGCTTATGAATAAGCACTTAAAATAAGCAAATGAACAAGACAAACAACCCACGATTCTGAAGCTATGAAATACTAAAATAACCAAAATGAAACTTAAATCAACAAGCTAAAACTACTGAATTGCAAGATTGATCAAATTTGAAGAGTTGAGTGAATAGCTAAAAGCAGTTATTGGCTTACTTACTTTAACCACATCCACAAATCAAGCTAAAACTAAAACTTCAAATTGGAACTTATTAGGTCCGGTTGAGATCAATTATACCAAAAATTAGACTTTGAGAAGCGTGATAAGCCTGTGCAAGCCTAGACCAAGAAAAACTTCGGTTAGTCTTGAGCTTTTGAGCAGGGAAACTGACTAACTTAACAGAGCTAATGCACAAGCTTATTTAGCAAGCAAAAGCTAAAACAGATAAATGGTTCTCAAGACCACCAAGAAGACTACTACTAGACCAAGAATCAGACCCAACCATAAAATAACTCTTGTGCAATGCTTTCCAGTTATGGCGGTTATTATCTGATTTTGACTTTTGAGACAGTTGAAAACTTGACTTTCTTGAGATTTGAATACAATATAGGGACGATCGTGTTATATGATGTAATGAACACAAAGTAAGCAATGTATAAGACTTTTAAACACAAGTCCAGAGATTTCAAATCCAAAGTCCAACAGTTAACGGTAGACAGTTGAAACTTATTTTGACTTTATGAGCTAGCGGGCAAAAACTAAGGCTGATATCAATGTATAATGACTAAACAACTATGAACTAACAGATTCCAACTCATGCATACACCTCTGGGCAGTTATATCAGCAATGCCAACACGTTAATACACGATTTGCAAATTAAAATGAGATAGCAACCGAATAAACTTACGAGATGATCAAACCAGTTACTTGACCTAAACCGATTAACTAGCAGGTTTTAACAACTTTAGACTACTAATACTAATTATGCTAAAGCAATGAAAATTGCTTACAAATGTCCCTAGCCACAATGGCTTGCCAATCAGTGAAACGAGAACCCAACCTATCAATTCCAACCCATTGCTTCCATTCCACCCATTTCAAATTGAATCAACCCATATCATCCATCATTTTTTGCTCTTATGTTGACTTTTGTTGACCAGTGACTAAGATTGTTTAAACTTGAGTACAAGCTTACAAAAAGCTATTATAAACTTATAAGCTTGTATGAGATTAAAATTGAACTGCTAAAATCTTTAACAAAGGTGTTTGCAATTAAAATCTCAACATGGACATAAAATGAGGAAGCTGAACATTAACTTGAATTGAAGCTTGATAAAAGTTTTAATACACGGAGCGCTAAATTGAGTACAAAATAACTTGAAAATACTTGTGAAGCTAATTAAGACATAATAATATTAAGCGACATACACTTTTGTAAAACTAAACTAACTCCCTCTCTTGCATCCTCTTGGCTTTTATATCTCCCGAGTCTTTCTCTCCTACGAGTGGATCCGGCAACATGAGCCCTTGGATTACTTGGAATCCATCTTGACCGTTGATGGTTTTGGCGCAAATTGCGGTTTTGATATCGAGGGACGGGAAAGAAGGTGCATTTAATGTGGTGGGATGTTAGGTGAGGTGGGGAACAATATGTAGTAGGGTGGATATGGGTGTTTGGAGGAGGAGGGTAGCAGACATACATGGGGAAGGCAATGCTAGGGGCGGGTTTGTTTATTTTAAATCTTGGGTTTGGGTTGTCGGGTTGTGGGTAACGGGCCGGGTAAAAGATTGGGCCAAGGGATTAATGTTTGGGCTTGGGGTTAGTAATAGGTCCGTTTGGTTTGTGAAATTAATAACACCAAGGACCACAATTGTAACTACAATTTCAAACAAATTAAATTATGAAGATGTAGTCAAGGGTTGGTCTTGCCAAACTTTAATAATCCAAGGGTTAATTTTTGACACTTTTGAAATTCCCAAGGACTAATTTTTACCATTTTTGGATTTTGGGACTAAGCGTAATTTCTCAAAATTTTTAGATTTTTCACCAAAGGACTAAATATGATAATTTATGATTACAAAAGGTCCTTTGGTGACTTTTATTTAAAATGCCTAGGGTGATTTGCCATTTTACGAAAAGTCGAGGCTGACGCCAATTATGCAAACTTTTCGTTTTCATCGATTTTGAACATTTTGCATCTGAAACATATAAAATGCATTTTAAGATATTTTCGATTTTTTGATGCATTTCGAGCATTTTTAACCGTTTTTTGCGGTTGAATTAAAATGATGAGTATTTACACACTCATCAATATTTGTATATTATTTGTATTAGTGATATTTAATGCACGAATTGTGTTTAAGTTAGTTGTACAATATGATTGATAATTTGTATATTTTGTGTAAGGGGTGTTTTAATAACTGCATTAATTGACTACATTAAATATCTTGATCACATTAATAGTGCTTTTATTTTGTACATTAAGCTTTAAGACTTGTAAGTCTTAAAATTAAGATTGATGAGAATATCATTAATAGTGCATTGTGTATTGTACAATAGGCTTTGTATTTTGTAAATCTTCATTTTAAGACCATGAAAAGAGAGATTCATTCCTTTATTATAAGTAGTATAGATAAGTTAGCTTGTATAAATTCCGCCCGTATGTCAATATGTGAGATGAGTTCAAATAAAACAACTCTTTAACATACAAAATGTAGGACAATTTTTTGACCATCGGATACATCAAGCTATTTAGATCTACGGTTGACAATTGTTGACAATTAAAATGAGAATTTATGAATTTTTAATTTCATTTATTAGCCATAAAAATGGGGAGAGGGTGGAAATGTCTTTTAACCATGAATCTAAATCTCACGTCAATTCAGTTTCTAGCTTTTATAACTTTTTAGATTTCCTTCGTCTTCTTAGTCGCCCAGTATGAAATTAATTTCACCAGACATGAGTATCACTTGCATCTCCATTGATGATGATTTTGATTTTTTCATTAATCATATTCAACTAACTCGAATCTTCCATTTTCAATGATTTTTGTTTGTAATTCTTATAACCAAATATGGTGATTTACATTCTCGTTATTTGTATTATTATTTTTTACTTTTTGGTTTAATTTTTAGATTTTTATGATCGATGATGATGATCCCAAAATCTGTAATTAACGCGTCGAAAAAGATGATGACGGGATAGGCGGTAAATGAAGATGAAGAGAGCGGTGGTCAACAAAGATGATGATGGTCGATGATGCTAATGATGATGATGATGAGGCCCGTGAGGGGTAGATGAGGATGCAACATGCCAATATCCATTGAGTTCATCAAGACGATGAATCGATTTGTTGGCTTTTCTTTATTATGGGTCATTTGCATATATATCATAGATGCAAATTGCATATATATCATTTGCATGCATAAAATCATTGTACTATGTGCATCAAAAACTTGTAAGAAGGATATATATGGAATTATTCACCTTTAGAAGGATATGCAATCCCATTCTTTATTTAATATATGTCGATGTGTTGTATAAATGCATATGGATTGTAAGTTGAAATTTTGTGCTTTATTGTTTGTACATCATGCTTTATTACTTACAAGTCTGAAAGTCTGAAAATTAAATAGGAGAGAGAGAGTCGTTTGTGCATTATAAGGGTAGTAGTGATAATTATACATAATTAATGATTGTAACTATAATTGTGGAATGTTTGATGTTAATTAAATGTTTATTTTTTCAATTAAGGTAACCTTAATCACAACTCATAGGGTTGTGTTTAACAAAACCCTTTATGTATTTATAAGGCACGTTTGGTAGAGATAATTCGAAATGAAATCAAGCAGAGAATAGAATCTTAGATAATAGAAATTAGTAGAGAATTTTGTTCATTTATAGTGTTTTAGTAACAATGAGACTTAGGCCAGAAATGATAAAAATATATTTTTATTTTTTAAATAACAATTCTTAAAATATTTAAAAAATATATTTAAAAATATATCTTTTAAATTTATTTTTTTTATGTACTTTCTTTAAAAATTATTTAAAAAAAATATTTTTTAAAATGTATTTATTAAAAAACTTTTTTTTTTAAAAATGTTTTAAAAGTGTATTTATTTTAAAAACATTTTTTTTAAATATTTTTTTTAAATTTTAAAAAATTATTTTTAAAAATGTATTTATTAAAAAAACCTTATTTTTTTAAATTATTTTTTAAAAATGTATTTAAAAAAAAAGCGATTTTAAACATCTAATGTTGCAGATCTAATTTGTTTAAATATATATTTTTTTAAAAAAAAATCCATTATTTAACAAAATTATAGTTGAAAAAAAAAAAAAGAAAAAATACATTTTTTCAAAAAATAATAATAAATCATTCCGTTACCGAAATAAATATGAAATGGAGTAGTCAATCATTCTACGATTCTCTTTATTTCTCCAAATTCTCCATTTTTCGATTAAATGTAGAACAATAGAAATAAGTCAGATTTCGTTTCTACAATTTTTTTCCTCTCTACCAAAATACGCTTTATGTATTTATAAAAGCCAAGTTGAATCAGACTCACTTTTTTTTTTCTTAAGATAAGACTCACTTAAAATTTTCATTGACTAATAAGATTATTGCATTCGGATGTACAAAATTAAATCTTCCCTATTAGTTCAATTTGATTGTATTAATAACTTTTTCTTCCAAAATGATCTCCCAAATGTATTTTAACTTTATTGACCATGTAAACAAAAATTTAAAGGAATTATGTTCGTATCTTATATACACTATCAAAGACTGTTTAAGATCAACCCAAACTACAATAAAAACCAATGCATGTGAAAGTTAACATATATAATCATATAGCCGAAATAATATACCATCAAGACATATCAAATTAACCCAAGATTATTGATAAAGCAAAAGATGGAGGCTTGCCATGAGCCTAACCTCGTCATTACACCATGATGGTGTAGTCTTTACTTGATCTTCACATGTCAACAACTCAACATTACCAATGACTTGTATTTTAGTTCGGTTATGCATGATTTTAGAATTTTGCCTTAACTAATAATACGTCTTTTACTTTTTTTGAGATATTCTCTCTAAAAAAAAAAAAAAACCCCAAAAGTCCGATAATTTCATCATTTCTATCTCAATTCTTAGCAATTAATATTCAGTAACACCATTGATTAGTGTGATCTTTGAACATTATGAGGGTAGTTAATTAAATTTCGTTGAGTTTGTAAAATCCCCATTTTGATGATTTTGGCCAATTTTCAATGTTTGATTGTGATATAGATTACGAGTTAGGCGTCTTTATGATAAATCACTTCTAGTTTCCAATGTGAAACAAAAATTCCAAAAATGAAGTGTTAAAGTCCCAAATAGGTTCAAGGATCATGTTATGAGCAATTCGAGTCATAATAAGGCTAATTAAAGTCTACGTGGTCAATGATGAATCTAGGGTTTCTAAGTGTGGAGAAAAAGGATTGGTAGAAATTGGGAGATGATGCAGGGTTATTTGGGCCAGAATTCTGTAGTAATAATGAGACTTTTGATACTCTTGAATAATGTTACTTGGTCTAGATCGGGATAATGTGGATAGGAATGATAATCAATTGAGTGAGGATGTGTTAGACAAAGTGATAATAGCAGTATAGAGCTATAATGATAAGTTTGATGTTGAGGATATTAGTGCTAAGACAATTCACGTGAATGGTGATAACAAGAGGTCTTATGCTAGTCTTCTAAGAATTTGGAGTATTTGAGTCCAATAAGTTGTGGTTTATACCTACTGTGATGAATGAGATAGGTGATGAGGTAGTGGTATTTGATGTGAGCAGTTGCCATTGGTACTAAGTGGGAATTAACTCTGTGTGGACAACTAGTAGGCCATTCTATGATTACACGCCTTAAGATATCATTTAAGGAGAATGTGGAACAAATTTGGATTTAGAGAGATTGTTGACAATGGGAATGGGAATTGGATTTTCAAGTTCAGTGGTGAGGCATGACATCGTAGTGAACTAAAGTCCATGGATGGTTAATAGTAAACCTTTAATGGTGTATAATGGGATTAAGATGGGGTGAAAAAGGTAGAACCTACTAAAATACGTTTGGGCAAGATATTTGGAAATTCCTTTAGAAGCATTTGTTGAAGGTATTAGTGCAATTAGTATCATTGGTAGGCTTGTTATCATGGATAGTATGGCTATGTGTGTAAGAATGGTGTTGGTAGGGCGAAATTTGCTAGAGTACTTGTGGAGATAGAAGCTACTAAGGGATTCAAAGATGTTATTGAACTGCAATACATAGATAGGAATAATCATGTCAAGGGGACTAAGAATGTCAAAGTCACTTATGATGGAAGCCTCCTTATGCTCACATTGTCGGTCTTTGGTCATGAGTTTAAAGGTTGTGGTGTTAGAGTTAGAACAGGAGGAATTTAGTGAAAAGGTAAACTTGACTAAGAACTTAGGTGATAAAAAGAGGCTGAATTTGTGCAACAAGGTAGGAAGCCTAATAATTTTACTAATAATCAAGGATATAACAGAGGTGTGTTCAATAAGTTTGGTATGGAGATAAGAACAAACATAACATGGACTAACAAAGCAACAATGGAATAGGAAAGACATTGGTATGGGCAAGAGAGATGGCAAACAAGATAAGGAGAAAAATTTTGATAAGGATTTTCCTGAATTGAATAACACTAAAGCTTAGACGTCTAATCATTCTAACTGGAATAAAATGAATGAAATAATGAAAGGGGAAAAGAAATCTTGGGGTTCACAAGACTCAACCTCAAAAGAAGGTGGAGGATGTGTAGGAACAAATATGGTGTTTTGGAGAACTTGGAAGATGAAGAATCGGTGAAAAAGTTCGTAGAACACGATCATAATAATAAAGGAAAAGAGCAAATTTCAGTCTTGAGAATCTAAGGTGGTGAAGTTGAAACTAAGAATGACAAAGTACATAGAGAAGAATAGTATGGAAGAATCGGATATGACAATAGAGAGATGGATTTTCTTGATAAGCTTGTAGAGGATAAGAGGATTCCTACTGTTGAAGAATCAAAACTATGGTTTGAAAGTGTAAATCACTTACGTACTAGAAAAAAGTGGGAAGTAAGGTGGAAAGCGTAATCCCATATGAGATAGAAGTTTCTATTAATTCTGGAGCTTCATTAATGATTTTAGTAGTGAATTGGAGTGGTCTCTTTGCAATTATAAGTATAGTGCTAGTTGTTTGAGTTCTTTGGTTTGTATGTTGTCATTTGCATGGTATGTAGTCTTTGGATAGTATGTTGTATGTTTGTTGTAGCTCCAAAGTTAGTTGTTGTGGCATGTCACTAGCAATAATTTGGATGCTTATCAATTTATCATATTTTCTTGAGTTAATATATTTTCCTTTGTTGTTGCACCAAAAAAATAATAATATGTCTTTACCAAAGTTAGTCGAAAGTGAATTGATTTTTCTCCATATGAACTCATTTGTTGAAATTATCAATGATGCTAGTTTTGTATTTCACTTGCTTGGAAAAAAAAGGTATGCTTTGTTTCTAGATGCTTATATTCTTAATATAAAATATAGAAAATGAAATAACAATACTTCTATCTTAAGGCGAGTGGAATGGATTCATATAGGGAGTTTCTATTTTCTCCTTTCTTGGAAACCAACCAATAACTCTAGAAAATGTATATGGAAAGGTTTGTCAACCCCCTCTACCTTCTGCTTGAACCACTCTGTTAATACAAATAAACCGTAAAAACGTTTATTAATATTTTGCGATCTCTTTGTGTTTTGTTGATAACAAATATAATGTTATCTTAAGTACAATTATAAGGATACATGTTATTTTTGTAAAGCATTAACATATAGCCATTTAAATACAAAAATGTTGTAATTAATTATTTGTTGTAATAGTTTATTAGGATGGGTAAAAACCACAACACATGGACCATGGATCATAACCCATACCCAAGTTGGCTAGATACAATGTATACTTAGATACATTGAATCTAAGGAAAAACCATGGACCAACCCATAACCCATGACCCATAACCAAAAATACCCATGGGCAAAGAGGGCGTCCAGGATCCCTAGGATTACACTAGGACGGATCCCAAGTGGGAGGATCCGTGAGATCCGAAACGTGTGAAATTGCCTATAAATAGAGAGCCATTTCTTTATTCTAACTTCACCCTCTTAGCACTAAATCTCTCAAACACTCTCATTCTCTTCTAACATATAGATCACTTGATCTAGAGAGTTGTTCTTCTTTCTTTCGATTGTGATTCTCATATGGTCCTTCTCAGGCTGAGATCACGAAGCATTCTACAAGTCATCAAGCAAGGGGTCCTTGATTGATTTGCCACTATACAAGATTTACGTAGCGAAGATCTTGTATTTGATATTTCACATATTTGTTGTGTAATAGTCGTCTTGGTTTGGTCCACCGTGTTACGGACTCGGTATCTAGCTTTGTACCGAAAAAGGTGTAAGCAACGTTGTGAAGGCTTCTGCGCCAAGTGAAGGAGTTTGTTGACATAGTGCTTGAACTCTCGAGTAGGTGACTCGAGTGGAGTAGGGCAGGAAGGTGTCCTTGTAGCCGAACCACTATAAATCGGTTGTGTCATTTCTATCCCTTTGCTTGACTTTATTTACTTGCTTTATCATTAGATCTATACTTTCTCTACATCCATAAGATCTCACATATTAACGAATCTAAAGTTTTTGAAACTAACTTAAAATCGGCAAAACTATTCTACCCCCCCTTCTAGTTTTCCACACACTCCGCTCCAAACCGTTTCACTTCCTTGTGACGTTACCCTTCTTGCCGACGAGCTATTCCGGATGCTCTTATTATTAGACACGGACACTCATCCACTTAAAATCAGCAAAACTATTCAACCCCCCCCCCTTCTAGTTTTCCACAATTGGTATCAGAGCTAAGTTTATAAAAGTTTTAAAGTAAAATTGTATTTTAAAAACTTTTTGATCACTATAGGTTATGAAAATTATAAGGAAGGGCAATCTATGCAACAACCACCACTACTTGAAACTAATGGTTTTATATATTGGAAAAATAGATTCGAAACATACGTGAAATCTAAAGATATTGATCTTTGATACATTATTGTTGAAGGCGATTTTGAGGCTACCTCAAATGATGATAAAAGAAATTTAGTTAACATAACTCATGATAAACTAAATGATGAAATGAAGAAAAAGCTTTCTAAAATAGTGAAGCTAAAATGGTTTTGTACAATGCTTTACCTAAAAAATTGAAATAATTTCTATGCTTAAAACCTCTAAAGAAATTTGGAATTCTTTAGTTGTAACTCATCAAGGCAACCAACAAGTTAAAATAATAAAATTGATTTATTTGTTCAACAATATGAACAATTTTCAATATCGGATGAGGAAACTATAGATCATTCATTTGCTAACTTTAATACTATTATTACATCTTTACAAGCACTTGATGAATCTTTTTCTAGCCGTAACCATGTTAGGAGATATCTAAGGCACTTCCATCGAAGTGGAGATCCAAGGTGACGGCGATCAAAGAGTCAAAAGATTTGACAATCCTCACCCTTGATGAACTCATAGGCAACTTAAAAGTCTGTGAGCTTGTCCTTGCTAAAGGAAAAGCCTCAAAGGTGAAAGAGAAACACAAATATCTTGCCCTTAAAGCCAAAAGGCTGAAGAAACTCCTCTTCGAGTGTAGCGACAAGAATCGGCTATGGCGGTAAGGGACTTTAAAAGTTCTTTAGAAAGGAAGATACGTCAAACAAGCTGTATGGCGATAAGAAAGGCTTTCGGAAAAGCAAAGAGGACGAAAGCCAAAGATGATCGTGCCTGCTTTAAATGTGGGGACCCAAACCACTTTATTAGTAAGTGTCCCAAACGGGATGATCAAAAAGCGTTTGTGGCGACGTGAGGAATGAGCGAAGAGGAGGCGAAGAAATTTGTCTCATGGCAAATGACGAGGTATGTCACGAATACTATAGTAGCTCATCACTTGATGACGACTCCTTAGTTTTAAATTGCGTGTTCGTCTGTTATTGATGAAGGTCCCAATGACCGATGGCGATCTGATTCTTGGCCATCACGGAGCCATGTGTTTTAAATATAAATTTACAAAATATTTCTACTTAAGTCTATAATAGAAGTAAATGCTTAAACATGAAATAACTTACCTCGTACATATTACTAAAGGCTTAGAACATTAAATAAGTTACTTACATATTCCTAACAAAAGTTATCAAAAGTTAATTAGTTTACTGATAACAAAAGTAACTAAGTAAGATATTGAGAGTTTAAGATACACATAACAGCTATCAAAGCAGTTATCTTTCTCTATATCTTTCTTCAATTAGTCATCAAGATCATCATCATCTTCATCAAATACGGGTATTGGATCACCATCATCATCACCAGGTGCTCCAATATCATCTTCGAAATCATCTTCATCTACAATCTCAAAGGGTCTAGATCTTTTACTAGAGGTTTGACCTTTATCTTTATCAACCCTCGATGACCCAACACCACTTTGTCTTGATGCTCGAGTAGAATAACTAGGATCATTTGCACCAGAAGCTCTTTCGACATCACCCCATGTCAAATCTTCACCAACATACACCAAATCCTCACCATCATCAATATCATCTTCCATTATCCCCATCAACCACTCGTTGCTGTCATCAATTTCATTCAAAAGGATAGGATCGGCATTCCCTTCTCTTCTATATCGACGCTCCAATGCACGATTGAATTTCACATAAACCATGTCATTCAATCGAGCTTGGGCCAATCTGTTTATTTTTTTGGTGTGGGAGAAAATATATTATTATGTGTTATTGAATACTTCAATAGCTTAGTGTAAAAGATGCCCCAATTCCTCAATCTACACTAACTATGTAAATAAATGAATTTGTAACTTACATGTTGAAAGGAGCCCAGTTCCTTTCCGCGACTTGTAGCACTACATTAGGCTTAAAACTCTTACAACCAACCTTTGCAAGTTTGGCGAGAAGCTCCAAGCGTCATCCACCAATCTCGACTATATGTGGAAAAAGTTAAAGAACTAATTTAGTGTACTGCCTAGTAGCAAATGATTTACTAAAGTACGTAGTTTATAACTTGTTTCACTCACGTGGTGCCATTTCTTTTCTTTGCCTTATAGCAAATGCTTTACTAAAGAGTCCACTCGCATTTTAAGTAGAAGGCTCCTTTAGTACTTTGTCTTCAATAGCAGTGTTGGAGATAATCTTTGGATACAAGGAACTCTCAACTCATACATGCTCGTGTGGCTTTAATCCGGCCAAATTGTCCCTACTGCTTCAATCATTATCTTAAAACTATCATAACTCGCGGCATTAAAAGGAATACCCGCATCATAAAACCACCGCAATCTCTTCACGCTTTCTCCTCGGCTCTTGGCATAATTTTTATGGTTTGTTGTTTCTTTTCTTTCCCTCACTTCAAGGCGTCTTAGATTTGGAGCGAAAAACACGTCTATAGGACCTTTTGTTTCGCTTTCTTTCGTGGAGGCAACATCGCCCCTTTGATACTCGAACACAATCAACTTCAACTTCATCATCACCGTCATCATATTGTCAGTGTTCATATCCATTTCTGCGTGCCATATTTTTGCACGATATGCCCTCCAGTTCTTCGAATATGTTCGGGACACTTCGATGCACTGAAACACAACTATAACCTCGGTTAAATGTTGTTTTAAGACTCACTCCTCCTTTAATTACTGTGGACAATAGCGACATTGAAAATTATTTCTATTTTGGATCTTGTGTTCCATATTTTCTACCAGGATCATAAGCTCGGATGGTAGGTTGAAGTAAAAGATGAATCCATTCTGAAATATATAAAGTGGCCAATGAAATACCAAAACATACAGTTACTCTACTAGTGGCATTTTGAAAAATTAGATAAACACTAGTATAAACCATAATTTTAACAGACTTTACTAGTATTTAAAACACTAGTATAAACCATAAATTTTAACTTATCGGACTCACCAAACTTTATTTTAATAGTTTGACCATAAATAAAAAGTCAAAATTAAAACTATAAAACTCTAGTAAAAATCAATTAACATGTTTTTATGCTAAATACTTACATGATAGAAGATGCATTGAAGATTCTTTTTTCATGTGGATGAAGTGAGAGAGATTAATTGGTGTAAAAGTGAGATAGAATGGTAGGGTTTTTTAGGTTATATTCAGTTACATCAATAATTGAGGTAATAATGGGTCAAGTAAAAAGACTTATGGGCTTTTAAAATAGAGCCCAAGTCTATTTGCTTGAAATATATAAAATAAAGGCCCAACCCTAATTGCGTGTGTATTAAACCGTGCTGATCTGGGCATCACTTACTTCAACGACTAATCGTTAAATGGTCGCATCACGGAACAACCTGCATCAAGTTTTTCATTTGCGTTTTCCCATCGCATCACTCGATCGTGATGCAGCATAGCGATGCTTGCTTGATTTAAGGGCGACTCATTGCATAATGAATATGACAAACTATGCAATATTAGCTTAAAACTAATTAACAAAACAAGCTTTTAAAGAGTCAAAACCAACGTTTAGATAAAGAAGTCATAGAATTAAAAGCAAAACTAAAGCGTTTAGAAAAGGGTAAAATAGCAAGTGGTGAATGTGAACTTTGCGTTCAACTTCAAACACTAGTTGATCAACTAGATTCTAAAATTGCTAGAATGAGTACGAATACTTTAGATACGATATTAGATAGTGTTAAAACGGGTAACAACCAAAAAGGTTTAGGTATTCAACAACTTGATCCATCAACTAGTGAAAATGAAGAAACAAAATTTGTTAAGGCACTAGAAAAACCACCTTGTTGTGGAATCCCACGGATCCCTTAAAAGGGAAGCTAGTGTACAGCAGGATCCGTGGATCTTCGTAGCAAGCGGTGGTAATAATTTAGCTTCATCTAGGCGAGTTTGTCATCGTTAATAGGAAGAAACCAACTCATGTCACCACTAGACAACCACCTCCAAAATATAATCCTACTTTTGCAAGAAACAAAACACCATCTTTTCAAAACCAATCCTTCTAGGAGACCTAATAATGTTTACCCGGTAGTAACCATAAATGGGATGGAACCCAAATATGCAAAAATGGTTTTCCTTTTCAAAACTTTGCTCCATGGAATGCATACTCCTCTTATCCATACATGTCTAACATGAATGGAATGTTTAACACTAATGGACCCATGAACAAATGGGGACCAAACTTTTGAGTTTATTATTTTCTTAGGTGTGCTTAAAGGTCGACCTAGACCTGGATGAATGGGTCAAGGATAGTGCGAGGAGGCATGACGGCAATAAGGATCTATTCTCCACATATGAATCCTTCAATGGAGGTAATGTGGTGTTCGGGAATAGCAAAAGTAGAAATGTCGGTAAAGGTATGATTTCTAACAAATCTCTAACCATGCGATGTGTGTCCGCGTGAAACCTAAACTTTAACCTCTTAAGTATAGGACAAATATGTGATACAAAGTGCAATGTACTTTTTACGGCCGTAGTAAGATATTAAAAAATAGGATAACCATAGGAAGAGGTATTAGGAAACATGGAGTCTATGTCATTAAAATCGGTAATGAATCTAAAGACAAACTATGTCTTACCTCTATGGATGATACTTCGACCTTATGGCATCGAAGATTGGGTCATGCAAATATGCGACTTCTTAAGCTATCATCCAAAGATCTAGTAAGAGATCTACCTAAGTTAAAATATGAACATCACTTTTGTGATGCTTGTAATGTAGGAAAACAAGTTCATTCTAGTCATAAAGCTAAAAACATGGTGTCTACAACTAAGTGTCTAGAATTACTACATATGGATTTGTTTGGTCCATCCATATCCAAAGTTATGGAGGCAACTACTACACATTGGTCATAGTGGATGATTACTCTAGGTATACATGGACAAAATTCTTAAAGAACAAGCGAAACCTTTAATTATTTTGAAATATTAAGCAAAAAGATCCAAAGACAACTAGGAAGTCCTATAGTGTCTATTAGGAAGGATCATGGTAGGGAATTCGATAATGAAGTGCAATTTGGAGCCTTTTGTGGCGCTAATGGTATTACTCACAACTTTTCGGCTCCCTCCATGTCGAATGGGGTAGTAAAAAGAAAGAATAGAACCCTACAAGAAATGAGTAGAACCATGCTTAATGAACAATCCATACCTCAAAAGTTTTTGTGTAATGCCGTTGATACTTCAGCGTACATACTCAATCGAGTCTTAATTAGACCAATCTTAGGAAAAACTCCATATGAGTTAGTTACTCGCAAAAAGCCTCGTTAAATCACTTTAGAGTCTTTGGAAGTAAATGTTTTATTCTTAACACTAAAGATTACCTTACAAAATTTGATCCTAAATCAACCGAAGGTATCTTTCTAGGTTACTCTCCAAATAGCAAAGCTTACGTCATATTAAAAAAAGAAACAATGAAGGTAGAAGAGTCATTAAATATAAAATTTGATGAAAGTCCACTCAAACCCTCTCCACCTCGTAGATGACAGATTGTAGAAAGTGAAGCTATAGTAATAAAGAAAAAGATAAATGAAGAAGAAGAACCTTTAAATGATGAAGTTATAAACATTAAAGAGTCTAAAGATCAACCCGTAGATAAGGTCATAGGAAAGCTAAACGAACGAACATTAAGGTCTCAAGTTCAAAACCAAAGTAGCTTGTTTTGTTTCGTTTCAACCATAGAACCTAAGAATACACAAGAAGCCATAAAAGATGAGAGTTGGGTAATGGCTATGCAAGAAGAACTAAATCAATTTGTTTTTAATGATGTTTGGACACTTGTCCCTCCACCTAGTAATCAAACCATAATAGGAACCAAATGGGTTTATATAAACAAATTAGATGCAGCGGAGTAGTGTCTAGGAACAAGGCTAGACTCGTTGCCTAAGGGGTATAACCAGGACCTAAGATATCTATCAACTTTACACAGTACCTAGCCAGAGTCAACACACGCGTAACAAGCATTCTTGGCGTAATATGTGCTTTGAAACCTGGCAGTAAAGCTTTAGAAATAAGGAAAAACCGCGTTATAAATGACAACAGAAGAAGTATTATACCTTATCACACAACAAGAACACGTATAACAAACACCCACGTTATACACAAACAATATGCGTAGAAATGAAAGATGAAGAATAGAAAGATGGTGACTTGAATATGAATTAAAATTATGTTAGATAGAGAGAAAAGATAGAAAACAATAAGATGTATATTGCTTCAAAAGGAAAACACACATATACACCACTTTTCAAGCCACCCCTCAAATGACCATTTGAGGGGTATTTAATACAAGACACATGTTGCCTAAGGCTTTCCATGGGCTTGGCGAAGCTTCGTGGACTTGGATTGGATTACATGTAATAGAAGGCTAGCTTAACATAACTATTAGCCATTTAGCTTAGCCCAATCCACGAGCCCGTTGACTATTCTATCACGATATCTAACACTCGTTACAAAGTTCCTAAATGTGAATGACCATCACTTCTAATATAAACTATTAAGGCTAACAATCTCCCCTAAGGGTGGTCATTCAAATGATGCTCCACTGATGGGTCTTTACTCTCCTTGAGCTTGAACTTTGTAGTATATAGAATAGTCTTGATTCTTTGTTCCTTCATGCTTTGTGATCAATTAATGTGGTTTTCTGCCGTTGTCAAATTCGTTGGTTAGGTGTCTCACGTCATTCTCCATTTCTTTCTCCACCATGCTCACACTTCTATTTGTCTTTTGGTTACCAATGATGTAGTTCTCTAGTCTTTAAACTTTTTAGATTCTTTGACATTGGCGGAGTCATCTCCTTTGATTATGATGAGAACTTTCATGTGTTGTTGGTATGAGCATGTGGCGAGTCTGCACGATCCATCCGCTCTGGAGCTTCAAGAAGAAAGACATAAAACAGGTTAAACAAGCAGTAAGGATTCCGACACTTACAAGTTTGAATTTCGGGTGTTAACACATAGTGTGAAAACACGTCTCTAATTCTCACAAAGGCCGTTCTGACTGGAGTCCCACAAGTGAGATAGCGATATACAAAGTACATCTACGGTTCAGATGAGTCTTGAAGTACAGAAGCATCACTTCACTTGTAGAACCGTTTGAGACACACTAAAAGCGTAATCCGATTACAGTGACCTGTATCAGAAAACGATGTTGACCACGGCAGGGAATTTCCATTCAGCGAAGATCACAGATGTGAAACTACTCATAAATGTTACAGCCCAGTTGCTAAGACTGCGTGGGACTCTAGAATATATCACTTGTGTCTTTATTGATGAACAACAAGCGATGTCATGTCAAGTGTTCCTATGAGATCTTTTGATGAATCTCGTGGCTCTAGACTCAATTAGTGCATTTTGGTTTTCCTAAGCGGAGACTAGGGAGAGGGTCTCCTTCTTTAATACCAACCAACTCTAAGAGGAGGTCAATAGATTATGTAGGGTTCTCAGTGAGAATGAAACAAATCCTTTTAAGAGGAATTGAGTAGCTAGAAGGTTTAGTCAGATCGCGTCATTGGGTCCATGACGTCTTTTCTTCAATACCGGTGTCATCTAGTGACAACATTATATGTATTGAACGGTTTTCGCCTAAGGTTGAATATGGAGGGCTATTTCTTTTCACCCTTTTTCATTACATTTCTTTTAATTCTTCAACCCCTTCTTTCTCAATTCCTCACTTTACTCCTTTTTTCAATCATACCTAAGGACTTCTAATACTAAACTATTGGTGATGTCCTTGGGTAGATCCCTCCGGCTCTGGCGGATCATAGGACCAATTTCCTATCCTTAGTCACCTTATAACTCCATGACTGTCCCATGTTGCCATAAAACCATTTTCCTTGAAAATCTCACAGAGTGTTTATGATAGAAAACATGTTTGAGACACTCCTTGAGTTTTATATTTTGGAAACACTCCCCTTCACATGTGCTTATAAGTTTTGGCAATCTGCATAGAGGGTAGAGTTCGCACTATTTGAATTGATCGGCTCATGATAGACAATTCCCCACGAGACAGTTACGTTACTTTGGTTAAAGAGTTCCATTGTCAGGTTTTAGGTGACAACTAGCTCTAATAACTAACTTGAAGTTGTAAACACTCCTTGAAAAGGAGGTTAGACCAATGAAGGTGCATATCATCACAAAGTTTCTCGAGATGGTACATTTCTTGACTTTGATTCCGTCCAATTCATTGGTTTTCGATGCGAGTGAGCTCATTTTGAGATTCAGCGATCATTAAACATTTTTGATCACATTTTAATCCGTCTCCTCCTCCAAAAATAGCATATTCGGGATATTTTTTGATATCAATGATAAGCAAGGAGACAAGCAGTTTGATTTAAGCATGAATTTGGAACATTTTTGTTTTATACTCCCCCTTTAATAAAGCATAATCAATTAAAGGGTTTTAGAGGGAGTTATCTTGAGCACAAAGTATTTTGAAAGATTTTGAAAATCTTTTTGAACAATCTTGAAAGGTGCTCAAGATGATGATGATTTCTCACCATTTTAAATCACGATTACTTCTGAAGCGTACACTTGATTTTTTCTATAAAAGCACGAGTTTTGATTTGAAAAATAATCAAAAGTCATCATTTAGGTAGGGTTTAAATCTTGAAGTATCACGAACCATTATTTGAAGAAATTTTTTAGAAACGACATGTTTTGAAAAACATATTAAAGAACTCTCGCTCAAGCATCTGTACATACCCGTATCATTGTTGAATGACATTTCTAGAAGCGTCTGAGAATATCGATTATTCGAGAGACATGTAAGTGAGAAGAATATTTTTGTATTTTTGATTTTATATTGTTTTTGTATTTTTTGAAAATTTTCTATTTTTGTATTTTGCTTTTGTTGGTTTTATAAAAGAAATGGAAAATCAATAATAGAAGATAGAAAGAATGAAGAAAGAAGAGTTCTGAGAATTAGAACCCTCGATGAGGCTGGGTTCCGAGATATTTGAATCACTGCTGACCAAAGAAGAAGAGTTTTTAAAATCAGATGTTAAAGTACATGTTTCACTCTGCGAGAATTGATCAGTATCAACGGTTGTAGTGGTTTTGACTTCATATCCGAATGATTTTCACTATTATACGTGTTGGAGCAAGTATCAAAATCTTTC
>OU343222.1:195905057-196074297 GCA_910596185.1 Chrysanthemum makinoi | reverse complement strand
TCACTTCACCACCCGGAATAAAGTTTGTAGGTGGTATAGTTGCTTGTGTAGATCCAGTTGATTATGAAACTTTTTCGGTCAATCAGTTGAAAATAATCTTAACCAATTGTTTAGGTTATGATGAAAACTCCCCAACCTTTTTTTATTTAAAGAAACCAAACTGTAGTCTTGATCCAGGACTCGAACTATTAGTTGATGCAATCGAAGACCGCGAATGTATACAAACGTATACTCAATTTCAAAGAAACCAACTACATGTGTATGTTATCACGGGTGGAGTTATCCCCACTTGTTGTGCCCGAAGAATGCAATAATGAGGGTTTCAAGAAGAAAAACAAGATAAACCTTCATGTTCAAAAAAGTTATTTGACTAGTGACTAAGTCCGGTTATGTTCAAACTTGCAATGTCACATTATGCTACTTTGTGGTTTTATTGAATGAAATTCAATTCTTCATTCTTTCATTCATATCAAATGTTAGAGTTCTACATATAATACGAACTTTTATTCATTACACAACCAAAGTGAAATACTACATCGAAATGAAAATATAAAGTACGATAGATGAAATACATGATACCACTAAACATTAAATCCTAAAAGTTGCTTGTCTGACATTGTTAGAAGAATTAGTGATTCTTTGTTGGGCCCAATGAAGAATGAGCCAGAATCTCCTTCAACACCCATATTTTGAAAGCTTCCAGCATTACGCACGAATACTTGTAGCGAGTGGGGCACTTGTTGGCTTACTTTAGCTTCAACTATTGGTTCCTCATCCTTAGTAAAACCCACCAACTTAAGTACATGCTCAACTGGAAATGGAATATTGAATAACATTCGAAAGGATGTTACAAAACCACCATCAACCTCTAACACCCATGCACAAAGAAATCGTATGTCCTCTAGATAGAAACTAGACGAAATTACGAGATTATTTTCTAACAAAGATAGATCGAATGGGAAAGGAATCAAAACTCGACTCTTGGTATGTAGACTACAATAAACCCTGTAAGTAATCAAATCAAATGAAACAAGCATATATATTTTTTACCTCATACCATCATCATTGGTGTGCCTTTCAGAAGCAGGCCAATAAATTTTACCACCCACACATGCTTGGCAGACCGTTTTAGGCGGATTGTTTCACGAGGCAAACGGTAATTTTCAAGAATTTTCCAACTACCAGAGCTCAACGTAACATCGACACGCACTATGGTCCTGACCATAGTAAGGGAAATTAATCTTTAAAATGGTAGGGTCTAAAGTGTCTGGACGAACACCAAAACCAAAGACCATTTTGGGTGAATCGGGTTGATCCATGTAACTAGGAACAAATATCCCTATTGATTGTTTTATGGATGGATTCCAAAGAATAAGCATCATATTACCAATATACGAAAAACACCAAACACCTTCAGAAGTAGCAATTGGCTTAACGGTGGTAAGATCCAAATTTGTATTTAGAGGTGTGAAGCCTAGATTGTCATCAACATAAAACATAAAACTTATATTATCTTGCTTGTATGTTAAAAAAAAACTTCTAGTATCAACCTCTTGAAAACCGTAACGACATATGAAGTTGTTATCTTGTCAATTGCGACTTTCCAAGTCTTTGAGACACTACGGAACCTCGTATTAAAGACTTAATAGGAAGCCTATTCATGATATTGATCCAAGATCAAGGGGTATGTTGTCTGAAATTGTTTGGGGATGGTTACAAGTAGTTTGTAGTGTAGTTGAATTTGTAAAATTATAGTATTAACATTTTTTGTTAAATAGAGTGATTGCATTACTTTTTTTTTGATCACATAATCTTATGTTAGGAATTGAAAATTCCCTAATGTAAAGAGTCGGTCACCCCAAATATTATCTAGCATAAGTTAGCTCGTAGACTTGTCGTTATTTACGTTACTTAGTAGTTTATTAGTTAGTTTGTAGCGTAGATTAGTTTAGTGTAACACCGTGGAGGAAGGACGGGTCTTTACCCACTGTATATCTGATCCACAGGCCGATAGGAGGTCGTGTTTTCTTGTAACCTATAAATACCCTCTACCTTGCAAGGTAGAGGGTTGAATGTTCACTTGGAATCTAACCTTCCATGAGTTTTCTCTTACTAGAACATCTCCCTTTCTCTCTCTAAAACTTATATACTCCACTATTGATTATGGTTTAATGTGAATATGAAATTCTAATATCTTACAATTGGTATCAAGAGCCATGGTTTGATCACTCATCTTTCATGCTCTTTGTTTTGGTGGATTTCATAAGGTTTTTGGAGTATTAAGGGTTTAGGAGAGTTTGACTCATTTGGACAAATTCTAGTGTTAAAGTTTGAATTTTGCTTGTACTTTTGTGTTTAGGATCATCATATGTGTTTATGTTTTGAATTGGAAGGCTTAAATCATTGTGGTTTGGTTGTTTTGGATTGATAAAGTGGTTATTTGTGAAAGAAGGACGAAGCGAGTTGAGTCTCGGATTTTTTTTCTTCAAAGCGAGTTGCTTTGTTATTTGATGCGAGTTGGTACATGCGACTTAGCTGTTTAGCGAGTTGATCTTTATGCGACTTGGGTTCTAAGCGAGTTGTTTCTTTAAGCGACTTGAGATCTAAAGCGACTTGCTACTTAGCGAGTTGTAACGTTAGCGAGTTAACTTAAGCGACTTAGTGTTCAAGCGACTTGATTGTGTTGCGAGTTGAGACTAAAGCGAGTTGGCTATTTAGCGACTTGATTAATTGAGCGAGTTGAGTGTGTTGCGAGTTGACTGCTTATGCGAGTTGTGTGTTTAGCGACTTGTTCATTTAGACCTTTTCTTCTTAGTGTTACGTTCTTACGGTTGTTCTTTTGGTTTAGTAAAATCCCGTGAAAGAATCAATTTCCTGGTTTAATCAAAGAATTGTAAAATTCCGTGGAATCCAACACTCATGGCTCAATCTACGGATCCAGTGATCTCTAAAGTACTCAAACTGTATGATTTAGCGGACTGCAGACAAAGCATGTACTATTCAGAATGTATGACCTTAACAAATCCTACAACTGATGATCTAAACCCATCACACCTTGTGTCCAACCCAAATGAATCGCAGCATGAATTACATGTTGAATGTAGCATTGAACCTTACATACTGCTTCATTCCCACATATCACAAGTGTTATCCACATCCATGGATCGGACATGCAATGCCCTTTTCCGTCAGGATTTGCCTTCATTCAAAGATACATTGTTTGATTACCTTGAACAATTGAAGAATCAACTCACCAATGGGAAGATAATTAAAGATGATTCCATGGACGTACTTCATATGATTCTCAAACAATTTCAAACATTCATCAATGAGGAATATTCAGCAGATTTTGATCAACATGTGACTAAGATCTCCTTCAAGAAACATACCGGGATGGAAATTCATGAGTTCTCCAATATATTGATCCAATTAATGGATAATATGAAGACATACATTGAGGAAGCAGCTAAAGCAAGTGAAGCCCGGGATAAATTGAATCAAGAAAGTGAGCCTCTGGGAATGCTTTGATCGAAAGTTGAACGAATGCGAACATCATCTGTTGATTATGACGATGAATTGAAAGAATCAAACAGGGAGCCCAAACCGTCGAAAGTTATTAATGCCAACTTCGAGCAATGAGGATGCAAGTGTCGACTAATGGATGATCGAAGACATCGATGTGCTTCCCCGCTTGATCAACACAATGCATCCGGTAAAGTCTCCAAACCATCTTGAATTTATTGATACACATGAGTCGAGATCATATTGAAATGGTTGAGACCGAAGTCGATGTTCGAAAAATTGATGTGATCTCAAAAAAGGCATTTGAGGAACTTTCTTACAAATATTCAATTCTTGAAAAACATTGCATTTCCTTGGAAATTGCACTACAAAGAAAAGGAAGAAAATTCTCTTGTTTCAAATGCATGCACAAATCCGAATTCGAGAATTCCGTGATTTTTGAAATTAATCGCTTAAAAACTCGATTCTAGACAAAGACTCAACCATTCGTAACTTGAAAAAACAAATATCGCACACACAATTGAACATGAATGCGGATATTAATTATGATGCTTGTAATGAAATTAAGTCTAGAAATGAGGAACTAGCCATATGTGTTGCAAAATTGCTAAGTGAAAATGAATCCTTAAAGAAGAATCTTCTGGAGTGTAGGACCAAAAAGATTGATAAAATCAACTCCATGACATCTGACATAGATGCCCTCAAAGACCAAGTTCAGAATAAGAGTTTCACTATCGTTGCATTAAGAAATGAGATTAGGAAAATTACAAGAAATAGAGTGAATACTAAGCTCACAAAACCATCAACTTTGGAGAAATCAACTATTCATAATGCCACTAAACGCCTCGTAACTAGGCAACCCAATGCATTTAAGACAGAAAGATTTAAAGCTTCAAAATCTAAGCTTGCCCCCAGGTTGAAAATAATAAGGTTTTGTCGAATCCAGTCACTTCACAAAGTCATTCCAACCGTAGGAAAGAAAATTTCCAGCAGATGGCTCAGAAATCTAAGATCAGGAATTTAAGGAGACAAATCACGATCAGCCTCTACTAAGAAGCAATTTAAATGCAAAAGGACCAATGATCGATCAGAACATAACTTCATCTAAATTTGTTAGCAGTTGTTTTAAGTGGGTTCCTACTGGCAGACTCTTTAAGTTTATAGGTACCAAAAGGACGTACTCACCCAGAAGTTGCTTCAGATGGATCCCCACAGGAAAAACCTTCATGAATAATGAACTTAAGGAGATGTCCACTAAAGATACTCCAAGACCTGACTGTATTAATTCAAAATTAGAGAATATACCTGTCACTAACCCATCCATTTGCGATAATGCATGTGCTATTAGTGCAAAGTCTCCTCAATCTGTTTCAGGTATTATGCTCAATTCGTTCATGAACATCATGACCGTTTCCATCGAACTAAAGAATGCTCACTCTGGAATGGTAGCCTGTCAAAATTAAAACACCCGTACTCGACTCCGATCATCTCTTTTGAGACTCGTACTTATTTGGTTTTATTATTATTAAAAAAAAGAAAACTTAATTTCACATTGTTATTTTACTTTAGTTTTATTTTATCTTATTATTATTATTATTTTTATTCATTATTTCACATTTACTCTTGTTTCTGTCATCGATAACATCTACGATCCTAGAAATGTCATTCAACAATGTCACGGGATTTTAGATGAAGTTCGAACAGATTAGTAATAACTTTTTCTATTATTTTTCACTCATGCTTTTACCGTAGTCATCCCATAATACTTAATCAATCAATGATTTCTATTATCCTTGTATCATTGATTGAGGGGGAGGATTGTGCACTGTAAAATGGTGAATCATTAGTTTATATGCATGCTTTATTTGAGAAAGTTGGCTATTGCATACTATGTGGGGAGGATTGTGTTTGAGTAATTTAATTTGAGTATGGTGTTATATGTGATGATTGTGATTCCATCCTTTACATTATGCGTGTTGGTATGATATGCGAGTTACTTCACTGTTATATGCGAGTTGCTATGATACATTGAGCGAGTTGCTATGTTGTTTCTGAATGCGAGTTGCATTGACAAGTTGAGGGACCAAAAGTGTTATTTCCTATATCTGTGTACCTTATATGCGAGTTGCATTTACAAAGTAGAGGGACTAATCGTGTCAACTCGCTTAAAGTATTTCATATGTATGTGTGTTGTGTCGTGGTCAAATCAAAATTAGAAACTTGGTCAAAACACGCATTAACTATTCTCTCTCTCAACTTTCATATAAGCGAGTTAGCTATTGAAGACGGTGTGATTTTGTCCCCTCGACTCTCGTCTAAATCGATTGTTTGGACATTAGGTTTGTATGTTTGTGTTTAATTGTTATTGATTGTAGCGTATATACTCTCATTGAATGATATGTCATACTTAGCCTATGTCTGAAAGAATTCTTGATTATGCGTGTAGAGGATGTGTTATGAGTAGGAATAAGATTTGCAACTCGGTTTGAATAGAGAATTTAGGATTTCCAATCTTTTTTATGTTTTTGACTATGGGTTAAACATGTGATTGTGGTCTCGTGAAGTTAAGTGAAGTTACACATGCTGAGTTTTTAATAGCGAGTTAGATAGGTTTCTTAAATGCGAGTTGGCCTGATAATTTGTTAAAGAAATACTTATATGCGTGTTGGTGCTAACTGTGTTTTAAAACGAGTTGCTATATGCGAGTTGCAATGTCATTTATGCGTGTTGCCTATTCCCTATGCAATATGTCTAGATTCATTGTATCTTATGCGAGTTACCTAAGCATGTCAACTAAGCGTGTTATCTTTCATCATATGCGAGTTGCCAAATGCGAGTTGCCATATGCGACTTGCTTCATGTCTGTAATGCAAGTTGGCATATATGTTGACCACCCACTGTTTGACCTAAACGTGTTGACTCATGCGAGTTACCATATGCGACTTGCTTCATACTTTGTAATGTATGCGAGTTAACTATGCTAACATCTGTCATCATATGCGAGTTGCCATATGCGACTTGCTTCATGTCTGTAATGCGAGTTGGCATATATGTTGACCACCCATTGTTTGACCTAAGCGAGTTTATTCATGCGAGTTGCCATATGCGACTTGTCTTATATTATATGCGAGTTGACTGTGTTATTGAATGTTGCGAGTTACTTTGTAGCCTATGCGAGATAACTGATGCTAGTTGTCATATGATATGTTCCTCATTCATCATGTAGTATGCATGTTGATAACCTGCTGTCACTTATGTGTAGTGTGTTATGTGATTTGCTCAAATGATAGTTCCAATGCTAGTTGTAGGTTGTGTATAATTCGCCTTTGGTATTATCTATTTTTTATGCTTTCTCCAAAATAACATGCTACACTCATAAGTTTATGCATACTAATCATGCTTAGTTTACTACATCCTGATCTCCATATACGCCATAACTGCAACTTACCCTAACAATTTTCCTGGATATGGTATGTGTTGTCTGTGAAACCTTCAGATCTCAATGGTGACATCACATCTTCGATGTTCATACGCATCTGCACAAAATGTCATTCGACCGATGAAGAATTAGTTCCTCGTGCTGAATGGGTGCCAATTGCTAAGAGCAACTGCTTCTTAGACGTACGAGAGGGCAACATAACCCTACCTATCGTCTAGTTGTCGATATCTTGAAGGACACCAACTTCTTTAATGCACTAACCAAGCGGTGTTCTATCCCATCCATCTATCTTCAGCAATTCTGGAAAACTCACTTGGGATAAGATTTCTGCTTCATACTCGTGTATGCTTGAAGACAAATGGTATAACATCTCGGTTGAAACCCTCAGGGATGCTCTTCAAATCACACCAAGAAACCCTTCAAACAAATTCATCTCCCCACCTTCCATTCATGATATCTTAAACTTTGTCGACGAATTGGGGTACCCAAAAAAAATAACCAAGATCTCATCACTCATCAATGCAGAAATATATCAACCATGGAGGTCAATCGTCACAATCCTCAACCTGTGTCTAACCGGTAAAACTTCAGGGACAGACAGAGTTCGAGCTCCCATTATGAATCGTGGGGAATTGTCAAAAGAAAAATGTTGACTTTTTGAACTTATCTGGGAAGAATTCATCTTATCCTTGGACACATTTATCTCTGACAGAATCAACTCTGAGAATAAAGTCAAAGGAAGAAAAAGTCTTGGTAAAAGAGTGATTCCCAGCATCAGGTTCTCAAAACTCATTATCAGTCATTTGCTACAAACTCACGTAATCAACTCACGTGAGCGATCGCCAAGCATGAAACCAGTGATGAATTCATTCTTGGCAATCTTAAATATAGTGCCAAAGGATATGACAGGGAGATTTTCGGTATGCCGTTCTGAAACTTTGCTTAATGATAGAATCAAGAATGAGGATTACTTCAAGAGTTATGTAAAGAAAGCATCCGCTAATGCAGATGACATCCCGAACTCCTCTTCCAAATCTAAGCAATCTCAAGCCTCATACTCAAGCCTTCCTAAGAAAAACAAGAGGCTTGGCAGTACTCAGATCTAATGTCTCTCCATCACAACAAAGAAAAGAGAAAAGGACGCGGTAAGGGAAATGATGAGGAACTAAGGTTACGGAAGAGTAACAGAATTGATTGATGAAGACGAAGCTGCATATCAACAAGGAATTCAGCCAAAGCCTTGATGCCTAAACGAGTCTCGAGACCACATGTAGGAGGAGTCACGATAAGAGAACAGTCAAGACCTCATCAAATCAATCTGTCACACAAGACAAAGGTAAAGTAGTTCTGGAGGAGATGCATAACAAGCCGCACACGCTATCGAATATCTCGTCACCATCTCCTAAAACAACAACCCGGTTTATTATTAAGAAAAGAGATGTTGTATCTTCATCTACACAAGTGCAAACGGGATGGACACCGATGAGGCAGTAAAGATCATTGAATCTCCCACTTCCGAGTGATGCACAAGAAGAAAATCGAGACTCCTTTTACCACGAGACCCCAGCTTTTAAGTCAGCCAGTGAGAAAAATGATCCACCGGAAACGTTGAGCCTGGATTTGAAACACTCAAGCATCTTGAAGAAACAAACGTGTCTACTGGATCACTTTCCTCACTTAAAAATCTTGATACTGACCCAACATACGGGGATCAATTCTTGAAAGACGGTCCCTCCGACATCGAATCGATAAGCAAACGAATGAAAAGGAAGAAGTTCAGTCCATGTTCTCTGTCACTATACATCAAGATACTTCTTCGATTCCTCCGATGTTCCGCACCAAAGGTCTCCACTAATGTGTCATCCCCGTCAATCACACCAACACTCGAACCTCATATTACAACCTGCACTCCACATCCCAATCCCACTAATGAGTTAATACAAGTTGTCTCGACCGGTGATCCTGTCACCCCTCCCGCTCTACCGCCTCTCAGTGCATCACCAAATCCTACTAGAACAACAGAGGAATTGCTTGAAGAGGCCATGTCACGCATACAACTATTGAAACACTTTCCTATTACTGTCAACAACCTTGATAGTCGTGTCAAGAAACTGGAGAATCTAAATCTCAATGAAATCGTAACAGAGGCAATAGAAGCAGATATTAAAGATGCGGTTGAATGGGCAATGAAGGCTCCCTTGCTACAACGATTCAAAGATCTCCGATCTCGACATGAGATCAGTTCTCTCGGAGAAAATGTATGAGGAAGGAGAGTACAAGCATAGTACACACAAGAAGTTATATGAGGCACTCGATGAATCTATGAAGTATGATGATTATGAGCGGTTTGTTGCTGATGATCATGAAAAGAAGGCAAAGAAGAAAAGAAGATCTGTTCCAATGGACTCAAAAGATATGTCGGGAGGTCCCAAGCCACCACCACCACCCCTACAGGTGGTGCTGGCACATCTGAGTTGGGGATCCTCAGGAACAACCAGGTTCCCACAATGTAAGCCCACCATCACCACCCCAACCACTCAAAACAAACAAGTACCCCAAGTGGTCAAAAACATCATAATATGTCTACCGAAAGAACCCTGTCAATACGGTTTACACCTACCATCCCTACCATTCCAGAAGAGCAAATAATAAATGAAGAGTCCTTCATTGCTCATGAATCGAGAATCGAAGATGATGAAACTTCTACCAAGCACATCCCCAATGTTGCAGTCGAAGAAGATTGGTTGGATGCTTATCTTGATGGAAAAAGAGTCAAAACATCTAGAGTTACTCCTTCGAAGAATGATATTCAAAGTTGGCATACCCAAGATAAACCTCAAACTCCTGAACCTTCATGGTGTATTCCCGAATCTGATTCAACAAATCCAACAAACAATTGGGCATCCACTATAGCTTCCTACTACGAAGCACCAGTGAAGATTCTCTTCTACACGTCACAGGAGATATGGGAAGCTTCATAAAGTGGTTTTGTGAAAAGAAGGAAATTTCATCTATCACTCCTAAAGATCTTGAAGGCCCAGCATATGAAATAGTGAAAGTTTTCCACTCTGATGCTCATCACTTCAATATCGAGATGGAGGAATGCTACAGAATGCTGAATGATCAAGTTAGTAAGCAAATCAACAGGTTTGATGTGAACAACCCTCTTCCTCTTGGCGGTGAACCTGGATACATAACCATTCATCGAAATTCTTCTTCAACGATTTGGACCATCTATGTGGCTGCACTTCGAGAAGACCGCTTTATCTATTTCGAAGATGGCTGCTACCTACACGATCAAGGTCTCGAACAGATGGTTCCAGATCAATTCGGGCGACAAAGAAAACATATGACATTGCCGCCTCATATGGCATTTCTCATTGGTGGTTCAAGAAGAAACAATTCTACATCGAAGAAATAGTGCTAACAAGAGTCGCAGAGTAGCCGATCGGCTGCGTATTCTAAGTGTCATCAGAATGAAATCTTCTAATCTACGGGTATAAGTACCGAAGAAGATTGTCCTTCGAGCGGACTCAAAAGAATACACTATAGAAGAAAACGACTTCAAACATCTGATGCCTAATGACTTTGAAGACCTCTATCTTCTGAATCTTCAAGGACACCTTGACCATCTGCCTGCTCGCGAGAAGAAGGCTCTTTCGGTTGCCGTCAATCTCTGGATTAGAGGCTTGGTCATTCGCCTAAGAGTTGAGGACCTTCAATTGGGAATCGAAAGTTATCGGTCGAGTCAATCTTACAAGACCACAATGGGAAGCCAAAGGACTCGAATTTCGTCATGAATATATTGTGATCGACACTCCTAGAGCCGTCATCTTCACGGACGATCTGAACTCGAATGTTAATGAGATTGTGTGAGCTATACAAATTTAGTGATGGCACACTCAAGATGGTCGAAGAGGAATTAGACTCTAGAGTGAAAGAAATCAAGATTGATTTAAAGTCACGAAACAAAACGATACTTGGGCGGACGTGAAGAGGTGTGAAAATTTCATTGCTGCTATCAGAAGACGATTGAAGACTAGGATGATCTATCGCAGTCTTGAAAGCTTTGTGGGTGGTAGACTTCATGTAGGACACTACAAGCTGCTTCAAAGAACTGAATGAAGATATCTGTCGGAAGTAGTTTATGTTCATTAATGATTTGTAATAAGTGGTGTAATTACTATTAAACAACTATAATGTAATAGTGCTAGGTTGTGTCTTGTGGTTTCCCTTATTCTAAAAAGGGGAAATTCAGTCTTGTCCACTTCAATCTTATAAAACCGGACATTTTTTCTCCAACAAATATTTTTGTCTCATACATATTTAAATCACTTGAGATCCAAAATCTCAAAGGATTTGAAATTTTGATCGGGGGAGAAAATGTGATATAAATATGAAAGATGTTAAAAGATGACTATTTTTTTGTGCATACTGCTCTCTAATATGTGCTAGACAATTTTCGAATCTCGAAGCACATAATGAGGGGGAGCAAAATCATGAAAAACCTCATCCTTCCCCAAACTGCTTTAGCTACTTGATTCGATTAGGGAAGTGATGTTGATATCTTTTAGAAAATGGTAATCAAAGAAGTTAATTCTTTCTCTTGCCTATGTGTGCAAAACTATTTCAAATACTTGATGCACATGTTGAGGGGGAGTTCTTCTTCTAAAAGTATCAAAACAATTGAGCAAAATGCTTTGATAATATATCACAAGCACCTGGATTGATTTTCAAATGGTTTTCAATGGTTCCAATGAGATGAACAATACCAAAAAGACCGACCAACTTTACTTTATGTATGGTGATATAAGGATGATAAAGTTAGGTATTTGTTCCCATGATCCGCCAGAACCGGAGGGATCTACCCATGGACTATCCACTAGTTAGTGTAGAGTTCTTAGGTATGATGATAAAAGGAGAAAATGAGATATGGAAGTGTGAGACCGAGGACGAGCTAGTACTGGAATAAACCTAACAAGGTTCTAGCTATGAAGTCTCGGTAAGCACTGAAGGGGTTGAAGAATTAAAAAGAATTGAATGAGAAAAGGGTGAAAACAAATAGCCCTCCATTTATTCAACCTTAGGGCAGAAACCGGGTTCAATTCATATGCTACTGATGGTAACATCGGTATTGAAGACAAGACGTCGTGGACCCAGTGACGCACTGCACTTCAACTTTCCAAACCACTCAAGTTCCTCTTAAAAAGACTTGTTTCATTCTCACGGGGAACCGACATTATCTATCGACTTTCTATTAGAGATTGTTGATATTGAAGGAGGAGACCCTCTCCCTAGTCTCCGATATAGGATCCAAATATGCACAAATTGAGTCTAGTGCCACGAGATCATCAATAAATCTCATTAGGACACTTTCAATGAAGACTCTCTGTTTCACACAATGTGGAAAGAGAGATTATATCTTGAGTCCTACGCATTATCCTTGTGGTATTGCCAGAACATCTGAGTGATGTGTTTACATATTCACTGTGAAGATGGAAAGCCTTCGGGAGCCAACATCTAACAAGCTCCGGGTAGGTGGCATGTGAGATCTATTATACAGATCAACCATGTGACAACTGAACAGAAACAAGGGGGCGATTCAATCTTTTGAATCAATCCTGGTTCAGGTTATGGATTGACGGATACCTTTGAAAAACCGGTCTTTGTGCTTTAAAACTCTTTTCATTAGCACGTCGACCGTGTACTAATTTTTCAAATCAAAAGGTGTTTTATGATTGATAATTGATTTTCATTAAAACCTTCGTTATATTGCAAAAACAATTTCTATTGAGCAATACACGATTGTTTTTCAAATCTCTTTTCATCAATCAGTGGACGTAAATTCGCTGGTTCACTCACTCCGTGTTGTCTTCTTTGAGACGTTCCGGTTTGAGAACAGCTAGAGCACTGCGAAACCCCTGTCAAGGAAATTCTTCGGAATTATACCTGATCACAGGCAGTACTTGTACTGATCAACGGGAACCGTGGGCCGTGTACCTCAATTCATCGAAAGTGATCAAAGACACTTTCGTGCGCTTTATTGCTAACTGTCTTATGCAGGTACACCCCGACATTTGCAGCTGATCAGAATGAAGCGGTCAATCCATAGCCGCATGCTCACCTAACACATTCATCTCAAAAGAAATCATGATTAGTGCATCAATGACTCGGATATTTTCACTCCATGCTTCTGCTACGCTGCTGCCAATATCATGAATCAACTAAAGCTTCCGCTACTTGATGAAGATTTCATGATCTAGAATGTGAGCATGTCGGTCCAATGTGTCACGTTCTCATATGCTGGCAACACTTCAATGTTTGATGCTGTGCTTACTGTGCTTGATGATCTCAAATAATGCTCAAAGGTTATCATAGTGGATCAGACACTCAACCTCCACGAATTATTCATTCCAGTTGTTCAATGTTATACTCTCCACAGATGCACTTAGTTTGATTACTTTGTTGAAGAGAAGTCTTCGAGCTCAAGAATGAAGATTTATTAGAACGCTAGGATTCACAATGTAATTTATGGGGTGACCTCCCTTAGGGGGAGATTGTTAGGAATTGAAAATTCCCTAATGTAAAGAGTCGGTCACCCCAAATATTATCTAGCATAAGTTAGCTCGTAGACTTGTCGTTATTTACGTTACTTAGTAGTTTATTAGTTAGTTTGTAGCGTAGATTAGTTTAGTGTAACACCGTGGAGGAAGGACGAGTCTTTACCCACTGTATACCTGATCCACAGGCCGATAGGAGGTCGTGTTTTCTTGTAACCTATAAATACCCTCTACCTTGCAAGGTAGAGGGTTGAATGTTCACTTGGAATCTAACCTTCCATGAGTTTTCTCTTACTAGAACATCTCCCTTTCTCTCTCTAAAACTTATATACTCCACTATTGATTATGGTTTAATGTGAATATGAAATTCTAATATCTTACATCTTATACACGAAATATGACAAGAATATGACTTGTCAGAAACTTTATAGAGACACAGATGTGACTAGTAAATAATTTTTTTTATCACATAATTCTATACACGAAATATGACATGAATAGAGACTACTCAGCTCCCTTATAGAGACAAAGATGTGACTTGTCGACAGCTTTTTTTTATCACATAATATTATACACGAAATATGACAAGAATATGACTTGTCAGAAACTTTATAGAGACACAGATGTGACTAGTAAATAAATTATTTTTTTATCACATAATACTATACACGAAATATGACATGAATAGAGACTAATCAGCTCCCTTATAGAGACAAAGATGTGACTGGTATACACGAAATATGACATTAGTTTGACTTGTCAGGAAAACAAATTTTTTATCACATAATATTATACACGAAATATGACACATGTTAATTACTTTTTGCAAACACACATGGTAATATTACGCTATAAATAACACATCCACGAAATTGAATGTATATACATCTCCACAATACTTACAAAAAGAAAATGGCCTTGAATTTACATAAATTCAAATGTATGTTACATTACGGTGAAATAAAGCGCGGTGTGATTATGGATCATGATATAACATATTCAGGGTTAGTTGATATGGTGGTGAATAAGTTTAAATTGAAGCAAAATGCCCGAGTAAATTTAAATGTGAAAGTCCCTTCAGCTGACTTTCGACTCGATGTTACAGACGACAACGAGGTAAACTTTTTTGTTCAATGTGCTTTAGAGTCACCTGCTGAACTTGTACACTTGTATGTTTCTCAATCTAAAATAATGGAAGAAACAACAAGTTTTGGTTCAACTCAGCAAGTGCCAGAGTTTTATAATTTTTTCCCTCCAATGGTAGAAGAAAACATCGGCCCATCAAATGATTTTCAAAACAATGACTATAACTATAAAGATGAGGCAAATTTCACAAAACCAGGGTCATCATTTGCTTTCAGTTCAGATAACGAACAAGAAGATGATGACTCAGGTTATAAAGATGAGGCAAATTTCACAAAATCGGGGTCATCATTTGCTTTTCCTTCAGATGACGAACAGGAAGGTGATGACTCAGGTTATAAAGATGAGGCAAATTTTACAAAACCAGGGTCATCATTTGCTTTTCTTTCGGATAACGAAGATGATGAAAATGATTGTTTTGATGAATTAAATAAAACCCAACACCCCGGTAACCATAAATGGCCAAAATTTTTTGACCATATCCCTGAAGTTCCTGAACCACCACTTTACATGCCAAAACCTATGCCTACAAAGGATTATAACAAAAAAACTGAAGTAAAAATCAATAAGGTTTTTTAACTAGGGCCGAATTAGACTTGGCATACAGGTTGAAAGCTTTACAAGATGGTTATGAATTTGTTTAAAAAAAAAACTAACCCTAAAACTTACAACATAAAATGCATCCATTACGCACAATGTGCATGGTATATTAATGCCAGACGTCGGCCAAATTAAGATGTTTTTCAAATTACAAGCATGAATGATATTCACACGTGTCCCAGAACCCAAACATATCCTAACCATCGAAATGCAAACAAAAAAGTTATTGCTCACATTATGAAAGATAAAAATTAGAAGATGGTAGCCGTGATTTGAAAGGGAGAGATATACAAAAAGATATCATGGCACAATATAAAACATCTATATCTTACCAACAAGCATGGAGATGGAAGGATTATGGGTTACAATTGTTAAGAGGTTCACCATTAGAATCGTTTGAAATGCTACCGTATTACTGTCACAACTTAGAAAAAAAAACCCAGGGACGGTCACACGTATCAAGAAAAGCAATCAAGGGTTTTTTGAAATTTTATTCATTGCCATTGGTGCATCGGTAAGTCTTGTTCAATTTTTAAAAAACCCGTTTGCTATTATAATTTGAAAAACCCGTTTGCTATTATAATTTTAAAAATTGTTTATATGCAGTTGCGCACGTTTGTGAACCATCTTCGCCCACTACTTATAGTGACGCGGCATTTAAAGGGTACTTACAAGGGTACAAATTTGCAAGTCTGTTGGGATGGACTGAAACAACCAAATTGTGCCTATTGCTTACGGAATATGCAGAAGGGAGACTAGAGATTGTTGGTCATGGTGGATGTCAGTACTTAGAGAGTGCATCGGCGATAACCCCAATATGGTTATCATATCTGATAGGCATCCTGCAATAGCTTCGGTAGTAAGGAATGAGTTTCTGTCACCGTTTCATGGTATTTGTTGTCGACATCTAATGATGAACCTTTCCTTGAAAAGCAAAAGTTAAGGGTCTATACGGGGCATATGCAAAGCGTATACTCCCGATGAGTGGCAACGACAAATGAAAATACTCCTGGTTGTACAAGCTGAAGCACACCGAAAGCTAATGGAGGCTGATCCTAGACGCCGTCTCGAGCACATTGCCCACGTAGCCGTTACAATTATTGTACATCTAACGCTGTCGAGTCTCGTTAATGCATGTACTGTATTGTACGAAAGCTACCAAGAATAGCGGTGTTGACTGACACGTATCGAAGTATGGTTCAAAAGTGGTATTTTAAACGTCGAAAGTGCAGGTATTTATTGTTTAAAACATAACATACTCAGTAATCATTTTGAAAAATATATTAGATAAGTTAATTAACTTAATTTTTACATTTTTGTGTAGCAAAATGAAGTACGACATCACAGCATTGGGAAGCGATAAGGTGGAGAAAGAAGAATGAAAATCGTCAGTTGGGTTGTACACGGAATTACTCAATTTCGATATCAAGTTTATGATGGCCAATATAACCGTGAAGGTGAACATTACGACCGGTGAATGTGAATGTCGGAAATGGCAAATTTTCGGGATACCTTGTGGTCACGTTATTGCTGTTACAAGGTTTTGAACCTAACAGTGATTGTGAAATATGTACATGACTGGTTTAAAAAGGAAAAATATCAAGCAACCTATGCAGAGTCAATTCAATTTGTTGGAAATTTTAACGAATGGGAGTATCCAAGCCATATACATCCTCTTACTCCTCCAACAATGGACAACCCTCAGCCGGTCGTCCGAAAACACAGACCGTATACCATCTCAAGGAGAAGAGCCAAGGACTATACACTGTAGCAGGTGCAAAGAAGGGGCATAAGCGCTCATAATTGCAATAAATCATTTGTCCAGATCTACCTAACAACAAAGGTAAACAAAAACAGGGGAATTTCCAACTAATGAGCAACATGACACTGCACCTTTATATGACCAACATCACCCGTTCGATCAAAGTTTTATGGGAAACAAGCAATTCTCATGGCAACCATACAGCCAAAACACATACACTAATCAAGCAAATGGTCAAAACTCGTAGTTTTGGCAACAATATGGTGACAACACATACCCCACAAACCAATACGCTTCACAAACTTACCACCACAACCCATACCCATCTCAACAATATGCTGAAAACACACACACATCACAAACATATGATCAACATAACACACAACAAGATTTCAACCTATCTCAGCAAAAACCGAACCAACCACTTCAAAATGATCTTCAATACCAGTCTCAAGTGTATCAACAATACACTTCCCCGCAACACAACTCTCAACATCTAGATGATCAACACATGCAGGATTCAAATAGTTGGTTTAATCGGTTTGATTTTTAATAAAGTAGAAGGTTTATGTGACTAGTTAACAACTATTGGTATGTTCTGATTGAGTTGTAGCATCATGCTTTTCATTTTCAATTATTCAAGTGATGTTTGTTTTGTCTGTGTATTTGAATTTTACAAGTGATGTTTGTATCGAAGAGACAATATTTGAGCATGTGTTTTGTGTAAAAATAGTTTAAAGTAACGAATTTACAAGTATGTAAGGCAATAATAACATATCATTTTTGTTTGTGTATAAAAGTAATTGTGTAAAAAGGGTTTATAAAAAAATAAAAAAGGGTAACATAAGATAGTGTATTAAAGTAGGAAGTATAGAAAGGTGAATTTATAAACAAGTTTGAAGATTATAGGCCTCTCTCAATAAGTCCGTCAATATTATACTTTTCTGCACCATCTTTTTCGTTTGACACCAATTTTTTTATACACACAATCGCAGTAACAAGATACACAAAATTATACTTTCATTCAACATTTTTTATTCAACTTTTGCTCGAGATACACAAAATTTTTACGTAAGTGATATACGTAACAATTAAAACCGATACATGAATAAGAAACTAATAAACTAATATATGAGCTAATAATACATTAATATATGATGACTAATACTGATACTACGAGGACACAAGATACAACAATGGAACAACCAATCTTACACTTTTATAAATCAATGTTTCTATATAAAAAATGACACAACAACCAATTTTAGTATTTGTATACTTTAATGCTACAAGCACAACAAATACACACACAGTAAAATCAGCTTTTTTGGTCTTCGTCTGACAGAATAGGGCCCACGGCTGTCAGATTTCGCTACAATATTGAAGCGATTTGTTTTTATTTATTTTTATTTTTATTTTATTTTTATTCCTCACGTTTAATTAACGGGGTGCCGACACGTGTCCTTCAAGGACTTCTGCACAAAATTGAAGCGAATTGCATGGCCTTCTTGGATATTTGAATAAAAGAGGTCCTCTGCAGGACAACTCCCACCTGCAGAGGCCTCATACGTAATTTTCACTTACATCAATTATGAAACGTGGTCCTCCCATAAAAGACGCAAGCAAGACAATACGATGGCCAACTCTATTCGGTTGAATCTCCCCGACGTTAACACAATTAACAATAGCTTGATACATTTGGCATATGTTTGCTTTGTCCATGGAAATATCAATTAAGTTGCTTTTTCCTATAAACTTTGTAAACAACACTTGGCATATGTTTTATTTGGTTCAATATTTTCACTTTTAATAGACTTTGCAAGTTAATTATGTGATTAAATATGTGTATTATAAGCAACACAAGAACTATAATATACACAATAAAATGAAAAAAAAAAAACATTAAAACAAGCATGATAGAATGTACAATTTTGCATTCGTCTATAAAGACATATGATCATACATTCATACTCGAATACAACTAATTATTTTGAATGTGCCTTTTCGGTACATACATACACATAATTCTTGATCCAAGAAAAATAATACTAAACAGGTTATAAATAATCAAACATTTATTTTCTACAATTTGCATTAGTTACTCTTGAGCTAAGTAGCATGAAATGTATGTGTTGTTGACAATGTTAAATCTTTCTTGAAATCCATTGGCTAGGACACATGACCGAAACCTGACCTCTTGTGCGGTAGCTGAACGCCTGACCTGATCAAGTGGTGTGTTGAACCCTCGGATCCGTCAAGGAGATGGTAACTCACAGAGAGTGAACGATAGCTGTTGTGAAGCACGTGTTTCTTCAAGGCATGCAAGCATTACAAATGGTGTTTATATAGTTGAGAATAGGATAACATTTTGGAAAGTATTAAATATAAAAATTCATTCTTTTCTTTTCACAAATCTATACTATCTATAATAGAAAAATGGTCAAATTGAAAAGGGAAAAGTCAAGAAAGTGAATGTGAAAAAAATTAAAAAGGAAATGTTGAAATAATTAAAAAGAAAGTAATTTCAATTATTAATACCTACATATGTTTCAAAAGGAAACTATTAATACACATCGAAAATGGGTTGACCGGACGCTTCAAACCCGCGGGGTTGACCCGTTTAATTTGACCCGTTTTTTCGACCCAACCCATCGGGTTGACCCGGTTTATATTAATTCGTTTTTTAACCGAAACGGTTCAACCAGTTGAATCTCCCGGGTCCGAAGGGCTTCAAATATTATGTTAATCCCCAATTTCTCAAACTTTTACTAATTTTCGTTTATAACCCATAAACTTTTTTTATCACTAAAACTATCTTATTGAAAAGTACAATAAATTTTTTACAATGTACAATTTAAACAAGCTACAACATAATTCTAAATATAAAATAATTAAACATACTAATTAATATTATTTTTAAAAAACCCTAAAATAAAAGTACATGTTGTTATAGATATTATACAAATTAATAAAACACACAAAGCTTCATACAAGCTAACAAGTTGATGGTACATATAGTTTTGATAATCGGATCGGACCAACGGGTTCAACCGGAAACCGGTGTCGCCACCAGTTCGGCTAACCAATAACAGCCATCCGAAAATGAACTAGAGATGACCCATTGAAACCGATACAAACTGATGAATCAGGTCTCATCGAGATCTATTTCTCCGGTTAATCGTCACAGGGTACCCGCCGCCGCAACGCGCGGGGTACCCTGTTACACTATATATAAAGGAAAACCAAAAAGTAACAAGTGAAAATTTGAAACTATTAATACATATGAAAACGGGTTGACCTGGATGCTCAAAACCGGGGGTTGGACCCTGTTTAATTTGCCCATTTTGACCAAACCTGACGGGTTGATGACTGGTTTAAATCGACCTTTTTCGACGGAAACGTTAACGGTTGAACCACCGGGTCGTACGGGTTTCAAACATTATGTTTAATCCCCAAATCTTCAAACTTTTATTATTTTTCGTTTAGAACCCATAAACGTTTTTAACCAAACCGATTTGTCGCTATATAAATATATTATATATATATAAGTTTTTTTTCAAAAACGATTATAATGTTTTACAATTAGAGAAAATAGTGTCCGTTAGTGCACATTTAACTTTCAATAAGCTAAATACCCCATTTCAAAAAGAAAAATAGGGCTAAATGTGCCTAAATCTTTTATAAAATAGCCAAAATTAGCCAATTTTTTTTTTTTATTTGGGCTAATCACATTCATGCTAATTTGGTACTTGCATTCTTCTTAACAACGCACCATTAATCCCTCCTTGTTAGTTTTACTCGACAAGTACGGGTGTTGTTAGTTTTATCTCATAACTGATGTAATGTTTACTTTCAGTTTCATTAAATGTTTTATATGTTGTTTGATAGATGTTATAATTTTGTCTAGACTTTATATCCGTATAATACAACCGTTTGCGATTGCATTTCATCGGTTCACGTTCTATTTTAAACGCTACACAAAACACTCACCACAGTATCACAAATCATTAATTATCTGACGCTAGAAACCGCTGCCGCTAGGCGCGGGTACTCGTCTAGTCATATATATAACAATTGGCAGTTTCACAATTCATATATAACCGTGGTTCTTAAACATGTGGTGTGTTTCCTAGGTTTCAAGCATTTCAGATAACTCTTGCAACTTGGTGCGTTTTCTATGTTAATAAAATTTGTCTAGATTACAATTACTACCAAACCGTGTTCAGTTTCAAATCACTTATTACAATTCGTGTGTTTCCTATAATAGTTTTTAAGAATTTCAAAAATCCATCAAGTAAAGCAATAAAACAACAAATTTATGAAAATAAATTAGAGATTACAATGTACTAGCCTCAAAATGATCATCTACATCAACATTTTTTTTCATTAAAATGTAAGTTTATGTTGTTTAAACATTAGAGAATAGGATAATGTTTTGGAAAGTATTTATTTTCACAAATGGTAAAGCATGAATATGCATGTAAATATATGTAACCGTGTATGTAAATACATGTAAATATATATGTAAACCAGTTGTAACAATTTATGTGATGTAAAAGTGTTTATTATTTTCTTTTGGAAAGTGTTTAAAGTGTTTAATGGCATAACGGAAAGTATTAACAATGTATGTGATGTAAACGTGTTTTTTTTGGAAGTTTTGAAAGTGGTCAAGGGCATTATTAGTAAGTAAAACTTTCATGCAATGTTTGATAATACTTTTCATCTTTTTTTTTTTGCTAACCAATAGAATTTCTATTATTACTTGTAATAACGGATTGTTTGAATACTTTCCAAACACCCACTTTCTGTTAATTTTGTTCACTTTCAAGGTTGACCAAATTAAGTTTTTCACTTTTCAAAGTTAATCCTTTTTGCTTTATATGTAATTTAGATCATCCATTGTCTTAAATTCTCCACTACACGCTTTTTAGTGTCCTATTATATCTTTTTATTTGTTATGAATAATATTATGTGGATGTCCATATAACCCATAAGAAGCCCATGGCCCAATTAGCTATTAGGGTTTTTACTCTAATATTTATCTATATATACCTTTTGTATCTCCTACATTATGATTAACAGAAGAATATTTCATTCTCTCAATTCTTATTCACAACACGTTATCAGCACGCTCTAAAAGCTTTTGGTTTTTGTTTTCTCTCGTTTTCCACTGTGTATTCCTTCTACGGATGTCCTTGATATATTAGATCACTGGTTAAGGTATGTTTTGGACCCTTATACCTATTCATCGCATTTGTTTATTCTACTGTCATATAGAAATTATGTGTCACTTTTATATGAATGTGAGTAATAATATTATTTCTATTAATCAAAATCGGAGAAACCTTTGTTAATTCATGATTGTGCTAGTGTTAGAAGTATTATGGCGTACTTCGTGTATGGCCTTTTTATTATTTTTATATGCTTTTAACTTGGTTGATGCCTATCGATTTTTTTTCCGAGAATATTCATTATTATTAACTGATTCAAAGTTTCTAAAGTTCACGTTTTGAATTTCAACTATGTTTCGATTCCAATCGGTAAACTTTTGAATCCTACTTGCATATTAAATAACTATATCTTGTTTGTTTGTATTGGTTTGATAATCGTATATTTACCATGCATGAGTATAAGTTATTAAGTAAAAAATAAATAAATAGGTGCCTCTATACTGAGTAATGATGATAGTAATGTATATATTGAGATTACATGGCTTTAATCAATGGAGATTTATTTAGTATCCAACTATTTCCTTAATCAGCATAGGAGAGCCAAGACTATATGATACCGTTATATGTTTTTTTGTTACGTCTCTTTAATCATTGAGAAGCATAATATTTGTCATGGTATAAAAGAAAAAAAACTTTAGGGTTATATTAGAATTGCTATTGTAAAAATAATATATAATGAACGCGGGATTGGTCAATTGATGAAAAAACTTCAGGGTTATGTTTCAATTATATTTAGCAAGAGCAATATTACCTGTGAGTTGATCTGTCGGGAATTTAAATGTTAGCCTGTTGAAAATTGGTACTCATATCATATGCATGATTTGAATTTATTAGTTCAATTATTCCTTAATAGACATGAAAATAAGGTGGATTTAAATGTAATTTGCCATTGTTGTTATATTTAAATATTGTTCTCCTTTTAGTTTAAAGACTATTTGGTGAAACTTGTTAAAACTAAAAGCCTTAATTGAAGCAAATCTTCGAAAAGTGTCACGATACTGTAATTTAGATACAACTATATGACTAAGGGCTTGTTTGTTAAAATTTTCTATTAAGTCATAGTTAATTAAGAGATGACTTAATGCACACACCTTCCGTTTTATTACTTAATATTTGCAGTCATCTTCTCTATTAAGTCACAAACAAACAATTTTCACATGACTTAATAAATTCAGTTTTTCTCATATAGAGTCAATTAAGTCAAATTCAAACACCGCCTAAGCTTTCATCATAGGGACATAACTGAGTATCTATTTATAGGTTGTTTTAATATAATTTTTAAGTCTATTGAGACTTGCATATACCATGGGTGTCGCAATTGTTGAAATTTGCTATTGTAATTTATGTTGCGCTAAAATATCGAGGATGCTTAATTACATCTGTTTAGTCTAGCCAAAAGATAAAGATTAATATGTTTTTTCCCCATGTGAGTATCCATTAATATGCTTTGATTTCCATTAATATGTGGTTAGTTGAATTATAATGTATTTGTAACTCATCACATGTTAATATCTGAAAATCTTAACTAGTTATGTGTTTGATGTTTTACCAATGAAACATGGGATTTATTACTCGGTGTTAATTTGGGTGAATAACAAGAATTGTTGTTTGATTTATTTGATATAAAGCATCATGCCCAACATAATATTCCTTGTTAGCAAAGAGTAATTATTCATATTATTAGACTTATACTTAATTCATATTAATTATACCGGAACATATGTTGTGGATGAGTCTTCATACATCTGATTGCACTAGAACAATAGTATTGCTATAACATCATTGTTAGAAGGTTAAAATGTTATTAATATATTGCTATATAATTTCTTTTAAGTGTCTTGTTAAGGTTGATAAAGAATAATTTAGATATCTGACAAAGCTTGTGGAGTTATAATGGGTTATGGAAATCTTGATTAACTTCATGTCTTCTTTTATTGCGAACAAATTTTATGCAAATAAGTTAAAAGGGCAAGATAACTGCAAAGTAAATTAGCTTAATCAAATTACGATGTTAGTATCGGGTTATATACTTTTATGTGATATACTTGTCATGTAATTTTATTTGCTTGTGAGATATATTTTTTTAATTGATTAATAAAATGGATGCGTTTGGCAAGTAGTATATAACTCGGCTAATATGGGATATGCTTTGTTTGTTGCTAATGCTATGGGATAATTTCATCATTATTTTGAATCACACATAATTCAAAAAAAAAAAAAAAAAAAAAGAGATTTTAAAACTTTGATTTGGAGATTGTGATGTTACAATAAGTTCTTGAAGTTATCTTATATTTGCATAAAGTCAAGTGCATTTGAAGCACATGTGGTCATAAAACATGGTTTATGAGCCAAGATTATTTTATTGAGTGGCATGACCGGTGACCATCCTGGTCAATGAAGATCGAAAAATAGAAGAACAATAAGTTTCTTTCAAAATAGATTTGATTGTTCTCAATGGAAGTTAATTGTTCATATATCACCACCAAATAAGTAAGGACTTTGTCCTATAAATTTTTGGAAAGAATATAAAGGGGATGTATGTAGGCCTATACATCCGCCATATGGATCATTTTGAGTTTTAAAATCGCATAGCTCGTCAAAATGATCATCAAATACACAACTTAAGGTTAGCGTGCTTAGTGGCTCGAATTATAAAATGCGAGCCCACGGTTTCTAAATTATATTATTGAGAAGGTGGTGAATACTTTAATGTATGGGCGATTATTGAATAAGTGTTGAGCATAAAAGTAGCCCATGTTCATACACAAATTGCTTTTGTTGAAACGCTTATAAACGTCTTCAGTTGATTGCAAAGTCAATAATATTGTGAGAACAAAACTCTTAGTTTATGGGCATGTTAAAATATGAATTTGCATCTTGCCAACAATGTATACTGAATCCTCCCCATTAGAATGGTTTGGTTACAAACATATGTTTCCCATATAAATTTTATGTGAATGTGTGTAACCTGTATTGTAAATCACCACAATGCACACAATTTGGATGTTGAAAATTGATAATTCATTCAAGGGGAGAATGAGCAGCGAGAAATATGGAATGAATTATGATATAAAAATGTTGATCCTCACACTAATAAAAATGAACTTAAAGTTCAAGGGACAATTTACATTCCATATATAGTAGTTGCCAGACAAGTTTTGTGACTAAAATAAAGTGACTAGATCATACATACGCTGCTAATGCTCCAATTAAAATGTGTGTCCCAACATTAAAACCAATGATTGATAGTAAGTCTATGGTACGTCTGCAACGTGGTAGACTAATCGATTCCCAAATAAAAGCCTCGAATGAAGAACTAAAATGGAGCAATAAAATCAAGATGGTCGAATCGAGGTAATAAAAACCCCATAATAGTCTCTTAAAGAGAAGCTAGACATGAAGGTTATTGAAAACCCCGGCTACATGAAAAACTTTGAGTTCTCAACAAATGATAAAATATAATGTCTAGTAAAGTATGGAATCGAAAAGTAATGAATCGACGTCGATATGGTAATGATTATGTAAATAAATAAGATAGGGTATAATCATGGTGAGGATCATGGAAGCAAACCTGCAGGAAGTGCAGATGTATAAATGAATGGCCAAAAGATATAAAGACGCAAATAACTAATGAAAAGAAGTCTCTTGTGATGAGACATGGTTACGGGATTGAAGTCCGTACACATGAATGTCCAAAATTATTGGATATGCATCGGTCTTTGTGTGAAAGCGAAATTGAATTACTGGAATCATGATATTCAAGGCACAACTGATGGCACACATATATTTCACAAAGACTAGAAAATTATCTTGAGGAGACATGTTCTAATGTGGTGGATCCAATAATGTATTTTGTAATTATATAAGTCTGGCAATGTGATAAATAATTGATATGCGTCTAAAAGAAAATTAATAGAGCTCATTTGAAGTTGAGATTCCATGATGGATATAAAATGCATGAAGCATGTCTCATGATTTAAAATGTTGAAAGCCTATAAGAAAATTTTCAAGAATAACACTTGATCAAGTTGAATAAATCACTGTATAAGTGAAAGGAAATATGGTATTGGTTTGAAATGAGCCATTTAAATAATAAAGTTTACCCATGTTAGTTTTAAAGAGATTTGTATTTGAATATGCTATAAGTTACATATGGCATGATTAAGTAAATGTGAATGGAACTCATGAAGAGATTTTCAAGATGGTTGAATACTTTGAAATGAAATACAAAGTTTTGTTTTGTTTTATGAATTGAACATCTTAAAGATGAAATCATTTTCAGAATGAAAGCTAAAGAAAGATGCTATATGGATAAACGACGCTCATGTTTATGAGGTCAATTGATAAAGAAAGACCCCTTTACTTCTAAAGATGATGATCAAAATATCGATTTATGGGTGTTATATAAACCATTGATTGTTCTCACTAGTGGTCATAAATGATATAATGTTCATTTACTTGCATTCGTTGATACTATATAACTTGTGAAGTACGAGGAGGTACTCGTATAATGATAAGTATGACATATGTTTAATCCTTCTTGATATGTGAAGGTTGAGTGGAGAGCACTTGTTTATATGAGAATCAAACATATATTCTATCAAGACACTTACTATATTGACATTAAAGAAGTTGGTTTATTATATTGGATTGCAACAACTAAGAGATTTAAGTGATGTGATCATCAGGAGGAGAGAAGATACGTGTTGCACTCTTTTTCCCTTGACCATGGTTTTGTCCCCATCGGGTTTTCCGGCAAGGTTTTTAATAAGGCAACATCCTCGAGCGTATAAAGGAAGTATGCACTTTTTTCCCTTCACTAGATTTTTGTCCCACTGGTTTTGTCTAGAAAGGTTTTAACTAGCATCCTCAATTGGACATCCAAGGGGGAGTGTTATGGATAATTATAACATGGATGTCCATATCTTATAAGATATTGATTAGAAGTATTTGAGTTATATGAGAAGATTACATATCTTCCAGAATGTCTGACTCTCTCAATGGTCGATCACAAACTGGAGATGTATTTACAAGTGGAGGAACCGCAATTTCATGATGTCTAATTAAGCAGACGATCTCAGCGATATCATCCAACCATGCAATAATTCTAGAGATACATGAAGTAAGCCGAGAATGTGTTTGGCTAAGAAGTGTGATACAACACATACGTAGATCATGTGGTAATTATTCAGAGAAGGTGGCACCAACAGTTTTGCATGAAGATAATGCAGCATGTATTCAAGGGCTTAAATGACGAAATATATTTAACCAAAATTCTTCTTCAATCATGACTTACAGAATAATTGTGATATTATTGTTCAACAAGTTCGTTCAAGCGACAATTTGGCGGATCTATTTACCAAGGCATTTCCTACCTCAACATTTAGGAAACGAAGTCACAACATTGAGATGCGTCGACTCAAAGAGCTCAAGTAATATAGTCATCAGAGGGAGACAATACGCGCTGCACTCTTTTTGTCCTTAGTCATGGTTTTGTCCCACTGGGTTTTCCTGACAAGGTTTTTAATGAGGCAGCATTCCTAAAGCGTATTAATAATATGGACATCTAAGAGCCAGTGTTATAATAATATTATGTGGATGTCCATATAACCCATAAGAAGCCATAAATTAGCTATTAGGGTTTTTACTCTAATATTTATCTATATATACCTTTTGTATCTCCTACATTATGATTAACAGAAGAATATTTCATTCTCTCAATTCTTATTCACAACATTATTTATAATATTATTTTATTATTACTGGTATAATCAATTACATTAATATATTATAAAATATATATTTTATTATATTATTATATATTTTTTTCTCCTCCTTTTCTATCACACTTTTTCCAAATCTAAATTCGGGCCTGTCAGTGACCATTAAAGCCATATACTACCTCCTTCCTAAATTTATTGTCACTTTTTAAGTATTTCATTTTCAATTTTGACTTTAAATATTTTTGTTTGTGTTATATAATATTTGATCCAAAATATATGAATGAATTGGGTTTTAAATTTATTTTAATTGAGTATAATTTTCATCAAGTATTATATAACACATTCAAAAATATTTAGAGTCAAAGTTGTGAAAAAAAACTTAAAAAGTTAAACTGGTACAATAATTTTGAGGGACGGAGAGAGTACAAAACAAGGTAGGTGACAGTTACATCAAACTTAAATACATCTACATCTAACAACGTGTAAACATCTCAACCAACCAAACATGCTAACGTGTCCACATTCAAACCACAACAACAACCGATCATTTCCCATTTTCCCTCCATTTTCTCTTACAAAACCAAACCCTCCTGTAACCGCCGATCTCTTTCACATTTCCAATGGCAGCCACCACAACCGCCGTCATCGCCGCAGCCGTCACTTCATTAACCAAAACAACAACAACATCTGTACAACCAACCAGAATAAGGGTCCTTAAAGAAGGGACACAACAAGTGGGCCCAGTTGTGTATTGGATGTTTAGAGATCAAAGGGTGAGAGATAATTGGGCTTTGATTCACGCGGTTGACGAGGCGAAGAAGCGAGATGTTCCGGTTGCGGTTGCGTTTAATTTGTTTGATGGGTTCTTGGGTGCGAAAGCGAGGCAGTTGGGGTTTATGTTAAGAGGGTTGAAAGAACTGAGTTATGAGATTCAACATACTCTTCATATACCTTTCTTTTTGTTTCGGGTTAGTGGTTTGTTTAGATTTTGATTTACGCGATAATTTGATTATTATTGGTGCTTGCTATGGTGCAGTTTAATTAGGATTTATAGTTTATGGGGAAGATCACAAGAAAATGAAATTTAGGTTTTGAGACATTTTTCATTTGGGTATAAGTTAGAGGTTAGATCATTTTCATCACGGGCGAAAGAAGATAGTTAATACGGTCAGAGTTAGAGGGTGTTTGGGATTGATAGCGTTTGTATCTTCCTATGCTGTTTTAAGTGGAATTAGTCGTGGAAAAGAGTAATCGTTTTCAGCTTATTTTACCCCATAATAAGAAGATAAACCGTTTAACAGAAGCAGTTTGGATTATCCAAACACTATAAACTGTTTTTCTTTCCAAACATAAGCAAATTGTAGAAAAGTAAAAAAAAAAAAAAAAAAAAAGAAGCAATTCCACACACCCTCTTACTGGAAAGGCAACCGGCCACTTCAACATTTAAGTGGACACCCGGTTTCGATTTCCCTACATCTAATAGTTGGAAAGTTTGATCAATTATTGATTTTTTTGTATTCATATAACATTATATGCTAGTCTTTGATACACTTTTCCTTAGTGTATTAAGAACAAAAAGTTAGTTGGGACATTTGATATGATCTTCTACTAGATGTACTTATTTAGAACTTGATTCGATAAGATGTTTTTTTGGTTTAGGGGGAAGCTGTGGATACCATTCCTACTTTTCTGGAAGAATGCGGGGCGTCACTTTTGGTTACCGATTTTTCACCTCTAAGGCAAGTTAGAGGCTGGAAAGAAGATATCATTCGGAAGGTGCCCGATTCTGTATCAATCCATGAAGTTGATGCACACAACGTAGTACCCATATGGGTAGCATCAAATAAGCTAGAATATGGTGCTAGAACCATTAGACGAAAGATCAATAACGTGCTTTCTGACTATTTGATCGACTATCCAACATTAAAGCCTCAAACTAAGAAATGGGCAGCTAATAATCAATTCATAGACTGGGATAACCTTATTGAAACTGTAGTAAGGTAGCATTTTTTAATAATCAGATAAGTTAGAGCATATTTTTAAGCATATGTAGGCTGATAATAAATAATGGTATATGGTCAGGAAAGGATCTGAAGTTCCTGAAATTGAGTGGTGCGAACCAGGAGAAAATGCTGCATTAGAAGCATTAATTGGGAATAAAGACGGTTTTTTAACAACTAGATTAAAGAACTACTCAACAGATCGCAACGACCCATTGAAGCCCAAAGGGATTTCTGGTCTTTCTCCATATTTGCATTTCGGGCAGATATCAGCACAACGTTGTGCCTTGGAGGCCCGTAAAGTATGCAAAGTGAATCCACAGGTTTGTCTATTTGGTGTGTGAACAAATTTCCGTTTGCTAGTTTTGTTTCGAATTCTTGTCTCATATTATAGTTTTTTTGTTTTTGGTTGAAATGAAGTCGGTTGATACTTTTTTAGAGGAACTGATCGTGCGCAGGGAACTCTCTGATAACTTCTGTTATTATCAGCCTCATTATGATTCGTTACAGGGTGCATGGGACTGGGCTCGTACAACCCTTATGGACCATGCTTTAGATAAACGTGAACAGATCTACACGTGAGTCCATTATTTGCTTTTGTTTTTTATTCTTGAAGTTTTATTTGATTGCCTAAATATGATCATCATATGCAGGAGGGAGCAGCTGGAGAAAGCACAAACTGCAGATCTTGTAAATTTCTCCACTTTTTCATCCGTTTTAGGAATTTTGTTTGTTTACGTTGACCAGTTATTATATATTTCGTATCATTCTTTTGTATTTGTTAATCGATTCTTATTCTTGTTTTCTAGCTTTGGAATGCTTCACAACTAGAAATGGTTCATAATGGAAAAATGCATGGTTTTATGCGGTAAGTAGCGATTAATTTTACTAAATTATGAGAACTGTATTCAAAATGGTGTATTTTGATAAATTCACATCTTATATGAATTATAACTAAGCTTCGTATCTATTTCACATGTAACATGATAACAGAATGTATTGGGCGAAAAAGATCCTTGAATGGACAAGCAGTCCACAAGAAGCTCTAGAGATCGCAATCTATTTGAATGACAAGGTACATGATAAATCATTATCTTTTTTATATTGGTCTTTGCTGAATCTGATTATTGTAATGGTTTTGTTTACAGTATCATATTGATGGTAGAGACCCAAACGGATACGTTGGTTGTATGTGGTCGATCTGTGGTGTACACGACCAGGTCTGCATTCTTCATTTTGCGGGTCACGTCTTTTTTTATAGTAACAGCGAGTAACTTGCTTAAACTTTATGCTGATAGGACCAGAAATATTATATTGGGTTTGTTTCAGGGTTGGCGAGAGAGACCAGTGTTTGGGAAGATAAGATACATGAATTATGCTGGTTGCAAAAGGAAGTTTAATGTTGATGGATACATTGCATACGTGAAGAAGTTGGTTGGAGATATCAGGAAACGGAAAGGGGAATCTTTGCTGAATAGTAAAGCAAAGAAACTAGTGAATGTTCAACCAGTACATTCGGAGCAAAGAAACTAGTGAATGTTCAACCAGTACATTCGGAGTAACTAATTTGGTTCTGATATTCGATTTCATTTCATATGAATGTTCAACCAGTACATTCGGAGCAAAGAAACTAGTGAATGTTCAACCAGTACATTCGGAGTAACTAATTTGGTTCTGATATTCGATTTCATTTCATATGAATTATTGTAATATGCAAATTAATTACTAGATAGGTGTTTTTTGTTAGACTAATCTAATTGCAAAAAAAGAATGCAGTATTTGCAAGACGCACATTACATGTTTTCACATTGTGCTTTGTCTCACTATTTGTAATACGCTATGAGGGGCGGAACTATACATAGCTTATGCGGTTCAACTGAGTTTGTCAAGATCCGTTATTCCTTTATGGTGTACTTTTGGTTCGATTTTCATATAATGTTGGTTATGAACCCGCTTATTTTATTGATTATATTTATGAATGTGTCTCTGCGGATTTTCATCTGATACGAGTGATTTGGATACAACATATCTCAGATGACTTCTAGTTGGTCTGTCTACACCAACTTGGTAAAAGTGATGGAACGAGACTTTTGACAGACTAAGTTGCCATAACAATAACAAATAGCAAAGTATATTTCAAACGATTACACTTGAGGTAAAATGCAATTTTATACGAGAACCCAAGTAAACAAACATGGAGAGCACCAGATGTTTAAGCAAACCAAAAGGCAATACGTGTAAAAGTTTTAAAACAATGATCTGTAACGGATTAGTAAAAATGAATGAACAATCAATATGTTTATGTTCACAAACTGGAAACTGTATCAAGAGAATAAGAGCTTTGGGGATATAATCAATCTCTAAATATCAAGATCATCTATTGAGATCTCGTTCTCGTCCTCGTTCTGGTTTGGAGTTAGTGACTTCAGTTTCTGCAAGAAAAAAATAGAGATGCATCAATGGACGTATAATACCGAATCCTTCTATTATAATACAACTACATGTTTACAAATCACGGGTGCACTGATTGTGTGAAAGGCGTGGAGAGACTATATGAGAAGTTGCTTACCTCAACAAATTGTGCAGGATCAACAAGACCAGATGAACCTAGAATGATTTCTCTCCTCAATTTTGTTGTTAACTTGTGACAAACCCGCAGCTGAAAGATATGAAAATGTTTAAATTTTTTGAATATTTATTAGAGAAGTATTCATTTCAAAGAAAACAGATAATTCGTACCTCTGATCTAGTTGCCCCACCTACGATAAAAATAAAAATGCGTTTACCCATCTTCCTAAACTCACTAGTCGTACGTCTCAGAACTGAATCACTGCAGATAAAGATTGAAATACATCTCTTTAGTAAAAATGAAACAATCAAATTAGTTTAGAGGTGCCAGGATAAGTTGGGTCAGAATGGGTCTTTTTGGTGCGGTTCTAAATGGGTCAGGCTGGGTTGATACAAAAACAATTGTCCATGACTCCATTGTATAAAAAGTTTAAAAAAAATTGATGTATTATATTGGTTATATAAACAACGGCCCATTTGACCCGTTCTCTTTTTAGCTTTTTTATTTATACAACGTAACCTAAACAACCCGCACCTAAGTACATGGTTCGAATCTCCACTTTTAGATTAATTAATGACATTTATAATCTTCTGGGCGCATGTTATTATCTGCAGACATCTTTTAATCACAAAAAGGATATTACTACAAGCATGCATACCTGGAATACCCATCATCGGAATTTCGGGGCCTAGCCCATGTTGATCGCCTCGATCTCATTGAGTGAGCAGATGGAGTATCAAGTACCCGTGCTGACACAGCATGTGACGCCCCGTGAAAAGTTGGACTTGGGTCATTCATACACGGGTATTCATTCACAGGTAATTCATTTTTGCTTAGTTTTTCAATGAGTTCCTGAAAATATAATAAAGGTTAAATTCTTCTCACAATACATTTATTATTACTTAACATACGTGTTCAGTTAGAAACTAGTGTGTAACAAAATACCTCAATCATGGGATAAAATCGTGATAACTGCCAGGCTGCTTCTTCACCAGGACGATCTTTTCTAAGACTGCGCTTCTTCTTCTGAATTAATAATATCCAAAAGGAAGATATTGATTAGTCAAAGATGAGGTTCATTCAACATGAAAGTCAACAGACATTAAAGACGTGTATATCTTTACCTTTTTAAGTGAGAAGGCACTGGATGAGCTTTTTGTGGTTTCTGGTGCGGCCTCAAGATATCTCATATTATAAACAGCATTCATATCTTCAGGAGAAAGATTTTCCAGCTGAAAAGGAGTAAGATCAGCCAGTAGCATAATGTCAAATAATCATTTTAATACAACTTATTTAATGCTCAACTTAGTAAATAATTAGGAAAATAGTCACCTCCATTAACTTTGTAAGTTTGTCACTCTCAAACTTCTCAGGATGAGTTGCTGCATAGATCATTAATAACCGCACCTTATGTTCATCTGTTACATCCTGCATGAAGAGAAAATTTATAGAAGTAAATAAACGAAGAGACACAAATATTCATAGGCTATTAAATGACATTTTCTCACCATTTGTTCCTTAAGAAACTTGATGACATCCTTGGTTCCTGCATCTCCAAAGACAAGGTCCTGCTCTAGCTGGCCTAAATCTCGAAGTCCTGTCTCCCGGATGATACCATTTATCTTTGCAGCCATCTATATAAATTTAACAAGATATTAGACCACCCTGTATTAAACCTACTCGTTCTTTTTGCTAACGTACTAGTAAGTAAATTATGTTAGCCTTTAATGTTTTAGATCAAATATTAAGTTTGGATGTTTTAGTAGTAAGAATAAAGCCTAAGGGCTAAATATGTTAAAATAGAACTCTATAACCGAATAGCGGTTGATGGCAGTTATAGTTAGTTATGTAAGGTAGTTATTTAACCGCCAAACGGTTAGAAACGGTTATGGACATGTATTATAAATAGGTTAGGATTCTTTGTAAACAAGTAACCCATTCGATTATAATAAATCAGTTATTAAAGGGTTCAACCCATTCTCTTGTTTTATTTTATTCTTGATGATGATTCACTCATGATGTTTGTTTGATTATTGATGATCCTAGAAGTACCGAACCTGTAGAAAACGAACATGGTATCAGAGAGCGAGGAATCAAACAACACAACAAGTCATGTTTTTGATCATCATTCAAGAGACACGTTTAATATCATGATATATCTTTGTTGCTGTAAATCGCGAAACAGAAAAAAGAGGAAGAACAATTTTGTTCTTGGAACCGTTGCACAAAGAAGGAAAAGAGAAAGGGTACACGTTTTGAGTGACAAGTATGGAATGATTGCAAAATTTCAAGGACTAGATACCAAAGATGAAGAAGCGATTCGACTGCATGTTATAAGAAGTTTGTTGGTCTCATTGTAGTCTGCCATGAAATTGCATAGGTGCCTTGGGGTGAAATGCAGAAAGAAGTGGGTGAAACCAGAAAAGAAAAGAGGCCAGGGACCCACCATGCCAGAAGGAAGATAGTGCAGTGAAGGATGGAGCAATAGAGACAAGTAGGAATCGTTTTGGTATTAGTCTTGAAGATGATGAAGAAGACAAGAAGATAGCAGTCAAGACAACAATGAAACTTGAAGACATTGCTTGAAGAAACATTGAAGATCACTCAAGAGAATTTGATGCTAAATCATTAGGGGGGAAAATGTTAGCCTTTAATGTTTTAGATCAAATATTAAGTTTGGATGTTTTAGTAGTAAGAATAAAGCCTAAGGGCTAAATATGTTAAAATAGAACTCTATAACCGAATAGCGGTTGATGGCAGTTATAGTTAGTTATGTAAGGTAGTTATTTAACCGCCAAACGGTTAGAAACGGTTATGGACATGTATTATAAATAGGTTAGGATTCTTTGTAAACAAGTAACCCATTCGATTATAATAAATCAGTTATTAAAGGGTTCAACCCATTCTCTTGTTTTATTTTATTCTTGATGATGATTCACTCATGATGTTTGTTTGATTATTGATGATCCTGGAAGTACCGAACCTGTAGAAAACGAACAAATTATCAAAACATGAGCATTTTCTTTGCTATTTATGGGATCTTAACTTCAAGATAGACTTGACAAAATAAGATAGTTAAAATTGCTGAGTGGATTTTTGTAGAAAAAATTTTTCACCGTTACTTTTGTATCCGTCCTTCTGCCTACCTTTAATATGCTCCCACCGTAATATTAGTAAACAATAACAAAAGGAGAAAACATATTAATGCCAAGCTAGTAACTGAAAACTGTTTAACATTGTGGTGAAAGAGGAAGATTCTACAAACTTACATCAACATGAAGGGATAGTTTCTCCATTTGTTCATTATATTGTGGCAAGGCTTGAACCACCCTTTTCAGGTCATGAGTAGACACCTGACCACCATCTCTACAAGCGACATAAAAAGAAATAAAAAATAATGCTATATAAACTATTTACATGCAAATAAAAAAAGACTGCTTTATAAACCGTATTCAAAGAAAGCATGTGCAAACTGACCTTGAATGCATTGCAGCTTTATTTTTCGACACAAAGTTTGTCATCTTGTCATGCAACCTTTCACTAGCCTGAAAATGGACCATTAATCATAAACCATATGAATGTATTTGTAATAATCTTAAGTGGAATGCTAACTAGACATACATCTGCTATGTGCGAATGACGAAGCTCTAACCATACTGGATCATGCTCCTCAAGAAGAAACTCTTTCCTTTCAAAACCACCTGCTTTGCTTGGAACCTAAGCAGTACTTGACGTATAATAGCAACAAAACACCAAAGTTAGCCAACATTTTTTTAGTATAGGTGGTAATTTAAACCCATGAACTTATGAATTTGTAGATTTAGGTTATTTTAATTACAAATAACTAGCTGAAAGGGGTCAAACGGGTTGAGAATTGCCTTGAAATATATCAATGCATACAACTTCCTAAATCGTTTAATTCAGAGAACTAGACTATTCCTTTTTTATAATCATATTCAATGCAAAAAGTAATTTTTTCTTTTAACAGAAAAAAGTTAAGGTTGACCCGGCCCGTATTTGAAAGTGACATGTTTCAATGTATTACCCAACCTCATCTTGTCAAGTCAGTTCTTGTAGAGTGTAGACAAGAGTAGACTAACCTCGTGAACATATTTATTCCCATCCATTTCTAACAAATCATGGCACATGGCATCATATGTCCATTCATGAATGATCGGGGCAATCTACAAAAGTTAAATCAAAGAACAATTTAAGGATATGAGGCTGCAGAAAGCAAATTAAAACTAAAACATATAAAGATAAAAACCTGGTCTATTGATCTATCTAAGATGAGCAAATCGCATGTTTCAGTCTGTGGGAAGTTAGCGAGAGTTTTATATTTCATGAGGCTATTCCAAACAGCAGCCGCAAGTTTTGTAGGGATCAGATCAGAAAATGTTGTCATTGTGGTAGGGTCTAGTGATTTGGCAGCTCGGTACGTTATAGATGGGAACTCCTGAAAAGAAAATCTTATAAGCTACAAAATTTATAAATAGTAAATGTAACAGAATTACTTACCAACATTGAAGCAAAAACGGTTGCTATCCGATTGGCCATTTCAGTTAGATACTCATCTCCTTTTCGGCTCATTTCCTCGTCTCCGTAAAGTTCTTCCAAAGCCGTCCCATGATCAGTGATATAACACTGCATAAGATAATATTAACTAGTCAAAACCACAACACGTCATATAGATACGAGCATTGTGTTTAGCCTCATCAATTAATTCCAAACTAAATATGTCTTAGAGTTCAATAAATGTTGTGCAAAACTTACTTCAGTGACATCTTTTTTACTGAAATAAAGATTATTAAATAATGTAGCCAATTTATCTAAGCAATTTCATATACCTGGCTGTCAATTGCAAAGTACTCCAAGTTTATCTGCATAACCCCCCTCAAAAGTTAGTACAACTATACAATACTTATACTATACCAAAAAAAGGATAATGAATTATTTTAACCTCTTTCATTCCACGTATGCGATATTTTATTGTTGGCTCCCTTTTGATGTGAGTAACCAATTCTTTTGAAACAGTTGAACTGAAGAATATGTAGGCACTGAAAGGATAAAGAAAGCAAGTAGTAAGAAACACTTAAAAAGATGTATCATAATATTCGAAGGTGAAAAAATTATATTACTGAAACATATTAAAAAAATTGATCATTCACTTACTCTTTATATAGAGGCGTTTTACCAGCCATGTCATTAAGGAGCATTACAACACTGCATTTCAAGATAAGATCATACAGTAAGATTTAGACAGATTTGAGAAAACAGTAAAGGTAAAAGTCATAGCCACCATTTGTTATGCATGTTTATTAACAAGTGTCTGCACTGGTGATTATATAAAACAAAAAAGGGAGAAACTGAAGATAAAATAATTACTTCTCTTTTGTTGGCTGGATGTAGTATACTGCATCCAAGTTGGGCATTGGTTGCCTTCGCTTGCTTATAGTTTCCACTACTGCAAACAGAACATAAAAATGTCAAGTAATTCGCCTGAGGCATATGCCGATATCATTGTTAATTCAAATTTATCGAATATGACAAGCCATTTAAGTTTCAGTAAATAAAAATTAAGAAATGAGGAATTCAAATATTTTTAAACTGGTGTTTGCGTCTTACATGAAACATTTTCGTTTGTGAGGTCACCCATCTTGCATGAGTGTGACAAAATTCTAACAGTAACTTTGTCCATGATGAGTACCTAAGAAAATATGTGCCAGATACGAACCAATAAAAAATGAATAATGAGCATCATTACTGTAAGATAAAAACAATTGATTCAATGAGGGTAAAAGAAATTAAACCTTCCAATTTGGGGTTTTCGAGTCTGGTCTTTTAGCCGATCTGATCATGTCATACAATAATCCTGCATAACGTATGAAAAATAGTTATTATAAGAAATAACATAGCATCATAACTTTTAGAATCAGGACAACAACAACTTGTAACTTTTAACAGTAATTAAGCAAACTAATAGTCATATACAACTAGTTTAAGGTCAAATATTGATTTGTCTAATACAGCTTTGTGAGTTCAGGACATAAGGGAATTGGAACTACATAGTAAGATTTTTAAGAATCGATGATGCAATTCTCTTATCAAGGTTAATTCATCTTTACTTTGTTTTGATAGTAATTTCATCCATTCACTGTAGATGTCGCAGTTCCTCATGGTATCCTGTTTTAGCTACACGATCTAGTTTGAGATAAAAGCTCTGTTGTTTATGAAGTTGTATAGAACATTGTAATAGGTTCCTCTTAGTCTATAGTAGGACTCTGGGATCGGCCCGTATTACCAAACATGGAAAAAAAGAGGAAAGTTGCCCTTCGATTTCATCTACTGTTGGTCCTTCCGGAGAGTTAAATTTATCCTTATCCAGATGAACATTTGAGGAACCTTCCTCTCCTCAACTTGCACGTTTGGCATGGTTGACCAACCTCTGAGAGCAAAGGGAAAACCTGCGTGATGACCTTTATCCCATTTTTCCAACATTTGTTTGCTTGTAACAGTGTGTGGTAAGATATCGTATCGCTAACCTAGTGCCACAGTCAACCAAAACTGTTTAATGATGATTTATCAAACAAGGGTACAAACCTTGTTAAGGATACTTGTAACTAGCCGTCAACTCATGAACTTCTAGAGCATGCACAAGCTTAAGGTTAACTAGTACGGCGTTGCCACTAACATCTTAAGTGGAGAGGACAGGAGTTCAAGCCTCGTATAACTCTTAACTACATAACCGAATGGTTAACTTTTCCAACCATCATACTTGCTTTTTAGCGTAAATATCAAAAACTCAAAGGAGAAAAACACCTTGCATAAGAACAATCGTGAAAATGTAAGTTTGAATAAAGATGAACATGACATCGTCTTGGTGCTATATCGCTCATTAATGCTAAGTTTGATTGCAATGAAAAGGCAAGTATGATGTTTCAAAAAGCTAAACTACGGAGAGAAGATTGTTGTCTAATATAATGAACCAAATGTATTTACACAAACACACACACTAGTATCAGTTATAGGTAATTCTGTGTACATGCATCACATATATGATACATATTCTACATTCTATATGGTTCATATATTTCGCACTAATGTCCCCACGTACTATAGTAGCCCAATGGTGAGGGACATGAAGCGTAAAACGGAAGTCATGGGTTCAAACGTGTCATCGTTTTCATTTAATCATGGTATTATACAATTCACCTCCATTTGTTGGTTGTGACACCGGTCAATAGGGGCTACAACACCGGTTACCCTTTTCCCATATATTAGCCCTAATAAAACCCCAAATGAGCTCTCTCTTTCTAGAAGAGCATTGCTAAAGCCTCCTACAATATCCTCCTACTAGTACTCCTACACACAACAATATTATATACTATATTTTTCCACTCATTCTCTCTCTGCATCCAAGCCGTCAATTCTGACACTTAATCAATAAGTAGGAACAATTTGTAAGAGGAAATAGCATTTTCCTTCTAGAAACAGTACCAAAATAAATTACCACTTCTGTAAATTAAATAACTGGTCTCAGTATATAATAAACTCCATGCAACCAATACCACATTCTCCGTGTTCATTTACGATATTCGTATATCGCATAAGAAAACCAATTAAATTCATTTACGTATACTTTAAACGCAATGAAACTAAAAAACTAACTATGTAAACATCATATCGATCAAATGCAAAAACAAAAAACTTACGATCACGACTAATTTGTCTGAAAGTTTTATTATCATTGCCTCCTTGATACGATGCATAATCAAAATCCATGGACATATTCGATCCAAAATGCAAATTCAGATGACGGAAAACCTATAGATCGTTCGTAATGTTTGAATAAAACAGTTAGCTTGATATAAAAGAAAAAAAAATAAGGATGGAGAAGAATTTATATATGGGTGATAGATGTATATGGTTGACCCGTTGGTAACCCGAAATTTCGTATATTAGTTTCCTGTTGAATAACGGTCATTTTTGGCAAGGAATAGCGTGTTTAATTTTCAATGACATATACTGTATAAAATAACGTAATCTTTAACAAAGTAATGTTTTATTTAAGGAAAATGTTAGACGTAGTCAATTATTAAATATACCACCTCTTATTATATGTTTCTAACTATTAAACATAGCTCTTAGGACTACAAATAACAAAATATTTTATTTAGCTTCTAAATTCTAACCGGCTATTTTATACTTTATTTGCTTAACTTTTTCTTTCTATTTAATTTATGAGTTTTGTTAACCACAACTCATGGGGTTGTGATTAAGGGGGTGTTTGAGATTACTTATTGAAAATAGATTATTCGTTTTAAAAACGGATAATCAAATGATCAGCTGTTGCAAAACGCGATTTTTAAATATAGTGTTTGGATTAGATTATGCTATTTGATATCACAATAATCAGATAATCAGTTTTTTTTAGTGTTTCGCAAAACAGATTATATAAAAACTTTAGCACTAAATTACAAAAAAGGATATAAAAAAGACAAAACTTGGGACATGTGGAAACAAAATGCAACAGCATGCCACACATGCAAACAATTAATAAGGGCATTATAATAATTAAAAGAAAAAAAGAGAATAACGTTTTCAAAAAGTAAGGGATGAGTAGCATTTCCAAAACGTTATTTTGATAGCCCCATAACTAGGGGTGAGCATTTGACCCGAACGGACCGGACCGACCGAAGGACCGACCGGACCGACACGGACCGAGACCGGACCGAACACATTCGGTCCGGTCCGCGGTCTCGGCTTTTGGGCTAATTCGGTCCTCGGTCCGGTCCGATCCGGACCAAAACCAACGATTTTGGGCTAAATTGGCCTTGTTGGACCGAGACCGGACCGACCACATTCGGTCCGGTCTCGGTCTAGGATTTTTGCGAACTCGGGTGTCGGTCCGGTCCGGTCTTAGCCGGTCCGGTCCGGTTTTCAGAACGTGCACACCCCTACCCATAACGCAGAAAATTGATTTTTGATGTTTGTTTGCCAAACACCAAAAACTGATTATTTGCGTTTTAAAAACGCAATAATCAAATAATCTATATACAAACGCAATCCCAAACACCCTCTAAGCCTTATCATATGTGTAAAATAGCATTGAATAAACTCATTATTTTTACTAGCAGGGTACCCGCGCGTTGCGGCGGCGGGTACCCTGAAATAAAATTTTTCGGTGAATCATGTACTTTAGTTTATTATGTTCTTTTTGACAATAAATTTACGGGGATCAAGAATTTTGTTTAACCCGTGCCTGTTCGGGCTCGAGTCCGTTTGGCCCGTTCTCGTTCGAGCTCGACCTCGTTTGGCCCGTTCTCGTTCGGGCTCGACCCCGTTTGGACTGTACCCGTTCGAGCTCGGGCCCATTTGGCCCGTTGCCCGTTCGGACTTGAATATTTGTATATTATTTGTATTAGTGATATTTAATGCACGAATTGTGTTCAAGTTAGTTGTACAATATGCTTGATAATTTGTATATTTTGTGTAAGGGGTGTTTTAATAACTGCATTAATTGACTACATTAAATATCTTGATCACATTAATAGTGCTTTGTATTTTGTACATTAAGCTTTAAGACTTGTAAGTCTTAAAATTAAGATTGATGAGAATATCATTAATAGTGCATTGTGTATTGTACAATAGGCTTTGTATTTTGTAAGTCTTCATTTTAAGACCATGAAGAGAGAGATTCATTCCTTTATTATAAGTAGTATAGATAAGTTAGCTTGTATAAATTCCGCCCCACGTATCAATATATGTAGAGATGAGTTCAAATAAAACAACTCTTTAACATACAAAATGTAGGACAATTTTTTGACCATCGGATACATCAAGCTATTTAGATCTACGGTTGACAATTGTTGACAATTAAAATGAGAATTTATGAATTTTTAATTTCATTTATTGGCCATAAAAATGGGGAGAGGGTGGAAATGTCTTTTAACCATGAATCTAAATCTCACGTCAATTCAGTTTCTAGCTTTTATAACTTTTTAGATTTCCTTCGTCTTCTTCGTCTGCCTCGTATGAAATTAAGCATTTCACCAGACATGAGTATCACTTGCATCTCCATGTGATGATGATTTTTGATTTTTTTTTCATTAATCATATTCAACCCCAACTCGAATCTTCCATTTTCAATGATTTTTGTTTGTAATTCTTATAACCAAATATGGTGATTTACATTCTCGTTATTTGTATTATTATTTTTTTACTTTTTTTTTCTGGTTTAATTTTTAGATTTTTTATGATCGATGATGATGATCCCAAAATCTGTAATTAATAAACGTCGAAAAAGATGATGACGGGATAGACGGTAAATGAAGATGAAGACGAATTGGTCAACAAAGATGATGATGGTCGATGATGCTAATGATGATGATGATGAGGCCCGTGAGGGGTAGATGAGGATGCAACATGCCAATATCCATTGAGTTCATCAAGACGATGAATCGATTTGTTGGCTTTTTCTTTATTGGGTCATTTGCATATATATCCCTCCAAAGATGCAAAATTGCATATATATCCTTTGCATGCATAAAAATCATTGTACTATGTGCATCAAAAACTTGTAAGAAGGATATATATGGAATTATTCACCTTTAGAAGGATATATATGCAATCCCCCCTTCTTTATTTAATATGTGTATCAATGTGTTGTATATAATGCATATGTGATTGTAAGTCTGAAATTTTGTGCTTTAATGTGTTGTACATCATGCTTTATTACTTGCAAGTCTGAAAGTCTGAAAATTAAATAGGAGAGAGAGTCGTTTGTGCATTATAAGGGTAGTAGTGATAATTATACATAATTAATGATTGTAACTATAATTGTGGAATGTTTGATGTTAATTAAATGTTTATTTTTTCAATTAAGGTAACCTTAATCACAACTCATAGGGTTGTGTTTAACAAAACCCTTTATGTATTTATAAGGCACGTTTGGTAGAGATAATTTCAAAGAAATGAAATGAAGCAGAGAATAGAATCTTAGATAATAGAAATTAGTAGAGAATTTTGTTCATTTATAGTGTTTGGTAACAACAGAGACTTGACCCGAGAAATGATAAAAAATATATTTTTTATTTTTTCTAAATAACAATTCTTAAAAATATTTAAAAAAAAATATATTTAAAAAAATATATCTTTTTTTTAAATTTATTTTTTAAAAATTTATGTACTTTCTTTAAAAAAATTATTTAAAAAAAATATTTTTTAAAAATGTATTTATTTATAAAAAAAAAAAAACTTGTTTTTTTAAAAAAAAATGTTTTTAAAAACTGTATTTATTTAAAAAAAAAAACTTATTTTTTTTAAAAATATTTTTTTTAAAAATTATTTTTTTAAAATATTTTTTAAAAATGTATTTATTTAAAAAAACCTTATTTTTTTTAAATTATTTTTTAAAAATGTATTTATTTAAAAAAAAAAACGATTTTAAGCATCTAATGTTGCACGTCCTAATTTGTTTACATATATATATTTTTTTAAACAAAATCCATTATTTAACAAAATTATAGTTGTGAAAAAAAAAAAAAAAAATACATTTTTTCAAAAAATAATAATAATTCATTTCTTCAATTTCTCCACCAAAATAAGGGAAATGGAGCTAGTCAAATTACACTACCCAATTTCTCTTCATTTCTCTACCAAATTCTCCGTTTTTTCAATTCTCTGTACCAAACAATAAAAATAAGTCCAATTTTCATTTCTCTAATTTTTTTTTCTCTCTACCAAACACACCTTTATGTATTTATAAAGCCAAGTTGATTCAGACTCACTTTTTTTTTCTTCTTAAGATAAGACTCACTTAAAATTTTCATTGACTAATAAGATTATTGCATTCGGATGTACAAAATTAAATCTTCCCTATTAGTTCAATTTGATTGTATTAATAACTTTTTCTTCCAAAATGATCTCCCAAATGTATTTTAACTTTATTGACGTAAATGTAAAAATTTAAAGGAATTATGTTCGTATCTTATATACACTATCAAAGACTGTGTTTAAGATCAACCCAAACTACAATAAAAACCAATGCATGTGAAAGTTAACATATATAATCATATAGCCGAAATAATATACCATCAAGACATATCAAATTAACCCAAGATTATTGATAAAGCAAAAGATGGAGGCTTGCCATGAGCCTAACCTCGTCATTACACCATGATGGTGTAGTCTTTACTTGATCTTCACATGTCAACAACTCAACATTACCAATGACTTGTATTTTAGTTCGGTTATGCATGATTTTAGAATTTTGCCTTAACTAATAATACGTCTTTTACTTTTTTTGAGATTTTCTCTCTCTAAAAAAAAAAAAAAACCCCCCCCCCCAAAAGTCCAGTAATTTCATCATTTTCTATCTCAATTCTTAACGAATTCATATTCTGGTAACACCATTCGATTCGTGTGATCACTGCGAACATTATGAGGGTAGTTAATTAGAATTTCGTTGAGTTTTGTAAAATCCCCCATTTTGATGATTTTGGCGCCAATTTTCAATGTTTGATTTGTGATATAGATTACAGTTAGGCGTCTTTATGATAAATCACTTCTAGGTTTCACAATGTGAAACAAAAAAATTTCCAAAAAATGAAGTGTTAAAGTCCCAAATAGGTTCAAGGATCATGTTATGAGCAATTCGAGTCATAATAGGGCTAATTCAAAGTCTACTGTGGTCAATGATGAATCTAGGGTTTCTAAGTGTGGAGAAAAGGAGGATTGTGGAGGTAGGAAATTGGGAGATGATGCAGTTGACTGTGGACAGAATTCTAGCACTGTAAGTAATAATGAGACTTTTGATACTTCTGAATTGAATAATGTTACTGGTCTAGATCAGGATAATGTGGATAGGAATGATAATCAATTGAGTGAGGATGTGTTAGACAAAGTGATAATAGCAGTATGTCTGAGCCTAATAATGATAAGTTTGATGTTGAGGATATTAGTGCTAAGACAATTCCTATAGATGGTGATAACAAGAGGTCTTATGCTAGTGCTGCTAAGAATTTGGGAGTATTTGAGTCCAATAAGTTGTGGTTTATACCTACCGTGATGAATGAGATAGGTGATGAGGTAGTGGTATTTGATGAGGAACGAGTTGCCATTGGTACTAAGAAGTGGGAATTAACTCTGTGTGGACAACTAGTAGGCAATTCTATGAGTCTACCTGCCTTAAGATATCATTTAAGGAGAATGTGGAACAAATTTGGATTTAGAGAGATTGTTGACAATGGGAATGGGAATTGGATTTTCAAGTTCACTAGTGAGCAGGGCATGACATCTGTAGTGAACTAAAGTCCATGGATGGTTAATAGTAAACCTTTAATGGTGTATAAATGGGATTCTGATGCGGGACTGAAAAAGGTAGAACCTACTAAAATACGATTTGGGCAAAGATAGCTGAAATTCCTTTAGAAGCATGGACTGTTGAAGGTATTAGTGCAATTAGTAGCATCATTGGTAGACTTGTTATCATGGATAGTATGACAGCCTATGTGTGTAAGAATGGTGTTGGTAGGACAGAATTTGCTAGAGTACTTGTGGAGATAGAAGCTACTAAGGGATTCAAAGAGGTTATTGAACTGCAATACATAGATAGGAATAATCATGTCAAGGGGACTAAGAATGTCAAAGTCACTTATGATTGGAAGCCTCCTTTATGCTCACATTGTCAGGTCTTTGGTCATGAGTTTAAAGGTTGTGGTGTTAGAGTTAGAACTGAGGAGGAGATTGCTAGTGAAAAGGTAGAAACAGCTAAGAACTTAGGTGGCAGTAAAGAGACTGAATTTGTGCAGAAACAAGGTAGGAAGCCTAATAATTTTACTAATAATCAAGGATATAACAGAGGTGTGTTCAATAAGTTTCAGTATGGAGATAAGAACAAACATAACACTGGACCAACAAAGCAACAATGGAATAGGAAAGACATTGGTATGGACAGTAGAGATGGCAAACAAGATAAGGAGAAAATTTTTGATAAGGATTTTCCTGAATTGAATAACACTAAAGCTTAGACGTCTAATCATTCTAACTGGAATAAAATGAATCAGAATAATGAGAAAGGGGAAAAGAGAAATACTGAGGGGTTACACAAGACTCAACCTCAAAAGAAGGTGGTAGGGGATGTGTCTGGGAACAAATATGGTGTTTTGGAGAACTTGGAAGATGAAGAATCGGGTGAAAAAGTTCAGCAGACACAGTCACATAATAATAAAGGAAAAGAGCAAATTTCCAGTGCAGAATCTAAGGTGGCTGAAGTACAAACTAAGAATGACAAAGTACATAGAGAGAATAGTATGGAAGAATCAGATACAATGTTACAATGGAAGCAGAAGATGGATTTTCTTGATAAGCTTGTAGAGGATAAGAGGATTCCTACTGTTGAAGAATCAAAACTATGGTTTGAAAGTGTAAATCAGCTTCTGTACTACAAGAAAAAGTGGGAAGTAAGGTGGAAAACTGGTAATCCCATATGAGATAGAAGTTTCTATTAATTTTGGAGCTTCATTAATGATTTTAGTAGTGAATTGGAGGTCTGGTCTCTGCTGTTATAAGTATAGTGCTAGTTGTTTGAGTTCTTTGGTTTGTATGTTGTCTGACTGCATGGTATGTAGTCTTTGGATAGTATGTTGTATGTTTGTTGTAGCTCCAAAGTTAGTTGTTGTGGCATGTCACTAGCAATAATTTGAATGCTTATCAATTTATCATATTTTCTTGAGTTAATATATTTTCACTGTTGTTGCACCAAAAAAATAATAATATGTCTTTACCAAAGTTAGTCGAAAGTGAATTGATTTTTCTCCATATGAACTCATTTGTTGAAATTATCAATGATGCTAGTTTTGTATTTCACTTGCTTGGAAAAAAAAGGTATGCTTTGTTTCTAGATGCTTATATTCTTAATATAAAATATAGAAAATGAAATAACAATACTTCTATCTTAAGGCGAGTGGAATGAATTCATATAGGGAGTTTCTATTTTCTCCTTTCTTGGAAACCAACCAATAACTCTAGAAAATGTATATGGAAAGGTTTGTCAACCCCCTCTACCTTTCTCGCCGAACCACTCTGTTAATACAAATAAACCGTAAAAACGTTTATTAATATTTTGCGATCTCTTTGTGTTTTGTTGATAAGAAAATATAATGTTATCTTAAGTACAATTATAAGGATACATGTTATTTTTGTAAAGCATTAACATATAGCCATTTAAATACAAAAATGTTGTAATTAATTATTTGTTGTAATAGTTTATTAGGATGGGTAAAAACCACAACACATGGACCATAACCCATGGATCATAACCCATACCCAGGTTGGCTAGATACAATGTATACTTAGATACATAGAATCTAAGGAAAAACCATGGACCAACCCATAACCCATGACCCATAACCAAAAACCCATGGGCAAAGAGGAGCCCCCTCGGATCCCTAGGATTACACTAGACGGATCCCAAGTGGGAGGGATCCGTGGGATCCGAACAAAGGATGAAATTGCCTATAAATAGAGTGCCATTTCTTTATTCTAACTCACCCCTCTTCTTACTAAATCTCTCAAACACTCTCATTCTCTTCTAACATATAGATCACTTGATCTAGAGAGTTGTTCTTCTTTCTTTCTATTGTGATTCTCATATAGGTCCTCCTCTAAGGCGAGATCACGAGCATTCTACAAGTCATCCAAGCAAGGGTCCTTGATTGATTTGTCACTCCGCAAGATTTCTGTAGCGAAGATCTTGTATTTGATATTTCACATATTTGTTGTGTAATAGTCGTGTTGGTTTGGTCCACCGGTTACGGACTCGGATTATCTAGCTTTGTACTAGAAAAAGGTGTAAGCAACGTTGTGAAGGCTTCTCCGCCAAGTGAAGGAGTTTGTTGACATAGTGCTTGAACTCTCGAGTAGGTGACTCGGGGAGTGGAGTAGGGCAAGGAAGGTGTCCTTGTAGCCGAACCACTATACATCGGTTGTGTCATTTCTATCCCTTTGCTTTACTTTATTTACTTGCTTTATCATTAGATCTGTAAAACCCTAAAAATACGAAAAATGTTAAAAGACTATTTTACCCTCAAGATAGTCAAAAAACCTAAAATACGTAAAATATAATAACGTTCATTTAATGAAATTAAAAGATCTAACTTATGAATGTTTAAACCTAACGAGTATATTAAATAACCGACATTTGTACGACGAAGATAAACGTCACACGCGTAAACCGTTTGGGCCGTTTGTGTGTGTAGTCCGATTTCCGTTGGGCCTCATTTGTTTTGTGAGCCGACTAGCTCAAGCCCATGGGTTACGTTTTCCTGGTAGGCCGATCACCCCAAAACTTCAACACGGGTCGTTAGGTTTATATGGGCCGATTCCTTTTGGTTAGGGGACCGATCACTTTAAACCCAATATGGGTCGGCCATTGTTCTTCTTTTGTTTGAGCCGAGAACCCATAAAAAGCCCAAGCCGATCGGTTTAGTATAAATACAAACACAACATCTCAAAACTGAAACCCTAGTTTCACAAGGTCACGGCACAAAGAAGTTTTTTTTTTTTTTTTTCTTTCTCTTTTCCGATCGATAGCTGCATTCCCTTTTGGTTCAGCGTGCGTTTGTTTCGAGCTAACCAAGGTATAATTCTTCCTTCGTCTCTATTTCTTTTACATGCACACGTAAACCATGAAGTCGTGAAGGTGTTAACGAAACACATGTATAACCGAACCATATGATTGGAAGCATGTCATGCGTATAAGTATTTGTAGCGTGTGAAACTTATCGTCTATATATGTCATGTATACATGTTCAGCTATGAGTAAATTTAAAGTGTATATATATGTACCGATTGTGTATAAACCGTATAATAACAAGTAACGTTAAGTTGCCACATAAAATCATGAACATGTTTGTTATATTTATGGTTAACGCATGGGTTAGGTTATGAATGTGTCGATGCATGCATGTTTGGAACAAGAGTTAACATGTCGTGTAAGTAAAATAAGTTAAGTGTTTGTGTGTGGGTGTGTCGATTAGTTGTGAGTCGAGAAAACAACGTGGATTGAGTTTGGAATTTCATATGTGTACGTCTATATTGGAGAGAAGAAAGGATTTTGGTCTTGTTAACGTTGGGTAAATGAGTCGTCGTGTGTGAGTTAATTTCGTAGAGACATGCATGAGTCTGAGTTGACTTCCGTTTGAGTTTTCATAAGTCCTAGGTCAAGGTTATAGGTTATTAAAAGACGTAACCTGTCAATTAAAGCGTATTAAATGATATTAAAAGTATGGGAAAACCCTAGAACATAAATAGGAGGTTGATTAGGGTTAAAAGCTAAATGTGTAAATTCGTTATTTCATGTGAGAATGGTAAGTCTTGGAATCATAAATAACTATTGATTAAGAGTATAATGAGCTAGTACTAAGCGTGATGTAAACATTCGTGAGTTATGATTTTATGCAAGAAGTCAAGTGTCATGGATTAAATTAGAGTATGCATGGTCTCATTAAGTTTGTATTCGAATAATGTTACATGTGAGTCGTGGTCAATCACGTAAGGTTATGAAGGCTTGTGTAAACTATTTTGGAAGAGAGTCCTAAAATCCATTCTTGACATTTATAAACCCTATACTTTGAATGATGACCATATAAGTCCTCAAATAAGATATTTGTCATATTAAACCCTTAAGTTTACCATTTATCATTTGTAACACAAAAGTTTGGCTAGTTAATGATTAATACTCTAAAATGTCGTAATTCCGTCCGTCACTAAGAATAAGAATATGCTTACAACTCTAAGAATGTTAATGCGATGAATCCGTTATAACGTAATGATGCTAATAAGTATTAAATAAATCATTATCCGTGTAGATTCGTTGAAGGAGACGCGACGTTATATCTGCGTGATTCACTCATTCGTTTGCTTTCCTCTCATTTGCTTTAAGGTACAGATATTCGACCTTTTCAAGAAAGGTTCCTTAAAACGTTCTTCTCGTTAGCTTTTCTATTTTACTTATTAGGGTTTCCGATGCCATTGCTATGAACCCTTTCCTAATTGTTTGATCTGTTGTTTATCCGAACTTCTGTTTTATTGAACCATGCAATATCTGATTTGAACTTGTGTTATGAAGACTCTGATATGCACATTTGTTGAACCTTACTAGGTTTAATTATGAACATATGATTAGTGATTGTAATATGAACTTCTGATCTCTGAATATTTGAATGTGAACCTTATGATATGAGTTATCTGATATGTCATCTGTTGAACTTTGTGTTTGATTTTGATCTGTGTCAATTATGACAATCTGTTTGACCTAAGTTAGTTTGACACCCGAGCCAATATTCTCACTAGTCATGGGGGTTCCATGTCCGTGTCAGTGATGCACCTCTGACATGACTCTAGGGCAGAGAGTGATGTTCTACCACGTCCCTTTCCGCGGAATTATTCTGTTTATTGATAGAATGGCCACTATCCGTCTGTTGGGGCGTATGGATGCATCCTAGATCTGATCTGTTATCCGATATGTTTTGTCTGGTGAATGATGTCGTGTGCAATACGCGTCTTCACAAAATTCTGGGAGCTAGCTACTCCAATTAGTTTATGAGGTTACCTTTTGAATAAGAAAGATATTTCTGATATGATATGTTCTGGGCTCGTGGTAGTTAACTAAATCTTTATATGTTATTCAGTATTAAGTATTCGATGTTGATTCAATATGTTCAAGTGTTTATAACTATGTGCTAGGCTTATTATATGTGGTTATGCTTTTGTATGTTTAAGTGACTACCGTCTACTATGCTAGGATATGATTAATATGTTTTCAATATGATTCGCAGGCTGTCATCTGATATTATGTTAGTTTATCGTTATGTGAATTAGTTGATCTGTGAGATGAATGTGCTAGTGTGAAAGTGAGTATCCTGAAAGTTTATTAAGTATGATTGTTTAGTTAATCTGGTGAACTTTGCCTATCCGTTAGGGTATCTATCTGCTTATGTTTGATCTCCATGTTTAGACTCGTTTATATTAAGTTTTGGTTTGGGAAATGGTTTAATTATGATATCTGTTTTGATAATTTGCTAATTGCTATGCTATGTCTTTTGCTTATTTAGTTATAGTTTTCCTACTATGTTTTCTATTTGCATGTGTGACTGCCATGATTTGACTGCTATTCTCGCTGCTACAATATTGGATTAAGTGTGTTAAATGTAGATTAATTGACTTGTATGAAGGCCATGTTTACTTTCTAGAATTTGTCCGTTAGCCTTTTGATATTTTGTTTGGCTCATATGTACTCGAATTTCCTGCTTTAGTTAATGTTTGGTTATCTTGATGTGTTTGGGTTGGTGCCATCAATATGATATGTGAGTGTTCTTAATTGCTATTTGTTCTTCCGATTGTATGATTGTGTTTCAAAGAAAATCTTCAATGATTCATTGATCTTATTCCGTTGTGACTTCGTTAATTCGTTTCTTTGTTTTATTTCGTATTTCCATTTTGTTTAGTTTTCGTTTCTGTATATCTGCTTCACTTGGGCTTTGTAAGCTCAGTCGCATTTTCTTTTCTTGCGGCAGGTATTAAGCATTCAAGATGAGCTTATGGGATAGCTAATCTGGGTTGAGAGTAGAGATGAGAGCAAGATTTGAAAATAGGGATCTTAGATTTATTTTGATTATTAAGTTATTTTATATTTTCTTTTGTAAGTTTATAAAGGCTTCCGCTATTGTATTGTACTTAAAGTTCTGATTTGAAACCGTATTTGTGACATCTTTACCCTTGTCGGGTTGGGGTGTTACAATTTATGGTATCAGAGACAGGTTTTAGGACCCTTAGAGCTTAGGCTATGACCTGTGAGGATTGGGTAGATTTAGGATTTTCCCTTCTGCGTACTTTCTTTGCGTCTACTATCGTACTTAGATTTTACTGATAGTTGATTATTCTTTTAGATGGTTATCCCTCGTCGTTCTAGTTCACCTGATAGGAGCAAACAAGGACCAAATAGGCAACCTAGGAAAGGATGATGTGAACCGTTGTTATTGCTAAAGGCTGCAAGAGGATTGGTAGAGTGAAGCGGACCAACAAGAGGATACGAAGTTCCGGCTAGTATGTGGCCATGCACAATTAAGGAGAAGCTGACCTTAAAGAACGTAGACGGAAAAGTAGTAGAGGAGTACGAAACTAAAGTCGTTGACAACCAAGGTTTCACCACTAGGTATCATAATAGATGTCCCGAGTTCTTTGAAGATGGAGGAGTAGGTTGGACTAGGAGTCGCGATTTGTATGCTTTTGTAGATCGTGTGCCTAAGAAGAAGAGAGGAATCGAAGAAGTGACTTTGCTAGTCGCTTATTACCGCAGCGCGAAGGAAATAAGAACGGATGGATAAGTGAGGAAGAAGAGGAAGAAGAAGAACATGAGGAAGAATACGAGGTGGACTCGGATTTAGAGTCTACAGCTACTAGCAGGTTTAATCCGATACAAGAATAGGAATTCGCGCTCCTGATTAGTTGTCCTCTTTATGAGAAATTTCTGACATTGGATTTTGAGCTTAGGTCCTTTTGTTTTCATCTAGATGATTGAATTTTTGATTATTAAGTTTGTTTTGGAAGTTCATCTTATGACAATTCTGCAATTCGTTTGATTAGTGAGAATAAAGCAAAACTTTGAAAGTATAGTTCCTGTTTGTTGTTTCTTTCTGATAGATTCGTTAAGTTTCCGTTAGTCCTCATAAGTTTCGTCTGCTATTTGTTTTCTTAATGATGTTGCTTAATCACAGCTTAAAATAAAGTATGACCATCATGATGGTATACTCAGGTGAATCTGGTTAGTTATAATATGTTACTGGCTATCTGTATGTTATCTGTATGTGATATGTTATGTTTTGTTGTAATTCTGGTTATGTGGTTTGCCATGACCTGGGACAGAATATGATGACAATAAGAACTTGTTATGTGATGCAAGTATTATGACGCTGATCAACGTGATAATACCGAGATCATATAATTCGAACTTATTGGAGTCATATGACGTTTGGGGAAATGCCTGTGGTTGATACGTGGATGGACTTTGACTTGTATCTGTTATTTGGCACTCCCATGTTCGTTTGAAATTATGTACCTATTTGTGAGATTTCGTCGATATCTGTTACGTGTGAGTTTGTACGTTTGGGACCGAAATTGTTATGATTTGTGTGAACTATGGATTGCTATGTTTGCTCTAAATGTGTACGTCTCCGTGTACTCTTATTGTGGTCATAGGATTTTTCGTGAGGTGTTTGAGGAACATTAGATCCTTTTAGTTGATTATCTGCGACTAGTGGGACCGTTAGGATTCGTTTTGTCTATGTATATGTTTGTTCTCCTCATTAGATATCTGAATACGTTAGAGCGTGTTGTTTGATTTTCGGCATCTCATTTGTTTTCTGCCAATACGTTAATAAGTATATGATTATCTGTTATAAGTATTTGATTATTGGTTCGATTTCCGAAAAGTATGAGTTTGAAGACTCTGATAAGAATCCGTTTGTTTCGAGATAAGTTTAGCGTTCGTTATATTCCTTGAAGTTCTGAAATCCGATTTGTTTTCTGTTCTGTTCCGTCTTGTTCAATTTCGAGGACGAAATTTTCTTTTTAGAAGGGAAGAGTTGTAAAACCCTAAAAATACGAAAAATGTTAAAAGACTATTTTACCCTCAAGATAGTAAAAAAAAACCTAAAATACGTAAAATATAATAACGTTCATTTAATGAAATTAAAAGATCTAACTTATGAATGTTTAAACCTAACGAGTATATTAAATAACCGACATTTGTACGACGAAGATAAACGTCACACGCGTAAACCGTTTGGGCCGTTTGTTTGTGTGTAGTCCGATTTCCGTTGGGCCTCATTTGTTTTGTGAGCCGACTAGCTCAAGCCCATGGGTTACGTTTTCCTGGTAGGCCGATCACCCCAAAACTTCAACACGGGTCGTTAGGTTTATTTGGGCCATTCCTTTTGGTTAGGGGACCGATCACTTTAAACCCAATATGGGTCGGCCATTGTTCTTCTTTTGTTTGAGCCGAGAACCACAAAAAGCCCAAGCCGATCAGTTTAGTATAAATACAAACACAACATCTCAAAACTGAAACCCTAGTTTCACAAGGTCACGACACAAAGAAGTTTTCTTTTTTTCTTTCTCTTCCGATCGATAGCTCGCATTCCCTTTTGGTTCAACGTGCGTTTGTTTCGAGCTAACCAAGGTATAATTCTTCCTTCGTCTCTATTTCTTTTACATGCACACGTAAACCATGAAGTCGTGAAGGTGTTAACGAAACACATGTATAACCGAACCATATGAGTGGAAGCATGTCATGCGTATAAGTATTTGTAAACGTGTGAAACTTATTGTCTATATATGTCATGTATACATGTTCACTATGAGTACAAAGCGTATATATATATGTACCGATTGTGTATAAACCGTATAATAACAAGTAACGTTAAGTCGCCACATAAAATCATGAACATGTTTGTTATATTTATGGTTAACGCATGGGTTAGGTTATGAATGTGTCGATGCATGCATGTTTGGAACAAGAGTTAACATGTCGTGTAAGTAAAATAAGTTAAGTGTTTGTGTGTGGGTGTGTCGATTAGTTGTGAGTCGAGAAAACAACGTGGATTGAGTTTGGAATTTCATATGTGTACGTCTATATTGGAGAGAAGAAAGGATTTTGGTCTTGTTAACGTTGGGTAAATGAGTCGTCGTGTGTGAGTTAATTTCGTAGAGACATGCATGAGTCTGAGTTGACTTCCGTTTGAGTTTTCATAAGTCCTAGGTCAAGGTTATAGGTTATTAAAAGACGTAACCTGTCAATTAAAGCGTATTAAATGATATTAAAAGTATGGGAAAACCCTAGAACATAAATAGGAGGTTGATTAGGGTTAAAAGCTAAATGTGTAAATTCGTTATTTCATGTGAGAATGGTAAGTCTTGGAATCATAAATAACTATTGATTAAGAGTATAATGAGCTAGTACTAAGCGTGATGTAAACATGCGTGAGTTATGATTTTATGCAAGAAGTCAAGTGTCATGGATTAAATTAGAGTATGCATGGTCTCATTAAGTTTGTATTCGAATAATGTTACATGTGAGTCGTGGTCAATCACGTAAGGTTATGAAGGCTTGTGTAAACTATTTTGGAAGAGAGTCCTAAAATCCATTCTTGACATTTATAAACCCTATACTTTGAATGATGACCATATAAGTCCTCAAATAAGATATTTGTCATATTAAACCCTTAAGTTTACCATTTATCATTTGTAACACAAAAGTTTGGCTAGTTAATGATTAATACTCTAAAATGTCGTAATTCCGTCCGTCACTAAGAATAAGAATATGCTTACAACTCTAAGAATGTTAATGCGATGAACCGTTATAACGTAATGATGCTAATAAGTATTAAATAAATCATTATCCGTGTAGATTCGTTGAAGGAGACGCGACGTTATATCTGCGTGATTCACTCATTCGTTTGCTTTCCTCTCATTTGCTTTAAGGTACGATATTCGACCTTTTCAGTAAGGTTCCTTATAACGTTTTTCTCGTTAGCTTTTCTATTTTACTTATTAGGGTTTCCGATGCCATTGCTATGAACCCTTTCTTGATTGTTTGATCTGTTGTTTATCTGAACTTCTGTTTTATTGAACCATGCAATATCTGATTTGAACTTGTGTTATGAAGACTCTGATATGCACATTTGTTGAACCTTACTAGGTTTAATTATGAACATATGATTAGTGATTGTAATATGAACTTCTGATCTCTGAATATTTGAATGTGAACCTTATGATATGAGTTATCTGATATGTCATCTGTTGAACTTTTTGTTTGATTTTGATCTGTGTCAATTATGACAATCTGTTTGACCTAAGTTAGTTTGACACCCGAGCCAATATTCTCACTAGTCATGGGGATTCCATGTCCGTGTCAGTGATACACCTCTGACATGACTCTAGGGCAGTAGAGTGATGTTCTGCCACGTTCCTTTCCGTTATCTGTTTATTGATAGTATGGCCACTATCCGTCTGTTGGAGCGTATGGATGCATCCTAGATCTGATCTGTTATCTGATATGTTTCTCGGTGAATGATGTCGGTGTGCAATACGCGTATTCACAAAATTCTGGGAGCTAGCTACTCCAATTAGTTTATGAGGTTACCTTCTGAATAAGAAAGATATTTCGGATATGATATGTTCTGGGCTCGTGGTAGTTAACTAAATCTTTATCTGTTATTTCGGTATTAAGTATTCTGATGTTGATTCAGTATGTTCAAGTGTTTATAATTATGTGCTAGGCTTATTATATGTTATTATATGTGGTTATGCTTTTGTATGTTTAAGTGACTACCGTCTACTATGCTAGGATATGATTAATATGTTTTCAATATGATTCGCAGGCTGTCATCTGATATTATGTTAGTTTATCGTTATGTGAATTAGTTGATCTGTGAGATGAATGTGCTAGTGTGAAAGTGAGTATCCGGAAAGTTTATTAAGTATGATTGTTCAGTTAATCTGGTGAACTTTGCCTATCCGTTAGGGTATCTATCTGCTTATGTTTGATCTGCCATGTTTAGACTCTGTTTATATTAAGTTTTGGTTTGGGAAATGGTTTAATTATGATATCTGTTTTGATAATTTGCTAATTGCTATGCTATGTCTTTTGCTTATTTAGTTATAGTTTTCCTACTATGTTTTCTATTTGCATGTGTGACTGCCATGATTTGACTGCTATTCTCGCTGCTACAATATTGGATTAAGTGTGTTAAATGTAGATTAATTGACTTGTATGAAGGCCATGTTTACTTTCTAGAATTTGTCCGTTAGCCTTTTGATATTTTGTTTGGCTCATATGTACTCGAATTTCCTGCTTTAGTTAATGTTTGGTTATCTTGATGTGTTTGGGTTGGTGCCATCAATATGATATGTGAGTGTTCTTAATTGCTATTTGTTCTTCCGGATTTCTGTATGATTGTGTTTCAGCAAAATCTTCAATGATTCATTGATCTTATTCCGTTGTGACTTCGTTAATTCGTTTCTTTGTTTTATTTCGTATTTCCATTTTGTTTAGTTTTCGTTTCTGTTATATCTGTTCACTGGGCTTTGTAAGCTCAGCCGCATTTTCTTTTCTTGCGGCAGGTATTAAGCATTCAAGATGAGCTTATGGGATAGCTAATCTGGGTTGAGAGTAGAGATGAGAGCAAGATTTGAAAATAGGGATCTTAGATTTATTTTGATTATTAAGTTATTTTATATTTTCTTTTGTAAGTTTGTAAAGGCTTCCGCTATTGTATTGTACTTAAAGTTCTGATTTGAAACCGTATTTGTGATATCTTTACCCTTGTCGGGTTGGGGTGTTACAAGATCTATACTTTTTCTACATCCATAAGATCGCACATATTAACGAATCTAAAGTTTTTGAAACTAACTTAAAATCGGCAAAACTATTCAACCTCCCCCCCCCCTTCTAGTTTTCCACAATTGGTATCAGAGCTAAGTTTATAAAAGTTTTAAAGTAAAATTGTATTTTAAAAACTTTTCGATCACTATAGGTTCTGAAAATTATAAGGAAGGGCAATCTATGCAACAACCACCACTACTTGAAACTAATGGTTTTATATATTGGAAAAATAGATTCGAAACATATGTGAAATCTAAAGATATTGATCTTTGATACATTATTGTTGAAGGCGATTTTGAGGCTACCTCAAATGATGATAAAAGAAATTTAGTTAACATATCTCATGATAAACTAAATGATGAAATGAAGAAAAAGCTTTCTAAAAATAGTGAAGCTAAAATGGTTTTGTACAATGCTTTACCGAAAAAGGAATTCGAAAGAATTTCTATGCTTAAAACCTCTAAAGAAATTTGGAATTCTTTAGTTGTAACTCATCAAGGCAACCAACAAGTTAAAAATAATAAAATTGATTTATTTGTTCAACAATATGAACAATTTTCAATATCGGATGAGGAAACTATACATCATTCATTTGCTAACTTTAATACTATTATTACATCTTTACAAGCACTTGATGAATCTTTTTCTAGCCGTAACCATGTTAGGATATATCTAAGGGCACTTCCATCGAAGTGGAGATCCAAGGTGACGGCGATCGAAGAGTCAAAAGATTTGACAATCCTCACCCTTGATGAACTCATAGGCAACTTAAAAGTCTACGAGCTTGTCCTTGCTAAAGGCTCTGAAGCCTCAAAGGTGAAAGAGAAACACAAATATCTTGCCCTTAAAGCCAAAAAGGCTTCAAGCGATGAAGAGAACTCCTCTTCGAGTAGTGACGACGAGGAATACGCTATGGCGGTAAGGGACTTTAAAAAGTTCTTTAGAAGAAAGGGAAGATACGTCAAACAACTGTATGACGATAAGAAAGGCTTTCGAAAAGCAAAGAGGACGAGAAGCCAAAAGATGATCGTACTTGCTTTAAATGTGGGGACCCAAACCACTTTATTAGTAAGTGTCCCAAACGGGGATGATCAAAAGGCGTTTGTGAGCGACACGTGGGGAATGAGCGACGAGGAGGACGAAGAAATTTGTCTCATGGCAAATGACGAGGTATGTCACGAATACTATAGTAGCTCATCACTTGATGACGACTCCTTAGTTTTAAATTGCGTGTTGCGATCTGTTGCGATGAAGGTCCCAATGACCGATGCGCGATGCGGTTGCGAGCGCATCACGGACGCGCGGCGCTAGTTTAAATATAAATTTACAAAATATTTCTACTTAAGTCTATAATAGAAGTAAATGCTTAAACATGAAATAACTTACCTCGTACATATTACTAAAGGCTTAGAACATTAAATAAGTTACTTACATATTCCTAACAAAAGTTATCAAAAGTTAATTAGTTTACTGATAACAAAAGTAACTAAGTAAGATATTGAGAGTTTAAGATACACATAACAAAAAGCTATCAAAAGCAGTTATCTTTCTCTATATCTTTCTTCAATTAGTCATCAACTAATAGTCATCAAGATCATCATCATCGTCATCAAATACGGGTATTGGATCACCATCATCATCACCAGGTGCTCCAATATCATCTTCGGAATCATCTTCATCTACAATCTCAAAGGGTCTAGATCTTTTACTAGAGGTTTGACCTTTATCTTTATCAACCCTCGATGACCCAACACCACTTTGTCTTGATGCTCGAGTAGAATAACTAGGATCATTTGCACCAGAAGCTCTTTCGACATCACCCCATGTCAAATCTTCACCAACATACACCAAATCCTCACCATCATCAATATCATCTTCCATTCTCCCCATCAACCACTCGTTGCTGTCATCAATTTCATTCAAAAGGATAGGATCGACATTCCCTTCTCTTCTATATCAACGCTCCAATGCACGATTGAATTTCACATAAACCATGTGATTCAATCGAGCTTGGGCCAATCTGTTTCTTTTTTTGGTGTGGAGCTGAAAATATATTATTATGTGTTATTGAATACTTCAATAGCTTAGTGTAAAAGATGCCCCAATTCCTCAATCTACACTAACACTATGTAAATGTGAATTTGTAACTTACATGTTGAAAGACCGCCCAGTTCCTTTCACAGCTTGTAGCACTACAAGTTAGGCTTAAAACTCTTACAACCAACCTTTGCAAGTTTCTGGCAGAAGCTCCAAACGTCATCCACCAATCAGCTATATGTGGAAAAAGTTAAAGAACTAATTTAGTGTACTTCCTAGTAGCAAATGGTTTACTAAAGTATGTAGTTTATAACTTGTTTCTCACCTGGTGCATTTCTTTTCTTTGCCTTATAGCAGATGCTTTACTAAAGAGTCCACTCGCATTTTCGTAGATAGGCAGCTCCTTTAGTACTTTGTCTTCAATAGCAGTATTTGGAGATAATCTTTGGATACAAGGGAACTCTCAACTCATACATGCTCGGTGGCTTTAATCCCGGGCCAAATTGTCCTACAGCTTCAATCATTATCTTAAAACTATCATAACTCGCGGCATTAAAAGGAATACCCGCATCATAAAACCACCTCGCAATCTCTTCACAAGCTTTCTCCCTCAGCTCTTTTCGGCATAATTCATTTATGGTTTGTTGTTTCTTTTCTTTCCTATCAAGCTAACCGCGTCTTCTAGATTTGGAGCGAAAAACACGTCTATAGGACCTTTTTGTTTCGCTTTCTTTCGTGGAGGCAACATACTGCCCTTTGATACTCGAACACAATCAACTTCAACTTCATCATCACCGTCATCATATTGTCCCGTGTTCATATCCATTTATGCCTGTGCCATATTTTTTTGTGCCTGATATGCCCTCAGTTCTTCCCGAATATGTTCAGGACACTCGGTGCACACTGAAACACAAATATAACCTCCAGTTAAATGTTGTTTTAAACGACTCACTCCTCCTTTAATTACTCGCGGACAATAGCGACATTGAAAATTATTTCTATTTTTCGGATCTTGTGTTCCATATTTTCTACCCGGATCAGTAAGCTCAGATGGCGCGGTTGAACCCGAAGGTAAAGATGAATCCATTCTGAAATATATAAAGTGGCCAATGAAATACCAAAACATACAGTTACTCTACTAGTGGCATTTTGAAAAATTAGATAAACACTAGTATAAACCATAATTTTAACAGACTTTACTAGTATTTAAAACACTAGTATAAACCATAATTTTAACTTATCAGACTTTACCAAACTTTATTTTAATAGTTTGACCATAAATAAAAAGTCAAAATTAAAACTATAAAACTCTAGTAAAAATCAATTAACATGTTTTTATGCTAAATACTTACATGATAGAAGATGCATTGAAGATTCTTTTTTCATGTGGATGAAGTGAGAGAGATTAATTGGTGTAAAAGTGAGATAGAATGGGCGCTGTAGGGTTTTTTTAGGTTATATTACCGTTACATCAATAATTGAGGTAATAATGGGTCAAGTAAAAAGACTTATGGGCTTTTAAATAACAGGCCCAAGTCTATTTGCTTGAAATATATAAAATAAAAGGCCCAAACCCTAATTGCGTTGTATTGCGTCTGTTGCGCCTGATGCATGCATCACACTTCAACGACCTAATGCGTTCGCAATGGTCGCATCCTGGAACAACCTCGCATCAAGTTTTCTGTTGCGTTTTTCCCATCGCATCACTCTGATGCGTGATGCAAGCGCAACGATGCGCGCAATTTTAAACCAAGGACGACTCATTGCATAATGAATATGACAAACTATGCAATATTAGCTTAAAACTAATTAACAAAAACAAGCTTTTAAAGAGTCAAAACCAACGTTTAGATAAAGAAGTCATAAAATTAAAAGCAAAACTAAAACGTTTAGAAAAGGGTAAAATAGCAAGTGGTGAATGTGAACTTTGCGTTCAACTTCAAACACTAGTTGATCAACTAGATTCTAAAATTGCTAGAATGAGTACGAATACTTTAGATACGATATTAGATAGTGTTAAAACCGGTAACAACCAAAAAGGTTTAGGTATTCAACAACTTGATCCATCAACTAGTGAAAATGAAGAAACAAAATTTGTCAAGGCACTAGAAAAACCAGCCACTGTTGTGGAGGATCCCACGGATCCCTTAAAAAGGGAACCGGCTAGTGTACAGCCAGGGATCCGTGGATCTTCTGTAGCAAACAGTGGTAATAATTTAGCTTCTTCATCTAGAACTGAGTTTGTCATCGTTAATAGGAAGAAACCAACTCATGTCACCACTAGACAACCACCTCCAAAATATAATCCTACTTTTGCAAGAAACAAGGCTCCATCTTTTTCAAAACCAAATCCTTCTAGGAGACCTAATAATGTTTACCCGAGTAGTAACCATTAAATGGGATGGAACCCAAATATGCAAAATAGTTTTCCTTTTCAAAACTTTGCTCCATGGAATGCATACTCACCTTATCCATACATGTCTAACATGAATGGAATGTTTAACACTAATGGACCCATGAACAAATGGGGACCAAACTTTTGAGTTTATTATTTTCTTAGGTGTGCTTAAAGGTCGACCTAGACCCGGATGAATGGGTCAAGGATAGTGGGTGCACGAGGCACATGACCGGCAATAAGGATCTATTCTCCACATATGAATCCTTCAATGGAGGTAATGTGGTGTTTGGAAATAGCAAAAGTAGAACAATCGGTAAAGGTACGATTTCTAACAAATCTCTAACCATTAACGATGTGTGTCACGTAGAAACCTAAACTTTAACCTCTTAAGTATAGGACAAATATGTGATAAAAAGTGCAATGTACTTTTTACCGAAACCGTAGTAAGATATTAAAAAATGGCATAACCATAGGAAGAGGTATTAGGAAACATGGAGTCTATGTCATTAAAATCGGTAATGAATCTAAAGACAAACTATGTCTTACCTCTATGGATGATACTTCGACCTTATGGCATCGAAGATTGGGTCATGCCAATATGCGACTTCTTCAATCGCTATCATCCAAAGATCTAGTAAGAGATCTACCTAAGTTAAAATATGAACATCACTTTTGTGATGCTTGTAATGTAGGAAAACAAGTTCATTCTAGTCATAAAGCTAAAAACATGGTGTCTACAACTAAGTGTCTAGAATTACTACATATGAATTTGTTTGGTCCATCCGCTATCCAAAGTTATGGAGGCAACTACTACACATTGGTCATAGTGGATGATTACTCTAGGTATACATGGACAAAATTCTTAAAGAACAAAACGGAAACCTTTAATTATTTTGAAATATTAAGCAAAAAGATCCAAAGACAACTAGGAAGTCCTATAGTGTCTATTAGGACGGATCATGGTAGGGAATTCGATAATGAAGTGCAATTTGGAGCCTTTTGTGACGCTAATGGTATTACTCACAACTTCTCGGCTCCACGCACTCCACAATCGAATGGGGTAGTAGAAAGAAAGAATAGAACCCTACAAGAAATGAGTAGAACCATGCTTAATGAACAATCCATACCTCAAAAGTTTTTGTGTAATGCCGTTGATACTTCAACGTACATACTCAATCGAGTCTTAATTAGACCTATCTTAGGTAAAACTCCATATGAGTTACTCTGAGGCAAAAATCCTACGTTAAATCACTTTAGAGTCTTTGGAAGTAAATGTTTTATTCTTAACACTAAAGATTACCTTACAAAATTTGATCCTAAATCAACCGAAGGTATCTTTCTAGGTTACTCTCCAAATAGCAAAGCTTACGTCATATTAAACAAAGAAACAATGAAGGTAGAAGAGTCATTAAATATAAAATTTGATGAAAGTCCACCCAAACCCTCTCCACCTCTTGTCGATGACGAGATTGTAGAAAGTGAAGCTATAGTAATAAAGAAAAAGATAAATGAAGAAGAAGAACCTTTAAATGATGAAGTTATAAACATTAAAGAGTCCAAAGATCACCCCGTAGATAAGGTCATAGGAAAGCTAAACGAACGAACATTAAGGTCTCAAGTTCAAAACCAAAGTAGCTTGTTTTGTTTCGTTTCAACCATAGAACCTAAGAATACACAAGAAGCCATAAAAGATGAGAGTTGGGTAATGGCTATGCAAGAAGAACTAAATCAATTTGTTTCTAATGATGTTTGGACACTTGTCCCTCCACCTAGTAATCAAACCATAATAGGAACCAAATGGGTTTAAAAAAAACAAATTAGATGCAAACGGAGTAGTGTCTAGGAACAAGGCTAGACTCGTTGCCCAAGGGTATAACCAACAAGAAGGAATAGACTTTGATGAGACCTACGCCCCCGTGGCTAGATTAGAGTCTATAAGAATACTTCTTGCGTATGCTTGTGCTAATGATCTAAAGCTTTATCAAATGGATGTCAAAAGCGCTTTTCTAAATGGTTTCATTAATGAAGAAGTATATGTAGCTCAACCTCCGGGCTTCATCGATTTTGAAAAACCTAAACATGTGTATAAATTAAAGAAAGCCCTTTATGGTCTTAAACAAGCTCCAAAAGCTTGGTATGATGGACTCAAGTCATTTTTAATTAAACACAACTATACCGTGGGGTTAGTTGACAACACACTGTTTACTAAGAAAAGAGAGTCACATATAATCATAGTGCAAATATATGTAGATGATATTATATTCGGATCCACTTGTCAAGACATGTGTGATGATTTCTCTAAAATCATGCATGACAAGTTCGAGATGAGTATGATGGGAGAACTTAGTTTCTTTCTTGGTCTACAAATCAAACAAGTAGAAGATGGTATCTTCTTTAATCAATCTAAATACATAAAGGAGATGTTAAAGAAATTCGGTCTAGAAGAGTCGAAACCAATTAGGACACCAATGTCATCCGACACCAAACTCACAAAAGATGAAGACGGCGAATCTGTCGATAATACTAAATATCGTGGCATGATAGGTAGTCTTCTCTACCTCACGGCAAGTAGGCCGGATATCATGTTTAGTGTTTGCTTATGTGCTAGGTTTCAAGAAGACCCTAAAACATCACACCTAGAAGCCGTAAAAGGATATTTAGATACATTGAGGGTACAACACAATTAGGATTATGGTATCCTAAGGGCACGGGAGTAGAAACAATTGTATATGCAGATTCCGACCATGCGTGTGATTACGTTGATATAAAAAGTACAAGTGGGGTATGTACTTTCATGGGATGTTGTTTAACATCTTGGTCTTCTAAGAAACAAACGGCACTAGAAATATCAACAACCGAAGCCGAATACGTCTCCGCCAGCAAAGCATGCCAACAAGCACTATGGATGAAACAAGCGTTAGTTGACTACGATATTCATCTAAGCGACATAGGCATTCTATGTGACAACAAAGGTGCCATCGACTTAAGCAAACTTGGTATTAAATTCTCGCACAAAGCACATAGAGATTCGTCATCACTTCTTAAGAGACAATGTTCAAAAGGGGAACATCTCTATTAAGAAGGTAGCATCCGAAGACAACATAGCCGACGTCCTCACCAAACCGTTGAAGCGGGAACAATTCAACCTACTCCGTCTTAGTCTTAGTCTTGGTCTCATGGAACAAACGTCGTAATTTATTTGACTCTACAAGGTATGTAAACACTTGCCTTCTTCTTTCTGAGTCTAGGATCTCTATTTCACACGCAACTCACAAACAATACGGGAATTTTCAAAACCCAAGATAAGTTATAGTCTTCTTATTTTTTTAAGTACAAGTTGCAAACACATAATTACATACACATTTTCAAAAGGATAAGACGGATTTTATTCACACAAATAAAACCTCTTTTCAAAATGTTTTCTAAAAGTTTGATACCTTCCCGTATCAATTTCACAAAAGAAATTTCTCACGTCTAGGACAAATCGCTTTTTCATTATTAATACAAAGTAAAAACCCGTTTTCATTGCATCTCATGTCTTATGAATGCTAAAGGAGATACATAACTAATATGTATTTTCGTGTACATTCATTTAAGCAACAATGAATTAGGAGCATTGATAACACTAAATTACGTACTCAAGTACTAAATATGTGTTTTCGGGTTATCTCAATAGGATGCTTTTCTACTTCTAGTTTATTTTTCTTTTTCTTCTTAGGGGTCGAGATAACCGCAACTCCAAATAGTTTGCATATAGGCACACACTAGGAAAAAATGTTTCCAAAAGGAAAAATTTTGTGCTACCTGAATCACTAGACCCACAGATCCCAGCCTTCATGCTGGACGGATCCCTCAAGGGAAGGATCCGTGTGATCCGTGAGACAGAAGCTATTTTACCTTCTATTTTTCTCACTTTGGATTAAAAATCCACATTTGTTTCATTTTTTGGAGTATGCTCTTTAATGCTTGTGTTCTTATGATCACATGCCTTAAATTCATATCTAATCATTAGATTTTAATCCACATTTTGGGTCAAGCATTCATTACAATGCTTTATTTTTCTATATATAGAATTCCCAAAATGCTTGCATAATCCATCTCATCTTCACAAACAAACTACACCATGACATTCACAAACTCTTTAGATGAATCACCTAGTACAAACAATCATCTTCATAAAACCCAAACCTTTGTACTTCAACCTTCCAAAATACCAAAATCAAACTCTAGGATGTCCGCACGGATTAGTATCCGATCTTGTTGCTTAGGAAAACCATCATCATATGGCTCATCACCATCAACTAACTCACCACAAGATGCTTCCATTATAGCACCTCCTTCATCACCAACGAGTACACCAACTTCATCACCAAATCATTCACCACCTAAAATCACTCTTTTGGAACTCCTTACGACTCCAACAAGATCTCAACAACCAAAGCAAAAAGAATTAGTCTTTTTGACACCTCCAACTTCTCCAAACACAATATTCAATGATCTTGAAACATCACCACCTTTAGCTCCCATTAAACTACAAGAACATCTAGGTTCTTTTCCACCACCACTTCCAATCATTCCGGACTTTGATCCACATTTTCCTATTTTTCCACCACAACTTCCGCAACTTACAAATCAAAACAACCCGGAAGATTTCCGTACTCATTACCCACATCACTTATATTGTGAACATTGCCAATCCACTGGGGAAATTGCAATAGAAGTTAGGGAAGAAATGCGATTCATACTCAACCTCATCCTTGATCGCATCAATACCATTACTCATCCAAACCTCCATCCATAACCTTATGCAAGCATGGAAGGAATCATTACTACTATTTTCTATTTTTAGTACTTTTTATTTTTTTTGAAGTCATTTTCAAGAACAAGTCTTGTTCTTATTTTTACATGCTTGTAGGTGGCATAAATACCACTACACTTTGTTGTTTTATTACAAGGCCTTGTTTACATACGTTGGCTCCCAATCTTGATTCTCGTCAATCACAAGATTACATAAGCATGTTACTAACCTTTCTCTTTGTAGGATTTTATTTTTATTTTTCTTCACTTGACGCCCCAAACTAGGGGGAGCTACCGTCAAGGGGAGTAAGCGATACGTGGACTAATTTTTCCACACTTTTATTTCTTCAAGGGTTAACTTTTTGTTTCGACAAAAAGGGGGAGAAAAAGTAAAACTTAGGGGCTTTCAAAACATACATCTATTCTTAAGTTTTACTCATCATAACATTATGTTTTGTCATCAACAAAAAAGGGGGAGATTGTTAATACAAATAAACCGTAAAAACGTTTATTAATATTTTGCGATCTCTTTGTGTTTTGTTGATAACAAATATAATGCTATCTTAAGTACAATTATAAGGATACATGTTATTTTTGTAAAGCATTTACATATAGCCATTTAAATACAAAAATGTTGTAATTAATTATTTGTTGTAATAGTTTATTAGGATGGATAAAAACCACAACCCATGGACCATAACCCATGGATCATAACCCCTACCCAAGTTGGCTAGATACAATGTATACTTAGATACATTGAATCTAAGGAAAAACCATGGACCAACCCATAACCCATGACCCATAACCAAAATATTCATGGGCAAAGAAGAGCGTCCCACGGATCCCTAGGATTACACTAGACGGATCCCAAGTGGGAGGGATCCGTGGATCCGGGAACAAATAGAAATTGCCTATAAATAGAGAGCCATTTCTTCATTCTAACTCACCCCTCTTTTTACTAAATCTCTCAAACACTCTCATTCTCTTCTAACATATAGATCACTTGATCTAGAGAGTTGTTCTTCTTTCTATTGTGATTCTCATATAGGTCCTTCTCTAAGGCGAGATCACGAGCATTCTACAAGTCATCCAAGCAAGGGGTCCTTGATTGATTTGTCACTCCGCAAGATTTCTCAGAGCGAAGATCTTGTATTTTATATTTCACATATTTGTTGTGTAATAGTCGTGTTGGTTTGGTCCTCCGTGTTACGGACTCGGTATTCAGCTTTGTACCGGAAAAAGGTGTAAGCAACGTTGTGTAGGCTTCTCCGCCAAGTGAAGGAGTTTGTTGACATAGTGCTTGAACTCTCGAGTAGGTGACTCGGGGAGTGGAGTAGGGCAAGGAAGGTGTCCTTGTAGCCGAACCACTATACATCGGTTGTGTCATTTCTATCCCTTTGCTTTACTTTATTTACTTGCTTTATCATTAGATCTATACTTTCTCTACATCCATAAGATCTCACATATTAACGAATCTAAAGTTTTTGAAACTAACTTAAAATCGGCAAAACTATTCTACCCCCCCTTCTAGTTTTCCACACACTCCGCTCCAAACCGTTTCACTTCCTTGTGGCCGTAACTTACGAATGAAAGCCATTCCTGATGCTTTCTTACACGGATAAATAAGTCCAATCTTGTTTGTGGGTTTAAGATTTATAAAGCTTCACATATAATAACCACTATATGTTATGAATTAAAAAAACATAACGTCTTACGAGAAATACAAAGTAAAAATAACACAATTTGGTTATAAATCTATATATTTTTGTCTAATAGAGTAGTACAAAGTAACAATAACACGCTTTGTAATTTATAACACAAATTTAGAATTTACAAAATCAAAATTAAAGTTGGGATTATCACTTACCATGCTCAAAATTGACATTCAAAAAATGCAAATGTTGATCAATGAGTTGTGAAATTTTGAGGAAAGAATTGCGGGTGTCTATTACGATCTGTTCTCGAGTCCAAATTTTGAAGAATAAAAGGGGGTAAAATGGTAAGTGCAAAGTAAAGGATGATGTTGTAAAGAAAGTGGTTATTGCACTTTGTGGTCTTGAGTTTGTATTTTAAATAGAAATGAAAGAACATAGAAGCTAGCAAAATTACGACTATATCTTGAAACTATACAAATAATAGTTCTACATAATCGATTTCTTACGAATAAGATAGCATTCAAATTAACCACTGATTTCAATACTCACAATACAATTACGCAAAAATAACTTTATCAATCCAAAAAATAACATAAACAACTATATTCTACACGTAACAAAGATAGCAAAACAAATACGCAATTAATGAGATTATCATACTTACAGTTGGTTGCTACAAATAATAAGAAGTCGCAACACAAATCTAATACACACGATAAAACATATTAATGAGATTGTTATACTTAGTTGGTTGCTTGTGCACATACAAATCCAATACGCATGACAACACATATATGCATGCGATATACACATACATGACGATGATAACCATAATACATGACGATGATGACCATAAACATTAGGGTAGACTTACATATGATAACCATAAGCAAATGAGGATATAATCGTAATTTAACAAAAGCCCATGTTAGTTGGCCACTTCCTCTCCTAATCCCCCCAATTTTGGGAGGAAGACATATACACAAAAAAGCTCATACATTCCTTCCCTCCCCTTTCTCGTACCTTACATTTCCCTCTTAAAAAACTCAAGAACACCCTTTATTTCAATTTTCCTTCCCATCCCTTACATTTCCATTAAAAAAACTCGAGAATAGAGCGTTAGAGAATGACAGCCACAATTTAGTTGAATGTCCGTGTAATGTGTTTGACAATGCAGGAGTTATAAGGCTTTTAGAATGTTGGGCCTAAGTGTGAATTGTTGGCTACTTGAATTTTGGGTGGAGGGTTAAAAAGAAAAAATATATTAAAATTTGATGTCGTTGTGCTAACTTCTAAGTATGGAGGGCCTTGTTGATAGTAGTAGGGGGCGGTGCCCCAACCAAGTTCTTGCGTAAACACACATATATAGGAAAAAGAGTCAAATTATTGCGAAAATGTGTAGTGCCCTCCCCCACAAAATGTAATTGCCCTCAACGCTCTTAGTTTGCCAAACATGAAGAGTAATTTGGATTTTCCAGTGGTTTATGACGTTATGTTTTACCGGAAGTTATGGAGAAAATAGGTGGGACAGTGAAAAAGTTAGAGGGGAATGGGAAAGTGAGGGAGATGGGTGAGTGGGTATATTAAAGATAGTTTATTTATTATTTTGTCTTTTTTTTCTTCACTTACTAGCATATAAAGATGCCTTGGTAGTTGTTACTATAACTTTGGGAATTTGGGCATAATCTGACGTTAGTATTTCTATGCTTTACACATGTTTTTCTATTGTTTACAATTGATAATCACAACCTTTACTTCAATTATTCAAAGAACCAGGAGTGATTTAATAAGACTTTCATGAATCTTATCCATGTTAAGTAAATCAGTAAGTACTTTTATTCAATCTTTGAATATGATCATCAGTTAAATTTTATCTTAATGACACTTACATTTGTAATTATTGTTAATCGCATCGTAATGGAGCAATTTAGTTGCCTTTATATTAAACCTGAACCGACCCGACCCTACTTATTTCAAATTACGCTAAAACATGACATTTTATTTAATCCATCTTGTTGCTAAATGCCCCCCGCGATCACTTTTTCTGGCTCCGCCACTGGCCCTCATATACACACATCCGCCTCTGACCGTCATAAACGTAAAACGGTGCATGTGGCGCCGCTATGTGTACCGAATCTTGCATTGTAGACGCACCGTCAAACCTATAACGAAAGTTATCAATTTCCTTTTCACATTTTCTTCTCTTTGCTCTTTAAATGAAGAGTATACCTAGCACTCAATGACTTACATGCATATCGTCATTGAAAACTACCTTAAACCATCCGTAATAACAACTTAAAGACCGAGTCCTCCTTATTACACCCCTAACCATCAACGTGTCTTTTATGGCAAATTTGCAAGACTCAATCTTAGGTAAGGTCGAGTCGTGTGTGTATACTTAAGTGAGATATGTTGATGCTTATTAGTTATTACACTAGGATAGTAGTAAAGTTAATTATAGAGATAAAAATATGATGTAAAGCACTAACATAAAGACGGTATTACATGTCGACTATGAGCAAATACTGCGGACGACTTATACACGCGTGGAAGGTAAAGGTAAAAATTAGGGAATAAACAATTCCAGAAACCTCTATTGCCACCATTCATAAACCAAAGTCTCGAATTTCGATTCATATTCTCTAAATTTCCTCATTTAAAATCCTACTATTTTCGACAAAGGTATCTATCTATATAGGGTTTCAAATTTTCTGTACGTATCATCTACTCAATATTCTTATTCATGATTTCCATAAATATATTGAAATTTTGTTTATATGCTTGTTACTTATTAGTCCTTTCGAATTATGTCGTGGTTTATTTTTTTTGTCTTTTATAGTTGCTAAGCTGAATATGGTTTTTCATTAAGGGGGTGTTTAATTTAGCTTATTTTTCGGGCTTATGAGCTTATTGAAAATCCGATAACCTTATTTGTAATGCCCGACAAATAAGCTAATCCAAACACCCAAAAATTAGGAAATAGATTTGTTGCTTATGTTTTGCTAACTTATGTTTGTTTTTGGTGTTTGTGTTATTTTAGTTGGAGTATGTTGAATGTGGTGTTTGTAACCGTATTTTCGTTAGGACGTATTGTATTGTTATTTTGATGTTTATATATAGTTCGCCGTTTACGCACGTGTTAAGGAAGCTGATGCGTTAGTATGAAGCGGAGATGTGTCGTTACTCGTTATATCTGAAATAGTACTCCACTATTGAAACTTTAGTGTGTCTGCAAATAAATACATGTATCAGGTGTTACAATCTGTCTTCTAGGTCATATGATGATTTTCTCAGTTTTGTACGAGATTCCCGTTTTAGCTTGCGGGGTTACTTTCCATTGAAAAGGAGAAAGAAATAATAGAACTCAGTAGCAATGGGAGTCGATGTCTATAAAGACAATAGCTTGAGAGTGAGGTCAGAGTAGGACCTTGTTAGAATTATAACGAAGCGACCCACCTTCTATCCAGGGATTATGAAAGTAGAAATGTTTCTGTTATTGCTTCGACCCGTTACACCCGTATATCCGAAATTGTCAATCCAAAGTCTTGTCTAGTTACTCCACGTTGCCCTTCTCCAATATAGAAATGAATTGAATGAGAATGATGATAGACAGGGTATATAAGGCCACTTGATATATGGTAAAAAAAAAAGGCGTGTCTTTTTGCAGTATACGGCTAAACAATTTTGAATCATTAATTAGATGGTATTTAACTGCATTTTTGTTGGTTCAGGATTCTGGAATCTTCTGCAATTATATCGCATTGTATCTTTTCATATTTACCTGATATATGTTTCTGACATGCTTGCTTGCATCTGTATTTTGTCCCCATTGCGTTAACAATATTGGGTAGTTTTATATGACCAGTAGTATTAACCACTTCGAATTGCTTAATACTTTTAGGGAGATAGTGTGAAGAAGATGCAGGGTGGCAGAGGACGAGGTAGTCCTTTCTTCAGTTTTGGTGACCCCTTTACTGGTTTTGAGGGTATGCCTAGCCTTTTTGGAGGACGGGATCCATTTGATGACCCTTTCTTTAGACGCCCATTTGGTGGTATATTCCCGTCTGTCCCTGGTGGGAGTCCTTTCATGGACATGAATCCATTAGGATCAAGCCTATTTGGTCCAAGACCAAATCCTTTTATGGATGAACACGCATATAGAATCCATGAAAGCAGACCTTCGTTGCCAAATAATTCAAAGGGCCCGATAATTGAAGAACTGACCTCTGACGATGAAAATGAGCAACCGGACTCTGAAGACAGTCAGAAAGAGAATTCCGGAAAGCAACCATACGTTGAACATCCTGATGATGAATTTGAAGGTAAAGTGTGTTTTACTAATTGCCTGTCTGCTTTAAAGTTCCTATTATATCAATAGTAAATTACATAACTGGTTCATGTGGTTTGCGCAAAATTACAGAATTAGTCAATTAGTTCCTCGCCAATACTAATTGCGGATAGTCCCTAAAACACTGTTTTCTTTCATATTTGGTTCCTCTCTCTTTATCATTTACTCACTTAGGGACCAAAAGAAAACTAGTTACACTTTTGAGGTACCAAAAGTGAAATTAAATGCATACTCAAGGGACCTTATGTGAAAGAAAACAGTATTTCTATGGACCATATCCATAACTGATATCAGCGAGAGACCATTTTCTTAATTCTGAGAAAACCACACTTGTAGCAGCAGATGGACTAAAACATTTGAGTTCTGCTGCAAACTGGATATGTGTTATCTTCTAAAGGTTGCTAAGTAATCAACAATGATGCAAATGGATATCAGTCGTCTTATTGCAGGTAGAGAGTCAAGGGACTCGAGGCTGACACAGTTCGGAAATGACTTCAGTATGCTGAGTACCCGTTCAGGTCCTCAAGCTCAAAGCTTCACCTTTCAGAGCTCTACTGTTACATATGGGGGTTCTAATGGAGCATACTATACTTCCTCTACAACAAAAAGAACTGGCAGTGATGGAGTGAGTAATGTAAACATGTTTTCTGAAAATTTTCTTTTATATATGCATTAACTCTAACTGTATGCTATGTGGGATTTCAGTTGAGATTTGAAGAATATAAAGAAGCTGATTCAGTTACAGGCCAGGCAGCTCATAGGCTTTCAAGGGGAATTCATGATAAGGTATGTTTGTGATTGATTGCTAATGCCTTCTTATACGTCATATGTTTAGTTGTCTAATAAGCTGCGGTGTGCATGCTGCCAGGGGCATACTCTGTCAAGGAATCTAAAATCAGATGGTCAAGTGGATACAATGCAAGTGTTGCACAACATTAATGAAGGTATATATTTCGTACAAATTGCAACGCGGTCAGGAGGATATGATTTAGTGTTATAGTGAGTAATCGTGGCTTGGTTTTGGCCCTTTTTCAGATGAACTTGGTGGATTCGAAGAGGCATGGAACGGAAAAGCTAGGAAGCATCTACCTGGCTTGACTGGATCTAGTTCTCATCAAGGTATGTTACGTTGCAATATCAACCCATTTGTCTCTTAATTGGTTCTATTTGGGCTATGTTGTAATTTTAACGGGCAAACGAGTTAAGCTAATGGATTTAATTAAAAAGAAAATGGGTCAAACACGTTGAAAATGCATAAAAGAACAAATTCTATATCAACCCATTTGTCTCTTAATTGGTTCTATTTGGGCTATGTTGTATTTTTAACGGGCAAACGAGTTAAGCTAAAGGATTTAATTAAAAAAAAATGGGTCAAACTCGTTAAAAATGGGTCAAACACGTTGAAAATGCATAGAAGAACAAATTCTATATCACCTTATAGAAAAAGTCGGGTTATTTTGTAATCATATGCAGCACATGGTTGTTTATATCACAAAAATGTGTTTCCTGGTTGGTCAACCCAATCTGACACAAGCCAATAAGCCATACGTCGAATTTGTCCATATCTGACCGCCCATCATTCTAAGAGCACTAGGTATCGTGTTGACATTTAACATGTTATTGGTATGCCAACTCAGCGCCATCCCCTCCCCAATAACACACCAATCACTCAAACACCCCTCCCTCATAACACACCACTAACATGTTATTGGGTCCCACAAAATACCCCACTAAAAATAACACACACTCACAATACACAAAAAATACCCCACTAAAAATAACTTGAGGACTAGTATTGCAAATATATTAAGGACTAACGGTGTAAAGCAAGTGACAAATGAACTTAAAATGTAAAAAATCCAAACAAAAGGGTGGGAAAAAATAAGTAAAGAGAGTGGGAAAAGAAAAAAAAAATCTTTATCTTCTTCCTCCATCTCTCACAGCCACATCTCCATCAATTACCTGCAAATAAAAATTTAAAAACCCAAAACAAACACAATACAGAAACACAACACATAAACACAAAACTCATACAAACACAACACACAAATATAAAACCCACTTAAAAAAAAGAAAAAAAAAAGGAGGATAACCAATGGCGCCAGCCATTGTATTGGCGAAATCACCTTTGGCATACGAATGGTGGGTTGCAAGGTTCGGGAATGGCGCCGCCATCTGTCCTTGTTGTTGCGTTTGGCGAGTTAAAACCCTCCCTTACCGTGTGCTCTAATCTAAAAGTATGAGTGCCCATTTTCCTTCATTGTGTAATTATTTGGTATAAGGATTAAGTTCATCATATTCCTAGAGTTTGCTTTTACCTTTCACCCCCTGGTCATTTTTTTTACTGCCATCCTACATTAACCTTCTTTTAACACACTCTTCATTCTAACTGTCATTTTCAAACATCAAAACTGTTTCATTCGAGTCCATATGGTTTTAGGACAGCTGCTTTTTTCTTTATTTATTTTTTTCTTAGTTTTACGGCAATAGCTATAGCATAGTATTATTTCAGTTTGGCATACATTGACTGCAAAATACCCTGTTCATCTCTTATTAATGTTCTAGGGTTGGGCGAGCCAAGAAGGGGTGGTTGGGCACTGCCTTCAGTTGAGCACTCAGGGCAGGGGAATGATGGAAGTGTCTCTCGTTCACGTGTGGGTGTGAGAAGGAGACCGGATGCTGATGGTGAGCATGCCCAGTTATCAAAGATTAGGAGGCATTGAGATGATTGGGTGCTTGTTTGTTCAAGTTTCTTAGTGCAAGTTACAGCCGAATCTTTCCTAATTTTAAGATGAAAGTATATATTAATCGAATTGTTAGAAAGACAAGGCTATCCTGTCGGCTTGGCTAGCTTAGTAGAGATTTTGAACCACCATAGAATCTTAGATCCTTTCTAGTTTCTACCTATAATCCTTTTAGGCTTGCAACAGCAGCCGAAGCGTGTAAACTCATCTATCTCACAAAAGGCTGCCAAATATAATTATAGTAATGTATAAAATCGCCGATTAGGAGTAATTGGAGTTTTTTTGTTTGGTTTGTTTTTTTGTTAATCCATTTGCACAGCTTAGTTTCCAAGGTATATTCTATTGATCGACGAGTTTAGCACAAATTTAAATGCATAGAATGCTAGTACATTTCAACAAATTTTAACAATAAAATGAAAATTAAAATAGCCGACAACTATTAAAAGAAAACTGAAAAATGCACATTAAAACGTCGCTTATATTTTTTTTGTAGTATAGGAATGAAATTCTAGGGTCGTCGTGTTGTCTTGAGATCACGCCCACGTCTAATGAAGATACCATGATACAACATCTACGCATTCTTACCGACTGTTGCCACAGGGCAGAGGTGTTGCTAGTTAAGAATAAATAGGTATGCCAAGATGATTAATCAAGCCCTTTAAGTATATGAGAACCAAAATTTACCAGTTGATCTAACCCATCTCTGAAGGTTAATATCTGATATCTTCCTTATCTGATTCATTCACTATCCCACCTTCCATTTCTCTTTAAAAAAAATTTCTTTTTCATATCCTCATTCCAATCTTCAAGATCTTCATCACTTGGCTGCAACCTCCTACTAATAAACCTGTCCACAATCTTCTGTTTTTGAGGTGTCATAAAAACTGGAAAATCTGCATCATAATCATCTTGCAGTACAACAAACTTATTAGAACTTTTCTATAGAATCCAATGGGAATTAAGCCTGAATATTCTAATATTTGATGTTGACAAAATTGGAGTTTCAGTTTGACTTGCTAAAGTCAGCGTTGATATGGATACAACTCGAGTTAAAATTACATAGTAGACTATCAGGGGCCAAGTCAACTAGATCATGTTGATAGCTAAAAACGATAAACAAACAGTCAAGACACGTCACATATGATTGACATATACGATGGTTGTTGGTTTCATTATCATTATCAAATGAATTCTAATAGTATCGCGCCTTTATTTATGAGTAACAGCCTCAGTTGAAAAATGAGTAAAACAAAACAACTGTTATTCATAATTAATTCAATAAAGTTATACAATGAAGCAAAACCACACCTAATCAATTTAAACCAGTTGGTACCACTTTGGTTCTGGTTAGAATTCCAGGAACAAAATACAGCAAACATGTTCTCAGCATAGATGTAACCAACAAAACAAAATGAAAAGGTTGTATAAAAACAATGACCGGACAATATTTTACAGACAAAAAAGTTACCATTTACACAAACAAATGAATATGGGGATGACACTTATTGTTGATGTACAAAATTAACAAGCTAACAGGAAGCTGATAATAAATAACAAAAAACTGAAGCATGAAATGCCAAGCACATGTGGCCAAGACAACTTTTTTCTCAAAGAAAGCTTCAAGTAGGAGTGGTTGGTTGTCTGGATTGTGAGAATCATTATTTTGTGGATCAAGAGGCGGCTGACCCTCGTTGTTGGAAGGGCTTTCAGGGTTTGATTCCTCATTTGGAGCATCCTCTCTATCATCTTTTGGTTCACTTGAGCCTCCAGCACCACTACCACTGCCACCATCATCGCCAGTCTTTGGAATTCCTGGAACCAAATCTTCACGAGCTTCAACACCAACCCGTCTCAGATGTAACTGTCACCACATTAATTACCACTTATAATATACCTTTTGTTTGGACCACCACCTCCAATTGGCTTCGACTTTAGATTTTTTTTATTTTAGGGGGTCTCATTCTTATGGTGTGAAAGCAAAGAAAAGTTTATTTTTTTCTGGGTCATGTTTAGTCCATGATGTAAAAAGATACATGATAATAATACTGAAAAAAACTGCTATGTACCTTAAGATGCAGATTAACTTCATCTGGGCGTGACAAAAATGGAAAATCGCCACCACTTTTAATGTATGCTCTTCTTGCACCAGGAAACCTTTCACTTACTTCATCTTTAAGTTGCTGAGGAATTGCACATTTGTCGTTTGTCTATAAAAATAAGAATAAAGAAACAATACATCTATTAATATACTGTAACTTCTAGTGAAAGACAAAACAAGAACAGTAACTGAAAATTTGATTGGCAAGATCAGTCAAGATATTTGTAATAATAAATGCATATGTTGCCTATAGTTATAGAAGCATACATCCACTATCGTGATCAAAGAATCTGACAGCATAAGTGGTCCAACCAAAGCAGCATCACTTGTTAAGGTCAATCTAGAAGCCAAGTCCTCCCTTGATAGAGTCTCAACCTGCACGTTCATAAGCTCAAGGTCATTTTGGTGATTTAGATTTTTTTCCTTACAAGAGTTTATGTGAGTAGATGAATAATACATCGATGTTGTAAAGTAAAAATTCACCTGTGCAACAACGAAGTCAACAGAGTCAGCGATAAACGGTTCATGTGGACCACTTGGGATTCCTGTTAAGACGTATCGTTTCAGCAAAAAGGAAGGGTCCAACTAACACTGAAACAGGAAGAGCATATATGGAAACGAGTTAGTATTCCTTTTACACTTCATCCATTTCTTGATGCAGAATGATTTAGTCATAAATTAACAGTGTTGAAGTAAAGACAGTTTAGGCGAAAGTAGAAGCTACAAATAGTATATATTTACAGAAATATCAGTAGATGATATCAGAAACGCACATCAAGACTAGCAGAAAAGATATTAATAAATATGGGAACATACACAGGAGCCCAAGGCATGGCAGCTGCAAAATATTTGGTCTCCAAAAATGCATTCGAGAGTACCAATGACTTTACTCGTCGTGGTCGATGTTGCGCAAAAAGTAGTGCTAAGAACCCCCCAAGCGAAGTACCATAAAGATGTATCTGTTACACAAAGACCTATCAGCCAACTAAGTTTTTCGAATCAACACTTGACTAACAAAGTTCTACAAGAATAACATGAAATAATAACAACAGCCAAATTGCAGTCATTCTTATTTTTTCCTACAATTGTCAAGACTTCAAGCTCTAATTTTTACTGAGATAAGATTTCTCAAAAAATATCACCAATATTATACCGACTCATTTATCTATATGCCTAATTTCATACATGAAGTGGTCTCAAGGAGCACTGTCGTAAAAAACGAATTGTTTATATAAATAAAGTGAGAAGAATCTTACATGATGCACGTCAATAACATCCAAAAACTTCTCAAATGCTTGAACCCAGTCCTGACTGTTCCATACGCGAGGAATATCAATAGAAATCACTCTATAACCCTGAGAAAGAAAGTAAATAAACAAAAGATTTCAGTTACCAAAACCTAAAAATTATGGCAAACTTCCATTTTTAAACACTAAACCACGTTTTATCTCTCAGGCTACAAAGCCCTGAGCAGTGAAGATACAAAATTATAAAATAATAAATCAAACACATTTGCTATTGCAACTAAATACATATTCCATGTACAGATATGTTTTGAGTTTCCATATATACCTAAAACTTTGTTATATGTTCTTAACTTTCATTTTTTGTCAACAATGATAAAGTTGAGATAACAATATTAAAAAATTCAAAATGAAAATGTAATAACCATGACTCACCTTCATCGAGAGTGCCATAATTTGTTTGTAGTAGACATCTGCAGTACCAGCAGTGCCAGGAATACATATCAGGGGAGGCACTACTTTAGGGCCAAAGTCGTAATATCTCCATTGCTTCGTACCAATCTGCAAAACATATATTGAACTTAGGGGTGTTTAAATTTACGATTTGCGAGCTTTTAATTTTTTCACTGCAACTTGAAGGCACAATGATTATATGATCAGTGTTTAATGTTTGAATTAACAAACTCTGCATCTAATTATATGACTAATTTAAGGTTCAAATAACCAATTTTAAAAATCAGTTACAAACCAGCTGCAACAAAAATGATTGTCTAACGGTAAAGTAAATTACTTGCCCTTTTGAGGCAATATATCTATTTATTCTATAAATAATCAGATTTGCCCAGACTAAAACATTTGATCATCTTATTAGCCTAAGCACGTTCACACACCATATTTTGCAGACCATGTAAGCTAAACCTAATTTCTACTTATTCAGTATCGGATGATCAATTTCATAACGCACATACAATCCAAACCCCTTTAATAATTCAAGATCATTAAGGCTTCAACAGAACAATGCGATTTTGCAGGAAAGTAGCAGTACAAACAACGAAAGTCAACCCAGTATTCTTTTCCAACTCAGATCCGATGGTCAATTTACCAACTCAATTAGTGTTTGTATTACTAGCAATATAACATGAACCATCCAAGTATCGACAGGAACTCAAGATCGTGCCATTAAATCCCAGTTTTTTCCAACCACGTTCTAAATACTTCAAAAAAAGTTGACCTATATTTATAAATAGGAAGCAAGCCCATTTAGCAATGGCTCACCAAAGATAGAAGATGAATAAATTGTGCGCTTATTCATATTTTTTAACACATCTAGAACAGAACTCACTAAGAAAGCATATTAATAATATATCACTCACCAAATCATATCAATTGCGTTTAGTGCTTTCCTTTTAGGAGTCATACTCGAAAAATTGTATTTCTAGTAGAAAATGGTTTTGTAATTACTTTGGGAAGCATATCATTAATGCCCATACATATTATTGATCTTACGTAATAACCATGGATTTAAAAACTAAGGTAATGACGTCTATCAAATCAAAATCAGAAAACACCAATGAGTTTAAGGGCTATATAAAATAGCCGAATATAAATATTAAAAATTAAGTATTCACTCAAACTTGACCTCGATAATAGAAAAATTCATGACCGCACATAAATGTTTAAAGCAGAGAAAAATGGTGGTGGGTTTGGGGCATCCTAAAAGGCCAAAACGGGAAATTCTTTAATTAATGGTCGCTGAAATTACGTGTCCTTCAGAATCCTATTTGGATACGAAGTGATGGTTTAAATAACGTTTGACAATCGCTCACCAGTATATCAATATAAGAATATCAGCATTAGCAACCAGCTAAATGTCTCCCATCTTGAGTTCTAGAAACTCATTGTCACTTAATAGTTAAGCTGCCGCTACAGAGAGGACGTCTGCCATTAATTGGACTATAATCTAATCGCGCTCTATAGATGTATTTCCCAAGTAATTCATAACAACCAAACTTTAATCTCAGATCAGTAAACCTTAACTAGTTAGTAAGGTTGTGACATATTTTCTGCAATTTTAAATTTGTGTTGCCATTGTTATTGTACACGTGCCTGATAACATTCCATAACTTCATCACGACTTGATCCACCACCATAAGGTCACAAAATTTAAGAAATTTTTGTTCATAATATGATCATAATTCAACTGAATATACAAACTCAAAACCACTATTTCGACACGATCTTGATATAAACCAAAGCCCAACATTCTTCTATCTATAGCACTTAAAATAAAGTAGAATATTTCTACTCGATAACCCGATTCAAAGACACAAATAATCCCATTGATCTGAAAAATACTAAACCACACAAAAGGGTTTTAACTTTTAACATAAACCAACAATCTAAAAATACCCAAGATATATAAATTATCAATCTATACATATAGAATTAACTAAAACATCCAAACAACTCATAATTCATAATTAAAAAAAAAGAATTGATAATGAAAAACATACAGGGATCTTGTGAAGAGGGACTTGAGACTTGAAGTAGATGTAATCACCAGGGGCTGAAAACCCACCTTTCATTGCTGTAAAATTTTATAAAAAATGTTCCATTAACTAGTGTAATAAAGATTTTTAATGTGTTTTAAGATTGATCGTAAAATGGGTTTTGGTGATGATTGATTGGAAAAGGTGAGCCACGTGAGATCGGGACCCTCTGAATATGAATGAGTCCACCACACTGACAACAGGTAAGCAAAACTCTTCAATATAATTTTAGCGAAAATTACTGTAGTACCCTTTTTTTATTAGTGTGTGTCTGCACATGCCCTCACTATTCCTCCATTATTAAATCTACCCATCAATGTCAGGTATATATTTCCCCTACATGCACGACACACACATGTAGGGTTGAGATTACATTTAAAATTAATTCAAACACAATGTCGCGTAGATTTTTTCCATACATACACGACATTAAATTTTTATTCAAACCTTAGTACTATTTCACACAATGTCGTGTAAAAAGCTTCCCTACATACATGACACAAAAATCTTCAATGATCAAAATTTACAGAAAGCACCCTTTAACTTTTTAATAATTATAACTTTTTTATATAACAAGCTTTATTTGTCAAATATTTAAAGAAATATCTAAATTTGTTAATGAAAAAATATCGTTGAAGAGCTTTGAATTAGCTAACAAAAGCTATATTGATATGTTTTTTTACGCACGATTTTATAAAAATGTGTAATAGAATAGAAGGAATGATGAATGAGCTTTCTTGTAACATCTTTTTGTCTTCGTCCTTTGATCATTTGCAAACAAATAATACAAGGAGTTATTTGAATTTGATACCAAATATGAATTAGAACTTCTTCCATAGCTATTAGATAATTAACTGCAAGTTAAATGATTTCTTGTTTTAGTGAAAACAAGAGTCCATTGGACTTTGGAAGTATATGTATGTATGTGTATATATATATATATATATATATATATATATATATATATATATATATATATATATATATATATATATATATATATATATATATATATATATATAAAACTTTAACATTTTTATAAAATCGTCATGTACGTCAAAGATATCAATATTAGAACGTTTCTGTTCGTAATTTCTTCAGAATCGATATTTTTCATTGAATTTCCTAGATATTTCTTTAAATATTTGACAAATAAAGTTTGTTATATAAAAAAGTTGTAATTATTAAAAAGTTAAAGGGTGTTTTATGTAAATTTTGAACATTGAAGATTTTTGTGTCGTGTATGTAGGGAAGTTTTTTACCCGACATTGTGTGAAATAGTACTAAGGTTTGAATAAAAAATTAATTTCGTGTATGTATGGAAAAAATCTACACGACATTGTATTTGAATTTATTTTAAATGTAATCTCAACCCTACATGTGTGTGTCGTGTATGTAGGGGAAATATATACCCGACATTGATGGGTAGATTTGATAATGGAGGAACAGTGAGGGCATGTGCAGACACACACTAATAAAAAAGGGTACTACAGTAATTTTCGCATAATTTTATTGCACTAATTTCCTTTCTTTTTTTTTGCTTTCGCGAAACTTGACAAGTAGCAAAACTAAGAGGGTTATTTGTTAAATAAAAATGTGTGGTAATTTAATTGTATATGTAATTATAAAACATAACATGACGTAAAAAGATATATATTAACATAAAAGTTATTTAATAAATAAAAAGGAAAAGTAATTTGAGAGCCAAAATGTTAGCGGCTAGATCTAAATCAAATGCTTATTAATAAATCGTTTTGAATGAAAGCGGTTACAAACGATTTAACCGTTAGTTGTTTGTTGTCAAACAATCATTATATTTAAACCGTTAGTCGGTTGTCGCTGATCTTTCCAAAACGCTCACAAATATTTGGTACCTACGCGGCTACGCCAGTCCATCCACCTGCCGACCCACCAACACCTACGGCTCAATCCTCGAATATATCACAACCATCTGTGTCTCCACCAAATATTAACCAACCCTCACTAGTACAGCCCACAACAGCCCAAAACCCGAATTCAAACCTGGTGTCTGTTCATCCCATGCTCACACGTTGTCGTGTCTAGACAAATCGTCCTCCTGATCGTCTTACTCTTCATGTGTCTTCCATTTCTCCTTTACCAAAGTCATATACAGATGCGTTTAATGATCCAAATTGGCAAAATGCTATAAATGACGAATATAATGCGCTTATTAAAAATAAAACTTGGACTCTTGTGCCCTGACCCACGGACGAAAATATTGTTCGTTGTATGTGGTAGTTTCGCCATAAGTATTAGCTGTGGCACTCTTAGTCATTATAAGGCTCCTCTTGTTGCGAATGATAGTATGCAATTAGATGGTATTGATGTTGATGATACCTTTAGTCCGGTTGTCAAACGGGCATTATTCAGACTGTTCTTAGTTTGGCTACTTTTCGGCATTGGCATGTTCATCAGCTTGATGTAAAAAATGTCTTCTTATATGGAGATTTATCTGAGACTGTTTACATGCATCAGCCTCCAGGGTTTTGGGATTCTACACATCCTGATTATGTTTGTCTATTAAAGAGGTCTCTCTATGGGCTCAAGCAGGCCCTTCGGGTTTGGTTTCAGCGGTTTGTAGCTTATATTACTCGAGTTGGGTTTGCTTACAGTCGATGTGACTCCTCGTTATTTATTTACCGACAATGGACTGACACTGCTTATTTATTATTGTATGTTGATGATATTGTTCTCACTGCTTCTTATGAGCTTTTGTTACAACGGATTATTGCTTCCTTACATTAGGAATTTTCTATGACAGACCTCAGATCACTTAATTATTTTCTGGGTATTTCTGTTACATCGGATTCTTTGGGGATGTTCTTATCTCAGCGTAAGTATGTTGTTGAGATTCTTAAATGGGCTCATATGGTCACATGTAATCCCTGTCGGACTCCTGTGGATACTGAGTCTAAACTGGGTGATGGTGGTGATCCGGTATCTGATCTGACCTTATATCGGAGTCTTGCGAGGGCGCTTTAAAATCTCACTTTGACTTGCCTGGATATTTCTTATGCAGTACATCAGGTTTGTTTATATATGCATGATCCTCGTGAGCCTCATTTTTCGTCTCTTAAGCGGATTTTGAGATATGTTCGTGGTACTTTGTATTATGTGTTGCAGTTGTTTTCGTCATCTACTACATCTTTGGTTGCTTATTCGAATGCAGATTGGACAGGTTGCCCTATCACTCGGAGATCGACTTCCGGTTATTGTGTTTTCTTGGAAACAACTTACTCTTTAAGTCCTCTAAGCGTCAACCCACGCTTTCTCATTCTAGTGGTGAGTTAGAGTATCGTGGTGTTGCCAATGCTGTTGTTGAGACTTGTTGGTTAAGGAATCTTCTACATCAGTTACATACTCCTTTGTCTTCCGCTATGCTTGTTTACTGTGTTGACAACATCAACGTACGAAGCACATCAAGACAGATATTCATTTTGTTCGGGATTTAGTTGATGTTGGTCAGGTTTGAGTTTTTTTATGTTCAATCTCGTTATCAGTATGCATATATTTTTCACTAAAGGCCTTCCTTCATCTTTGTTTGAAGAGTTTCGTATCAGTTAAAGAGTCCGGTGTCCTCCCGCTCAAACTGTGGGGGAGTGTTAGTCGATGTTAGTTGTATTGGGTTATTATTATTTGTATTGGGCTCAGCCCCGAGTTCTAGATCATTCCCTATAGATCTATTTATGTACCGATACTTAGGGGTGGCAATCGAGTCGTGTTCGTGTTGACCTATTCGGGTTCGCGTGTTGGCGGGTTGGTATAACCTCTACCCAAACACGACCCATTTATTAATCGTGTCAAGAACTCAACCCTAACCAAGACCTGCATAACACGTGTAACCCGTTTATGACCCATTTAACCTGTTTAACTAAATAGGTCAAGCAGTGAATAAGGTTGATGGTTTGTTATTTTAACTAGTTTAAATGCGAAATGATATAAGGATCTAAAATATAATAAAAATAACATACAAATAACTATACCACAATTTTCAGAGTTATAAATGTCAATTTCAATGATATTTGAGGTATAATCGTAATTCACTCATATTAAATATATAAAAAAAACATACATTTAATCCACATCCAAAATAAAAAACTATGTTATATTTTTTATTTTTTGAGTTTGTATACTTAAAAGGATTCACGGGTTGACCTGTTTAATATTTACTCAACCCAAACACAACTCGTTTATTAAACGGGTTAGACGGGTTGACCTGTTTTTTACCCAAACCTGTTTATTATCAACCCAAACCCGTTTAACTTCGTGTCGTGTTCGCCGTTTATCGATGTTTCGAAAAATTAATACCCCGCCACGATACTTGGATGGAATGCAATACAGAATATTGAGTCTTACAGTTAATTGTATATTATTAGGCTAATGATTTGTATACTCCAATTTCTTATTTGTACACTCAAATCTGTGCATTAAGCAGTTGTATATTTATCATATGCAGCTTTATCGATTTGTACATTTGAATGTACAAATAATAAATGAAGTGTACCAATCAATACCCATATTATTAGCCCAATATTATTAAGTTGTCATCACTTGTTTAGCTTTTTGATTACTCCATTGTATAATATATTAACTAATCTCGTCTAACAGTTATGTGGAATCCGAAGTTTTCCGTCACCAAAAAAGACTGGTAAGATTGTCTCATATAAGACAAAATAAAATTAAAATTCCCAAAGTAAGATATGATCAAAACTACACATCAAGTTATAGTGCTTTTAATTTTGAGATGATAATTTCAAATGTTTGGAAAAGTGACCGTGGTCTTAACTATTACGGAGTATTATTATTATTATTATTATTATTATTATTATTATTATTATTTTTTATTTATTTATTTATTTATTTTTATTATTATTATTATAAAAACTCAAAGGATTACAAAAGATTAGTGGGGAGCCTCGAAACCAACTGAGCTCCCACACCTCTAGCAATAGTAAAACCAATCCTATTAAAGATATGAACTGCTTGCACGCTCCAATGTCCTCGGTCAAGGAGAATCGTCGAATACGCTTTTAAGTAAGGGATCGTGATCTTTCAAGTTCTCCAAAAGAAGAAAAGGAGAATGGAAGAAACCCATATCCAATATCCGCACATTTAGCATCGTATTTGACCCGTTTACGCTGCGCAGCATCACTGATCGCTCGCCCTGGTATAAAATCAATCAAACCGGATTGCGTCAAAGGCGTGGGTTGAAACAGTCGTCTTAAGGCCCCAAGTATAAGATTTAAAAGATTTGGACTAGGCACAATAAAACTTAAAGCCCAGCTTAAGAGCACAAGGTATCGGAGGAACCATTAACACGTTATTGGTATGCCAACTCAGCGCCACATCATACACCTTCTAATAACATACCAATAACTAAAACACCCTCTTTCATAACACATCACTAACATGTTATTGAGTCTCACAAAATACCCACTAAAAATATCCACTCACTCACAATACAAAAAAAAACACACACAAACTTACATTTGGCTTAAGCCATTTGAGTGGCTCAATTCCTTTTAACATCATTTTGGCACTTTGCCTGGTAAGGCAATTGGCACGCCAAAAGAAAAGAAAGATGCATTTGGCATGTTAAAACAACTCCTTACCGTATGCTCTAAGATGATACAGAATGTGTTCTAAACCCATGTGTTCATAGCCCTTAAGCCAATATACAAAAAAGACGTGAAGAGCCGTCTCTCATTTCATTCACAAGTTCACATGGGTATATAGAATTAAGAAGAGATTAAGTTTAGCTTACGTTTCAACAACAAAGTGTAAACTTGACAGGAATTACTGCATTTTTCTTGTTTGAGCCTTTGGAAATAAATGATTAAAAGTGCTCCGCCAACAATACGTTGTTCAGTTGTTGTTTAATGGCCATTAAAGAATATAATAAAATTATAACAATAATCACAATCATCAGAGTTCAGAGAAGATCCATCTAGGCATTCCATCGATGGGAACATCATCATATGTAGACTAAGAATAATTTTAAGTCTGCTTAGCCAAATTTACAAACATAAATAATGTGTCCTTTTGATTTTAATGTGTGCATTAATAGCCTATACAATAAGATTTTGGTTCACTACGTCCCCTACCTCGTTCCTTCTTGCATTGTCATTGTTGTCCCCTCGACTCAAAGGTTTTAACTTAAATGTTTTTATTATCAAAGAGGTGACAGTTAATATTGGTAAATGTGGTGATTTTTTCACTACTTTGATGGTTTAATCTTAGAACTTTTCCGTATTTTTTTGTTCCCTATACTTTCTTTAGAATTAGATTGAACCAACCAACTCTATCTGCTTATACAATTAAATGTTAGAAAATAGGGTTAAGAGTGTCACGGTAATATTAGGATGTGTTTGTTTTAACAAGAAAAATGTCTTACTAGCCAGAAACGGTGGGGGAGGGGTTGATAGCGGGTGCTAGCCCCCGCTCAATAAGCCCAACTTCATTAATAAGTGTATGAAATCCAAAGCCCAACTTACAATAAATATGTGTCACCCCTCCTAATTATCTTGGGGCAAATTAAATAAAAAGAACTCGTGTTTTCGAGTAAATCAAATTTCATAAACGACTCAGGCATTCTATTTCAGTCATAACGTAACAATTAAGATAATTACACTGTTTCTTTTATGCGTTTCCATCTTTTTTATCGTAACAACAATTAAAATGCTAATATTTGGTTGTTTCACGTTGTTAGTCTTGTTTTATCTTTTACTGTATTATCTAGATTTGTATACGGAGTAGTAAATTAACGGTAAAGTGTCAAAGTAGGCAAAACAATTAACATACTGGTATAATTTTTGGTTTGTGATGGGTTGAATGTATTTGAGATATATCGATCCATAAATGATAAAGGGAGGTGATACTCACACCACATTTTTTGATGAATACATCACAATCTGTGCATTACAGTTTGTACCGTACAACACTGTAATGCACAGATTGTGGTGCATTAATCAAAAAATGTGGTGTGATTATCAATTCCCAATGATAAATCACTTGATGACCTTTAATGGTAAATTTGTTCCATTGAGAATATATTTTACTCAATTCAGCTGATTGTAAGTTTATTTCATTTTGAATATATATCATTGCTCACTAACTTTTACAGATTATAATTTTGTTATGCAATTTGTATTACATCGTGAAGACTTGACAATTTAGTTGTTAAATGCGGCTCTCCTCAACTAAAAATCATAGCTCCGCCTTTTTATTAGCATTTTATCTCTTACTCGGTTAAAAGCAGTCAAACTTTGAGTTGTTTGTTTTGTCTTTTTGAGTAAGACGCGGACAAACATATTGTCTTTTACCAAATAAGAGGTGGGAACTTGTCTTAATGCATGTGTAATAATCTTTTATTATCATAAATTTAGAATATGTATTAAGATAATTTATTTAAAGGTTTATTGAGTTTGTAATGTATGATAAAAATGTTTTATTTTATGTTTATAAACAAGGATTCCCACCTGCGAGTTGCTGCGGAGTATTTGTACATGTTAGTGTTATCGGTTTAATTTTTGCCTAAGTTTAATTGTTGCTGATTTACGGCTGGTATTATTCTCCAAAATTAATTTTATAGCTTCACGATATTCTCATTTTTGCTAGAAATTATTTATTTTTGAAAATAAATGGAATAATTTGTGTCTAAAAGTTATAAACGTAACAAAAATCAACATGTTGGGACAACATTGACTAAGTCTCTCTTATATTTTAATGACGACAAATAAACCTTCGCAACAAATAAAATCACAAACGTTTGCAAAAAACCAAGTCATTCCTTAATTGGAGTTGGTGACGCGCCGGAGCGCCAACAGCGCGTCAGCTTTCTGTTAAGGAACGACTCGATTTTTGAAAGTCAGCTTTCCCCTTATCCGACAAATGTGGTTCTTTCATTACAGGTATGCATATGATAATTGAGTTAACACTCGAAACAAGTTTTAGACTTAGAAGGATACCTAATCAAGACCTCCCCTTTTTGACAAAACACCAACTCAATTTATTTTACAAAAAGCATCTAGCCAAGGCCAAACTCTTTTTCCAAACCTAGGACATTCATACTTTCAAAATAACATCAAATAAAGTATTCATATGACCATAATCTGTGTGTACGTCTTCTCTAATCACGTAACGGGTTTACTTCCTTATTGGTCAAACTAAGTCAAGGTCTCTTTGTAACACCCCGCCTTTTCGGAGCGTTAAACCCTCTTATTTACCTTTATATCAGCGGAAGCGTCTACTCATACTCGGTCACAATTAATCTCTTGATTCCTAAAAGCAGCTCATCTGGGTTGAAATTTTTAAAAGAGTTTTGGGTCAGCCAAAGGCCTAGTGAGAATTCATGGTTTTCACGTACAAAACAATTCATATAAAATCCAACTTATTAAACAATCATGCAATTTGTTCAAATATCATATAAGTGTTATTCAGTATAGCATATTCTTAATCAATTCAAATACCAACAACTCAATATAAACCAACAATTCAATTTATATCACGTTATAACATATACCAACTATTTATATTTCCGTTCGATTCAACGGTTCCAACGATTCAGCATGTACCCGTTCGGTTCAACGGTTCCAACTTATTCATATCTCCGTTCGGTTCAACGGTTCCAACTTATTCACATTTCACAGTTCAATTTTCACAATTTAACAGTTCACAATTCACGATTCACAATTTAACGATTCACGATTCATAATTTAACGGTTCACGGTTCACGATTCAACATTTATATATCTCATCATATAAATATGGCAAATTCACAACTTTCACATAGTATCAAATAAACAGAACACGTAGCAAATAATGATCATTCAAACAAGTTTGCATGATAACATCTTTTCAACAAAAAGTGCAACCCAATTTAAAAGCACATGAAAACTCACCTCGTAATATCGATCTTATAGCTTTCACTTCCTGTTCAAACAAGTGTCCTACAACCCAACCAAATAATTCTATAACTTATAGCGTCCATTATAGAAGCACATAACACACTAACCGATTGGATGAGTTCCTTAAACGTTAATATCTCGTAACATTAGTTTATCTTTTACCTCATTATTATTCAAATTTCTAATACATATACAGTGTATGAAAGCCTATAGTTTAGTACCAAAGAGCTATGCTAGGTAGTCATTGTTAGCTCACCATTATAATATGGATTTTTTTAACCCAATAGTTAACTAAACATGTAACACTTAGCCAAGTTAACAAGACATTCTCATTTATTTTAAATTCTTCTTCTCAGCTAACACATATACATACCTTTATATTATTTTATAAAACAAAAGTAAGACTTATTCAACCGTTAACAGTAAGAAATTCACCAAGCCATTTATGTATCTCATTGTTCATTATTTTAGAAACTGATCATTGAACAAATGATTAATTTACTACTCTAACTCACACAATAAAAATAATATATCTTTTGACACCAAGACACTAAAGCAGTACCAACACACGACAATTAAAAAGGACTATCTTTTGGATATCAAAATACGTTAACGTCACTCGAAACTCGGCCAATTGTACTCTACATACTTACAGTTCTAACAACCAACTTTATTCATAAGCTAAAACGGAATTTACCTCACAATGAAATACACTTTCACTCGAGCACCTTGAATGTAAACTCTTTGGTTTGTCTCCGCCGTTCTTAGTTTTTCTTTTATTTTAGGTTATGAACATCTATCTAATGAAACTGTGGCAATAGTTTTATTGATGGACTCTGCCAGCGAAACGGACGTAAAAAACATCATACCCACGTATATGACCTTTTTTTTTCTTCTTTATTTTGTTTCTTTTTTTTTAAAGTTTACGTAGTCCTATAATATTGACCCTCATACTTTTATTTCCTTTCACTCTATAACCTTTCATGTTTTATAAGTTTCAAATTAACATGTCTATATAACTCATTAAAATTCAGGTTATTACAATCTCACCTTCTTAAAAGAATTTCGTCCGCGAAATTTAACCTAAAGAAGACACCTTGTCATAACATTATGTTCTTTCAATATTTGAAACTTTATTATTCAACTAAAAGTTCAACTATTACCAAAAATGTTTTCAACACGCATAGAAGTGAAGGTTTCATCAAAATAAACCATACTTAATGATTTGAATACATCAAAATGCATAATCCTAAAATAATCGAAAAGGTACTACTAGACGTTACATGCTTCTTTATTATCTTATTTATTATGCGGAGTGTCCCGAGCATTCTTAGTAGTCAGTTGAAAAACTCTTCCCTTTGTCTTCAGTGGTTGAGTATCTTTGTACTCCACTCGGTTGCCGCTGTATCCGATTTTCTCTTGGGGATCAAGAGGCTTCCATTAAGGACAATCATCAATCTTGTGTCCCGATTTCTTACATCTAAAACAAACCCAATCAGCTTTACAGTCCTTTGTTGCATGTCCCGGCTTCCCACAATTACGACAATCCTCATACTAACATTTCCCCCTGTGTGTCTATTTGCATATCGTGCATGGTTTATACTCACTTGCATTTTCCAGTTTCTTACCAGTTATTTTGATCTTTTTCATGTCATCATCCCGATTCTCTCTCTTTTTTTTGTTGTCTCCTCCCTCTTCTAGTTGACGACTATTCTCTTTCTCAACCATCAAGGCAAGTTCCACGGCTTCTTGAAAAGTTAAGGGTCTTGCTTGTTGAACTGGACCCCTAATCCCTGCTCGTAAACCCTATATGTATCGTTTGATTCTTCTTTCCTCAGTGGCTACCTTGTATTTTGCAAATCTTGCTTTTTCATTAAACTTTGGCATGTATTTCGGGACTGTCATATCATTCTGTTGTAGTTTCAAGAATTCCTCCTCAAGCTTATCCATCAATCCTTGGGGACAATAATTTTCCATGACCAACTCTTCAAATTGTTCCCATGTCCAACTCTTCAAATTGTTCCCATGTCATAGCACTCACAACTTCATTACCACGAGCGATCTTGATCATATTCCACCAATGTCGCGCTTCTCCTTTAAGCAAATGGGATGCATACTTAACCCTTTGTCCACGTGAGCATTCACTAATTTCAAAGATGTCCTCTATCTCCTTCAACCAATTGGTGACAATCACAGGGTCGCTATCTCCATGAAATTCGATCGGTTTGAAGTTTAAGAAGGACTTGTAGCTACATCCGTCTCTCTGGGCTTCTTCATTTCTTAGTCTCTCAGCATCTTTTGCGTTTTTCCTATCTTTTTCAGCATTTCTTTTCCTTTCTTGCTCCTCTGCAGCTCTCTTATCTTCCATTGCTTTTCTTCTCCTCTCAGCATCTTCATTTGCCTTTTTCTTCTTCTCAGCCTCTTCTGCAGCTTTTCTAGCTTCTTCTGCCTTCCTAAAGTTTTCTTGACTTTTAGCCAGAATAGTGGGCATGTATTCTGACATAATCCTTATGATTACGTTACTTAGTTCCCCTTTGGTAACAAGCACATCTTAGTTCTTTCCTGGATGTTGCTTGGACCCACCGCCACCCTTTCCTTCCATTTCTCTGTGCCTTGAAATTCACAAGAATATTTAAAAGACGAGTATATTTAACTATTACTAGATATATATTAAGACAATGTTTCAGTTTGGGTCTATATCTATATAAAGGCATCTAATTCATCTTAAAAGACAACTATTACCCTTTATCTTTAATGTGCCTAGAGGGCATAAAGTATCAAACCTTTTCTCATCTGAAATACTTAATCTAGGTTTAAGACTAGGTTCCTAACACCTAATTCACTTAAACCTAAGGCTCTGATACCAACTGTAACACCCCGCCTTTTCGGAGCGTTAAACCCTCTTATTTACCTTTATATCAGCGGAAGCGTCTACTCTTACTCGGTCTCAATTAATCTCTTGATTCCTAAAAGCAACTCATCTGGGTTGAAAATTTTAAAAGTGTTTTGGGTCAGCCAAAGGCCTAGTGAGAATTCATGGTTTTCACGTACAAAACAATTCATATAAAATCCAACTTATAAAACGATCATGCAATTTGTTCAAATCTCATGTAAGTGTTATTCAGTATAGCATAGTCTTAATCAATTCAAATACCAACAACTCAATATAAACCAACAATTCAATTTATATCACGTTATAACATATACCAACTATTTATATTTCCGTTCGATTCAACGGTTCCAACGATTCAACATGTACCCGTTCGGTTCAACGGTTTCAACGATTCATATTGCCATTCGGTTCAACGGTTCCAACAATTCATATTCCCGTTCGGTTCAACGGTTCCAACTTATTCATATCTCCGTTCGGTTCAACGGTTCCAACTTATTCACATTTCACAGTTCAATTTTCACAATTTAACGGTTCACAATTCACGATTCACAATTTAATGATTCACGATTCATAATTTAACGGTTCACGATTCACGATTCAACATTTATATATCTCATCATATAAATATGGCAAATTCACAACTTTCACATATTATCAAATAATCAGAACACGTAGCAAATAATGATCATTCAAACAAGTTTGCATGATAACATCTTTTCAACAAAAAGTGCAACCCAATTTAAAAGCACATGAAAACTCACCTCGTAATATCGATCTTATAGCTTTCACTTCCTGTTCAAACAAGTGTCCTACAACCCAACCAAATAAATCTATAACTTATAGCGTCCATTATAGAAGCACATAACACACTAACCGATTGGTGAGTTCCTTAAGCGTTAATATCTCGTAACATTAGTTTATCTTTTACCTCATTATTATTCAAATTTCTAATATATATACGAGTATGAAAGCCTATAGTTTAGTACCAAAGAGCTATGCTAGGTAGTCATTGTTAGCTCACCATTATAATATGGATTTTTTTAACCCAATAGTTAACTAAACATGTAACACTTAGCCAAGTTAACAAGACATTCTCATTTATTTTAAATTCTTCTTCTCAGCTAACACATATACATACCTTTATATTATTTTATAAAACAAAAGTAAGACTTATTCAACCGTTAAAGTAAGAAATTCACCAAGCCATTTATGTATCTCATTGTTCATTATTTTAGAAACTGATCATTGAACAAATGATTAATTTACTACTCTAACTCACACAATAAAAATAATAAATCTTTTGACACCAAGACACCAAAGCAGTACCAACACACGAAAATTAAAAACGACTATCGTTTGGATATCAAAATACGTTAACGTCACTCGAAACTCGGCCAATCGTACTCTACATACTTACAGTTCTAACAACCAACTTTATTCATAAGCTAAAACGGAATTTACCTCACAATGAAATACACTTTCACTCGAGCACCTTGAATGGAAACTCTTTGGTTTGTCTCCGCCGTTCTTAGTTTTTCTTTTATTTTAGGTTATGAACATCTATCTAATGAAACTGTGGCAATAGTTTTATTGATGGACTCGGCCCGCGAAACGGACGTAACAAACATCATTACCATGTATATGACATTTTTTTTCTTCTTTATTTTGTTTTTTTTTTCTTTTCAAGTTTATGTAGTCCTATAATATTGACCCTCATACTTTTATTTCCTTTCACTCTATAACCTTTCATGTTTTATAAGTTTCAAATTAACATGTCTATATAACTCATTAAAATTCAGGTTATTACACTCTTAGCGTAAATGCATCACTTCCCTTCATGGGAAGTGCTTTACTTGTGATGCAAATCACTTAGCGTGTTTGCATCAAGATGATTACTGAATACATGTATTGATTAATCATGTATTATGTTGATTGAGATTACTTGAAAGTATGACTTTCCTTCGCATTCTTTATATAACCAACATTAAATGTTTCCCAAAATCCTACAACCCAAATATTCTATGTCTCTCACATTCTCACACAACCTCATTTATTCCAAATTATTCTTCTCCACATTCCTTAATCATTTGATTGTCCCCAACATTCCCAACAAATGATTAACCACACTTTCTAACCATATTATCACTACCTTCATCACTTTGATATTATCTCACTTCATTACAATACACTAAGCTTGGATTCAAATTTGAAAAGTGCCAACTCATATCCTCAACATTCTCTTGCATACTTTTGTACCTCTTGTCCTCTATATTCCAATACAATCCTCTACATTCTCTTACCTTCTAAACATTCAAATTTTGAAATCAAGTAAACCTTTTCCATATCCAACCTTCCTCACCTCTTCTCAACCTTCACATTTCAAATTTGAATTTGAATCCAAAGGCTCCTTTCCATCAGATCATACAACTCACTTTCCATTTCATCACATGCGAAATTTGAACTTGAAGCTAAGGCTTTAATCCATCACATCACAATCACTTGTATGCCAACCCATACATACCTCACTTTTAATAACTAGATTTTGAAATTTAAAATTCAAATTCTCCCCTCCAACATCCACACTTCCTCTCCAAGCAATGAAATATTTTGGCATATTCTTTCTCTCTTAACCATGCCAATTCACCAACCTAACTATGGTTGGTTTCTAACCTTATCCAACATTTGAATTTGAATTTCAAATGTTCACTTCCTTCGCTCTTATACACATGGTATATTCTTTTGGATATTCTTCTTGACAACTCATCTTATCCAACTCTACACTCAACCTGCAACAAATAGTTTTTGAATTTGAATTTCAAATATGGGAGACAATCTTTTTTCAAACATGTATTGTCCAATAGTTGTTTTCTTTCTCTTTGATATTGGACAAACATCCCCAACTATCTTTTAAACACTTTACAAATTATGTTTGACAAATGACTATTTGAGTTGGTTGACCTTATCATACTATAAGTGTTGGAATGATATTGTAAAGGTCAAATGTGAAGTGAACTTGGGGGTTTAACAAGACTTGGTTCAAACTAATAACAATCATTCATTTGTAACGGTTGTATAAAGTCTTGTATCTTTGTGATTAATCCTAGATCGAGGAAGATCTCGTTTGGGGTTTGATACTTTCGGTTGGGAAGTCTTTGTGGTCTTAGTGGTAAGTCGAATCACGAGATTCTTGTGGGTGGTTTCCGAGGACTTATGAACCTGAAATTTACAACAGTCCCAAATATTAATTAAACTGATCATCTCAGTAAACTTTGAGGTTAATTCAGTAAGATAGGCTTGTATAGCTATGTCTTATGGTCGTTTCGCCGGGTGGCGCACCTCATAACTCATCCCGATGAGTAAATGAGAGCCAAAATGGCAAAACATGTCAAAATCTGCACACCAGATTTCATTTAAGAAAAGCCCATGGTTCTGGTCATTTCTGGAAGTCGACTCAGTTTTATGAAATGTAGCTAAGACATAAACTTGAAGTTTGGCGAAATACGCGTGTAAAAAAAAGTTGTAGAGCTCAACTTATGGTCGTTTTGACAGGAGTGAATGTGCAGCCAAACTTTCTGCAATGAAATATAAGTAATTACTTGTAATTAGACTATTGATATAAGTAAACTTTGGACTTTGGACTTGATTAAGCTTGAGAAACTGTTAGAGGAAGTAAAAACTAAAACTTGGGCTTTTGAATTACTTAAAAAGGACTTATGGTTAAAAAGTTATGGCCAAATGAAGATGACTAGAGGTAAATATGTTGTTGGATCAAAAAGTTGCTGATACGATTTTAAAACGCGATTTAAACCCTTTTCTGGTCCGAATCAGCAAAAGTGTAAAGCACGAAAGTTGCTCGGAATGATTTTTTCTACAAAAACTCAGGAGCACATAAGCGGAAAGTGAACGAAAAGTCTTAAAAACAGCAAAAACTAAACAGACCTGTTGTTGACTAGAAAACAACCATGGCTAAGAAACCTTAGTGTATTTTGATCCTTTGAGGCCGAAACGAAGCCAAGGTTAAGCCGAGGCTGTTGTCTTAAGGTCTTTAAACTTAGACATAACCATAGGAATGACCTTGAATATCATCTGAAGTTGTTTAAACATAATTTAGCCGCACGGCTAGTTTGGACTTAATGGTCGATTCTTGTTTTAAAACTTGGTTCATTGGGTTAGACTTTGCTAGACTTTGGCAAACTAAGTAATGACTGATGAGTGTCTAAATACTCATCATTTTTATACTGTCTAGACTGCAAAAACATCTGAAAACACTTAGAAACACATCAAAATGATAAAAATATCACAAACAAGTGTTTTATGTGTTTTAAATGCAAAAACATCAAAATCACGGTGAAAAGCGTCTCAAGTTTGCATAATTTGCTTTTTTTAGTCCCCAAGTTTGAAAAATTGTCAAAAATAGTCCACTGGTCATTACAAAACTTATAAAAGTCACAAAAGGTCCTTGGGATTCTTGAGTTGTCAAAACAAGTATTTGAAATCTGAAAATTACAAAATTGCAACTTAGGTCCCTCAAGTTTTGAAAATGTCAAAAATGGTCCTTGGATTTATAAAAATGGAAAATATTCAAATATTATCCTTGAACTATTAAAGATTGGCAGGAATGGTCCTTGTGGTAATTTTGGATTAGTGACAGGTTCAGTCCTTGGAGTTTGGCAAAATTACATTTTTGGTCCTTGTGGTTAACTAGCTAACAAACCAAACCGGACCATTTTATTATTAATACCCAAATCCAATCCTTTAACCCAGCCTTGGCCCAACACCCTACCAAGCCCAAAATCCAAACCCACGTTTTAAATAAAAGAAACCCGCCTTCCCTGTTCACTCCCTCTCCCACCCCGTACACCAAAACCAGTGGTTTTCACCACTTGTTATCCACCTTTCCACCTCACCACCACCCTTATACACTCTTCCCACTGTCCCTCCACCTCCACATACACCAAACCTCAATTAATGCAGTTAACCTGCTCAAATGAAAAAATGGCGCCAAAATTGCCATTTGGCAATTGTAATGATCTGGATTAAATCAACGGTTCAAGATTGGTGGGATTTGCTCAAGAATGTCGACAGAGATGAAAAAGCTCAATAAGTACAAGTGGGAAGCAATGTGAAGAGTAACTAGTGTAATTTTATTTCTTGTATGTCGTTTTTATTTTTAAAGTGTTCAAATGTATGTCTAAACTTTTAAGCTCAGAATTCAGATCATTAGTGTGTAATAAAATCTTTGTTAAACATCAATTTCAGTTTCAAGTTCATTTCAAGATTATGCAATTTTCCAATTCGAATTCTCAAAATAATTGAAGGTTAATATCAGGTTGTTGTCGAGGCTTATAAGCTCATATAAGCTCTTATAGAAGCTTTTCTAAGCTTTAGAATCCTTAAAACTCAGTTTACATTCAAAATAGAAAAAGTCTCCAAAATATAAAAAAATTAGTCAAAAATTAAAAATCTGTGGGAATGAAGATCAGAAGCTGAAACATGGTAATACTTGGATTGATTATGGTTTAGAGCTTAGTGGTAAGCATATAGGAGTGATTCTCAGACCTTGGTTCTCTATTTTGTGCATGAACTCATATTGTAAGCACTTCCTTTGAAATTTGCATTTCCTAGCAATAGTAATCTAACCTTGTTAATTCTGATTTAAACCTGTCTAAAAATAGTTAATGCAAGTTAATTAATGGCTTTCTTGGATTAAAATCTTGTTTGTGTGTTAAAAACTTCAAAACAGTTCTAATAAAGGGTGTTTGGATTAGTTTATTTATCTGAGATAGAGGTCTGTGGTGTTATTGTTTGTTATTGTTTCATGTATCTTTAGTATTTTATAGTTCAGTTCAAGCATAAAACCCAGTACTTATTAGTAAAAAAGTCAAAATGATCTTTGAATCTAATTCCTACTTAACTGTTGGAAATTTAGACTCCATAATCATGCATACTAGTGTAAAGGTTGTTTATATAGCCTAATTCAGTCTAATATTAGCCTAATATAACAAATTAAATCATCTAGGATCATTAGAAATTCATAAAAGTCAACTGCTTAGTGTAATAAAAAAAAAGTCAAATTTCTTAATACCCGTTTTTGAATAAAACTTAGAATTTTATTGGGTGCTTAATAATAAGAGTTAGTTCATAAGCTTCTAGGATATTAAAATATAGCTGCTAAACTAAATTATAAAAATACTAGTTCACTCTTACTCAGCTTATTTAGTGCTTTTTACTTAGCTTGTTTTAGACACCTTCTCTGAAAAGTGCCCTGTGCACAGGTTTCACAAGCTTTTTCACAAGCTTGTTAAAAGCTCTCTAGCACTCCCAAGCCTGTGTAATTTAGCTCTTTGGATAGCTTAGCTGGTCTACTTGTTAGTTCATGCTTATTTTAATTTCTTAGCTTATTTCAGTACTTATTAATTAGCTTAAAGTTGCCTAGAAAACCATATAGTGTCGTGTAAACATATAAAATAGTGCTTATTTGGATATTATTTAGTGCTTATTCTTAGATAATTTGCTTTTCCCAGTTTTCATTTTAGCTTATTAAAAGTTTCTTAGCCTATTTCAGTTTACATTAGCTTACTTATAAGCATATTAGCCATTTTAGTTTAATCCTTATGCTTATTTCCATTTTCTAGCTTAACATCATTTGAGTTAAATAAGCTAGTTTAGTGCTTATTAGTCATTTTCATAAAATTGGTAGTTGTAAAATTGCTTATTTTCTTGTGCTAATAAATCAGAAAAGAAAAATAAAAAATAAAATGTTTAGCAAAAGGTGGGGAGGCGGCTTCGAACCGAGACCTCCCACCTTTGAAAGTGTTAGTGTGTACATGTATAGCCGATTAAGCCCTTGGGTCTTGTCCTGGTTTTACTTTGCAAAATCTAATACATAACCACTCTTTGTCCAATATAGCTTATTCGATTAATTTAGCTTATTTCGAACTTATTTAGTCTAGCTTTTTCAGTTTTTGTATTTTTTATAAAATTGTATTAGTATTAAGTATTTTATAAAAAAGTTTCAGATTTTTCAAAATAGTTTTAGTATTTTTAAACATTTAATTAGTGTAAAATATTATTTAATTCATAATAAAAAATATAAAAGTCTAAAAAATATAAATCTTTTTTCTAAAATTTTCTTTTGTCATATAGTACATAAAAAAATTGTTTTTACACTTGTAGGACTTTTATTTCATAAATTTTACGTTTTTCTTGCACTAGACTCGGCGTAATTTTTAGACTTAACGTACGTTTTCATTTTAAATCACGTTTTTAGATAATTTAAGTTTAGGTTTTAGTTAAAATAGTTTATTTAAGTCATTTTATTTTATAAAATCACAAAAACATTATTGTAAAAATAGTGATAGCGTTTATTTAATATATTTTAACTTTTTAATTTCTTTTAATTTGCATTTAAGTCGCTGTAATTTATTAATCTCTTCTTTAGGTAATTATCCATCCAAAACCTTACTGATCACTATCCTTAGTGATCATTCTATCATCTGATCAAGTGTTTATACACCAATTCATCCTCCGTGGGACTTAACGACCCAGGAATCCCCTATATTCCTTTGATCTTCATTGTATTAGTGTTTGAGCTGTTTTAAGTTTGTTACGGTTGACCATTCACAAGTGGTTAGCTTGTGTAATTAAACTTGACGGTTTAGCACCAATCAAATTTTGGCCTCCCTCCCGGGGAGCTTCATAACAAGGAAATCAAGTCAGTTGAGAAAACTGAAGAATTTCCTGAGGTTGAGCTTAAGGACTTACCACCTCATCTCGAGTATGCATTTCTTGAGGGTGATGATAAATTGCCAGTCATTATTGCTCGAGATTTGAGTAAATATGAAAAAGCTGCTCTCATAAAGATCTTGAAGTCACACAAGCAAGCAATTGCTTGGAAACTCTCCGACATTAAGGGTATCAACCCGGAATTTTGTACTCACAAAATCTTGATGGAGGATGACTTCAAGCAGCTGTTCAACATCGAGAGAAGAGTAAATCCAAAAATCCATGATGTTATCAAACAGGAGGTTATCAAACTTCTTGATGCAGGATTGATTTACCCGATCTCAGATAGTCCTTGGGTTAGCCCAATTCATTGTGTTCCAAAAAAGGGTGGCATAACTGTTGTCACAAATGAAGATAACGAGTTAATTCCAACTCGATTGGTAACGGGATGACGTGTGTGCATTGACTATCGTAAGTTGAATGACGCTACCCGTAAAGACCATTTTCCTCTACCCTTTATGGACCAAATGCTTGAGAGATTAGCAGGGAATGAATACTATTGTTTCCTTGATGGTTTCTCAGGGTACTTTCAGATCCCCATTGATCCAAAGGATCAAGATAAAACTACATTCACCTGCCCATACGGAACTTTTGCTTACAGACGTATGCCTTTTGGCTTATGTAATGCTCCTGGCACGTTCCAACGATGTATGATGGCCATTTTCCACGACATGATCGGGGAAACAATGGAGGTGTTTATGGATGACTTCTCGGTCATTGGGGATTCGTTTCAAACATGTCTCTCCCATCTAGATAAAATGCTCAAACGGTGTGAAGACACCAATCTTTGTCTAAACTGGGAGAAAAGCCACTTTATGGTCAAAGAAGGCATAGTCCTTGGCCATAAGATTTCTAAAAATGGGATTGAGGTAGATAGAGCAAAAGTCGATGTTATTGCTAAATTACCTCATCCTACTACCGTCAAAAGTATTAGGAGTTTTTTAGGTCATGCCGGTTTCTATCGTAGATTCATACAAGATTTTTCTAAAATCGCCCGACCTATGACTCATCTTCTTGAAAAGGATGCTCCTTTTATCTTCTCACCCGAGTGCATCAAAGCTTTTGAAACATTAAAGAAAAAGCTTCCTGAAGCACCCATTCTCGTTGCTCCGAGGGACTTGCCTTTTGAACTCATGTGCGATGCAAGTGATTTTGCTATCGGTGCAGTCTTAGGGCAACGTAGAGCTAAGCATTTTCAGCCTATTCACTACGCAAGTAAGACTATGACTGAAGCTCAAACTCATTACACCACCACGGAAAAAGAGCTATTAGCCGTGGTGTATGCATTTGAGAAGTTTCGGCCATACTTAATCTTGACCAAATGTGTAGTGTATACGGATCACTCGACTCTCAAATATCTCTTTGCAAAACAAGATGCAAAGCCGAGATTGCTCCGTTGGGTTCTCCTCCTCCAGAAATTTGATATCATCATACGTGATAAAAAAGCTGAGAACACCGGTCAACTGATCATCGTCCGATTAGAAAACCCTCACCAAGATGTTTTCGAGAAAATAGAAATAAATGAAACATTTCCTCTCGAGACACTCAATGCGGTTTCTTTTCGTGGAAACTCTTCTACCCCATGGTTTGTTGATTTCGCAAATTACCATGCGGGTAACTTCATTGTGAAAGGGATGTCGACCCAAAAGAAGAACAAATTCTTCAAAGATGTTAAACATTATTTCGGGGCGACCCCTTCTTATTCACAATATGTGCGGATCAAGTCATCCGACGGTGTGTTTATGGACAAGAAGCTCTTGACATTCTCAAAGCTTGCCATGCTGGACCCACCGGGGGCCATCATAGTCCAAACTACACCGCCAAAAGGTGTTTGATTCCGGGTTTTATTGGCCCACAAATTTATAAGGATGCCACGATTTTGTCAAAACCTGTGGCGCTTGTCAACGTCATGGAAATATCTCTCAAAGAAATGAAATGCCACAAAATGCCATTCAAGTTTGTGAGATATTTGACATCCGGGGTATTGACTTTATGGGGCCATTTCCATCTTCTCGAGGTAACAAATACATACTCGTGGCTGGTGACTATTTGTCAAAATGGGTTGAAGCGAAAGCTTTACCTACAAATGATGCCCGAGTAGTTGTGAAATTTTTGAAATCTCTTTTGGCCAGGTTTGGAACTCCTCGTGCTATAATCTGATCGTGGTACATTTTTGTAATGATCAATTTGATCGTGTCATGCAAAAGTATGGTGTTACCCACCGTCTATCTATCGCATACCACCCCAAACAAGTGGGCAGGTGGAAGTCTCCAACCGTGGTATTAAAAGAATCCTTGAAAGAACAGGGCTGAAAATCGTGCATCACGGTCGGATAAACTAGATGACGCACTCTGGGCTTTTCGTACAGCTTACAAAACACCAATCGGGTGTACTCCATACAAGCTAGTGTACGGAAAGGCATGTCATCTTCCGATTGAGCTAGAGCACAAGGCTTACTGGGCCTTAAAACATGCAAACTTCGATATTCAGACAGTTGGTGATCACAGAAAAGTTCAAATGAATGAACTAAATGAACTTCGTGATCAAGCTTACGAGAACTCTTTAATCTATAAACAAAAGACAAAGAAGATTCATGACTCCAAAATCAAGAACCGCGTTTTCAACGTTGGTGATCGAGTCCTTCTTTTCAATTCTAGATTGAAGATTTTCTCAGGAAAGCTTAAGTCCCGTTGGTCTGGTCCATTTACTATCACTAAGGTTTATCCTTATGGTACCATTGAGTTATCTCAGCCTGATGGTCCAAATTTTAAAGTAAATGGTCATCGATTAAAGCATTACTTTGGAGAGGACATTCCATATGTGGTTGTCCCGGATCTACAAACTTTCCCCATGAACCAATGAATGCGGGGATCGAGTCAAGCTAGTGACTCGGGAATCAAAAACAGTAGCACACACAATATGGGTTTTCACCCATGTTTCTGTCTTCTTACCCCTTTTTTACCACCCTAGTGTGGGGGAGTTGCCCCCGCTGTTGTATATATGAATCTATCAAAAAAAAAAAAAATGTGTATATATCAAAAACAAAATAAAGGCCGTAGTATTTCCCTTTTATATTCTATGTTTCGCATAACCGCGGTACTTTGAATATTGAGGGCAATATTCAATTCTAAGTGTGGGGGGAATTCTCACGAATTTTATCATGTAATTACTCCACCCAATTCCCTCGTTTTTGGCCAATTTTTTTTTGGAGTAAGTGTTTTTCACTTACTCAAAGAAATGGTAATCGATCCGCCATGTCTAACACATATAAGGATTGGCTAATCCAAGAGCAAACGGCTCTTGGTAAAGATATCTCAAATCCGTTTATGGCTTGCAATTTGCCCAAAATTGTATGGTGTTCAACTCACCATATCTTTAAACTAGTGAAAAGTTGGCTAGCCGCAAGTTTATGGCTTGTGGTAAAGGCAGTTGGAAATCCATAATTGGTAATCGGCTCACCAAAGATAATATTGATAATTTATCTAAGAGTTGGCTAGTCCGAGCAAACGGCTTGGTAAAGACAAATCAAATCCGTTGACGACTTATGATTTGCTCAACATCATTTGGTTATCATTGTACCAAGGTTCTTACTTGAACTAAAACAATTGGCTACTCGAGAAGTAATGGCTTTTGGTAAAGAGATGAAATCCATTAAATTTTCTCAAATCATTGCTAGGGACTAGCAATATCTTAGTGTGGAGGATTGATGAGTGTCTAAATACTCATCATTTTTATACTGTCTAGACTGCAAAAAATATCTGAAAACACTCAGAAACACATCAAAATGATAAAAATATCACAAACAAGTGTTTTATGTGTTTTAAATGCAAAAACATCAAAATCGGTGAAAAGCGTCTCAAGTTTGCATAATTTGCGCTTTTAGTCCCCAAGTTTGAAAAATTGTCAAAAATAGTCCCGGTCATTACAAAACTTATAAAAGTCACAAAGGTCCATGGGATTCATAAGTTGTCAAAACAATTCCTTAAAATCAAAAATTACAAAATTGCAACTTAGGTCCCTCAAGTTTTGAAAATGTCAAAAATGGTCCTTGGATTTATAAAAATGGAAAATATTCAAATATTATCCTTGAACTATTAAAGATTGGCAGGAATGGTCCTTGTGGTAATTTTGGATTAGTGACAGTGTTCAGGTCCTTGGAGTTTGGCCAAATTACATTTTGGTCCTTGTGGTTAACTAGTTAACAAACCAAACGGACCCTTTATTATTAATACCCAAATCCAATCCTTTAACCCAGCCTTGGCCCAACACCCTACCAAGCCCAAAATCCAAACCCACGTTTTAAATAAAAGAAACCCGCCTTCCCTGTTCACTCCCCTCTCCCACACCCGTACACCAAAACCAGTGGTTTTCACCACTTGTTATCCACCTTTCCACCTCACCACCACCCTTATACACTCTTCCCCAGCTGTCCCTCCACCTCCACATACACCAAACCTCAATTAATGCAGTTAACCTACTCAAATGAAAAAATGGCGCCAAAATTGCCATTTGGCAATTGTAATGATCTGGATTAAATCAACGGTTCAAGATTGGTGGGATTTGCTCAAGAATGTCGACAGAGATGAAAAAGCTCAATAAGTACAAGTGGGAAGCAATGTGAAGAGTAACTAGTGTAATTTTATTTCTTGTATGTCGTTTTTATTTTTAAAGTGTTCAAATGTATGTCTAAACTTTTAAGCTCTGTAATTCAGATCATTAGTGTGTAATAAAATCTTTGTTAAACATCAATTTCAGTTTCAAGTTCATTTCAAGATTATGCAATTTTCCAATTCGAATTCTCAAAATAATTGAAGGTTAATATCAGTTGTTGTCAGAGGCTTATAAGCTCATATAAGCTCTTATAGAAGCTTTTCTAAGCTTTAGAATCCTTAAAACTCAGTTTATATTCAAAATAGAAAAAGTCTCCAAAATATAAAAAAATTAGTCAAAAATTAAAAATCTATGGGAATGAAGATCAGAAGCTGAAGCATGGTAATACTTGGATTGATTATGGTTTAGAGCTTAGTGGTAAGCATATAGGAGTGATTCTCAGACCTTAGTTCTCTATTTTGTGCATGAACTCATATTGTAAGCACTTCCTTTGAAATTTGCATTTCCTAGCAATAGTAATCTAACCTTGTTAATTCTGATTTAAACCTTTCTAAAAACAGTTAATGCAAGTTAATTAATGGCTTTCTTGGATTAAAATCTTGTTGTGTGTGTTAAAAATTCAAAACAGTTCTAATAAAGGGTGTTTGGATTAGTTTATTTATCTGAGATAGAGGTCTGTGGTGTTATTGTTTGTTATTGTTTCATGTATCTTTAGTATTTTATAGTTCAGTTCAAGCATAAAACCCGACTTATTAGTAAAAAGGTCAAAATGATCTTTGAATCTAATTCCTACTTAACTGTTGGAAATTTAGACTCCATAATCATGCATACTAGTGTAAAGGTTGTTTATATAGCCTAATTCAGTCTAATATTAGCCTAATATAACAAATTAAATCATCTAGGATCATTAGAAATTCATAAAAGTCAACTGCTTAGTGTAATAAAAAAAAAGTCAAATTTCTTAATACCTGTTTTTGAATAAAACTTAGAATTTTATTGGGTGCTTAATAATAAGAGTTAGTTCATAAGCTTCTAGGATATTAAAATATAGCTGCTAAACTAAATTATAAAAATACTAGTTCACTCTTACTCAGCTTATTTAGTGATTTTTACTTAGCTTGTTTTAGACACCTTCTCTGAAAAGTGCCCTGTGCACAGGTTTCACAAGCTTTTTCACAAGCTTGTTAAAAGCTCTCTAGCACTCCCAAGCCTGTGTAATTTAGCTCTTTGGATAGCTTAGCTGGTCTACTTGTTAGTTACAGTGCTTATTTTAATTTCTTAGCTTATTTCAGTACTTATTAATTAGCTTAAAGTTGCCTAGAAAACCATATAGTGTACTGTGTAAACATATAAAATAGTGCTTATTTGGATATTATTTAGTGCTTATTCTTAGATAATTTGCTTTTCCCAGTTTTCATTTTAGCTTATTAAAAGTTTCTTAGCCTATTTCAGTTTACATTAGCTTACTTATAAGCATATTAGCCATTTTAGTTTAATCCTTATGCTTATTTCCATTTTCTAGCTTAACTGTTGAGTTAAATAAGCTAGTTTAGTGCTTATTAGTCATTTTCATAAAAATTGGTAGTTGTAAAAATTGCTTATTTTCTTGTGCTTAATAAATCTGTAAAAGAAAAATAAAAAAATAAAATGTTTAGCAAAAAGGTGGGGAGGCAGAACCTGAGACCTCCCACCTTTGAAAGTGTTAGTGTGTACATGTATAGCCAGTCGCCCTTGGGTCTTGTCCTGGTTTTACTTTGCAAAATCTAATACATAACCACTCTTTGTCCAATTTAGCTTATTCGATTAATTTAGCTTATTTCGAACTTATTTAGTCTAGCTTTTTCAGTTTTTGTATTTTTTATAAAATTGTATTAGTATTAAGTATTTTATAAAAAAGTTTCAGATTTTTTTCAATAGTTTTAGTATTTTTAAACATTTAATTAGTGTAAAATCTTATTTAATTCATAATAAAAAATATAAAAGTCTAAAAAATATAAATATTTTTTCTAAAATTTTCTTTTGTCATATAGTAAGTAAAAAATTGTTTTTACACTTGTAGGACTTTTATTTCATAAATTTTACGTTTTTGCTTGCGCACTCGCGTAATTTTTAGACTTAACGTACGTTTTCATTTTAAATCACGTTTTTAGATAATTTAAGTTTACGTTTTAGTTAAAATAGTTTATTTAAGTCATTTTATTTTATAAAATCACAAAAACATTATTGTAAAAATAGTGATAGCGTTTATTTAATATATTTTAACTTTTTAATTTCTTTTAATTTGCATTTAAGTCGCTGTAATTTATTAATCTCTTCTTTAGGTAATTATCCATCCAAAACCTTACTGATCACTATCCTTAGTGATCATTCTATCATCTGATCAAGTGTTTATACACCAATTCATCCTCCGTGGGACTTAACGACCCAGGAATCCCCTATATTCCTTTGATCTTCATTGTATTAGTGTTTGAGCTGTTTTAAGTTTGTTACGGTTGACCATTCACAAGTGGTTAGCTTGTGTAATTAAACTTGACGGTTTAGCACCAATCAATGACCATATGTCATGTTAAACTACTTCACAACACACAACTTATATCATCATATCGTCACACAAGTCAATCAATAGTCTTTGATGAAACACGACACATGTTTTATATAACATTTGTCTCGTCAAATACTTCACTTATAAATGATAAGTACTACAATAGTAGGGAATTTCATTATCATAAGGAGGCCTCTTCGGAGTGTCGTATTGACGAATTGTGGATTTACGATTTAAAGTGTCCTGCTCCTCATACGTTCACTACACGACCTCTTGATTTTGATAGCCCGAACGATGGTACGAGGTTATTTATAAAAGGGCTATAAGCCAAACAACACTTAAGGAATACATCAACTTAAGATTTATGTACAACATCATAAGCCAAAAAACTACATATACTTGTACACTTATATCGTACACTATACTAAAACGCGATTACTATGCTTTCGTAGGTAATCGTTAAAGATCGTGATCTTGTCATATTCTACCGTTGATAAACATTATATCATTACACTCGATCTGTCGATGCATGAGTTTCATAGCCCCAACTTTTGTTTAACTGCTTTATAAACTCTTTGGGGGAGATACATGCTACAGCTTTTACTACATGCTAAAATGCTTTATTATGGACAATTACTTGCAAAATGAATGCCTTGACTGTATTATTGCATGCCTAAGTTGTTTTTGCCCAAAGTCCCAACATCATGGACCATTAAACACTGGGAGTGAGCGCAAATATTATGGATAGGCCTATCGGAATTGACGAACCCGTCTTTGTTATCGGAAATAACAAGGCGCACTATATTTGAGGTTATCTAGGTAAATGGCAAAATACCTACCGGGGCAAGTTATTTCTGTATATATCGTCGGTGATATATATACAACCGTCGTCGTGAGTGCCATGAGATTAGAGCAATAATAACTATCAAGAAGATAATTGTACACATTGCAATTATACTACGAACTATATTGTCCACTACCGTTTTTCAAACCAATGTGGTTTCTATCGTTTGTATTGACCGGTTAGGCAATCAAACGCACTATGGCGATAATAACGTAGCCCACTACTTTCATAAACTTGATATCTTGTGATCAACTGTTTTGCTTACAAACCTATGAACTCACTCAACCTTTGTGTTGACACTTTTAGCATGTTATCTCAGGTTCGAAAGGAATTAGCTGGCATGGCATGTGAAGGCGCACGGAAAACATTTTGAAGACAATGCATATATTATCATTCGAAAAACATGAAAACTTTTATGTTGTACTTTTTATGATTGTACAAACTTGTGGGACCAGTTTGTAAACTCTGATATTTTAATCGAATAATAATTATTTCAAAACGTCTCATTTAGAGTCGTTTTCTGTAACTTGTGCTATGAACTATGAAGTAATATCCCAGTGACACAATCTTCTGCTGCGATAATTTTGGGGGTGTTACATGACCCATGACCCATAACCCAAAAACCCATGGGCAAAGAAGCGGATCCACAGTTATACTAGACGGATCCCTCAAGCAAGGGATCCGTGGGATCCGTGCAACAGTAGCAACAATTTGCCTATAAATAGAGAGCCATTTCTTCATTTTTACTCTCCCCTCTTCTTACTAACTCTCTCATATATTCTTACACTCTTCTAACAAAAGATCACTTAATCTAGAGAGTTGTTCTTCTTTCTTCTATTGTGATTCTCATATAGGTCCTTCTCTAAGGCGAGATCACGAGCATTCTACAAGTCATCCAAGCATGGGGTCGTTGATTGATTTGTTCCTTCACAAGATTTCGGTAGCGAAGATCTTGTATTTCATATTTCACATATTTGTTGTGTTATAGTAGTGTTGGTTTGGTCCTCCGTGTTACAGACTCGGTATTTAGCTTTGTACCGGAAAAAGGTGTAAGCAACGTTGTGAAGGCTTCTCCGCCAAGTTGAAGGAGTTTGTTGACATAATGCTTGAACTCTCGAGTAGGTGACTCGGGGGAGTGGAGTAGGGCAAGGAAGGTGTCCTTGTAGCCGAACCACTATAAATCGGTTGTGTTATTTCTATCCTTTACTTTACTTACTTTACTTGCATTACTCATAGATCTATACTATCTCCTCATTCATACGATTTCACATAACATCGAATCTAAAAGTTTTTGAAACTAACTTAAAATCGGCAAAACTATTCAACCCCCCCTTCTAGTTTTCCACAATAGGCATCAAGAGCTAAGTTTATAAAAGTTTTAAAGTAAACCGTATTTTAAAAACTTTTCGATCACTATGGGTTATGAAAATTACAAGGAAGGGCAATCCATGCAACGTCCTCCACTACTTGAAACTAATGGTTTTATATATTGGAAAAATAGATTCGAAACGTATGTGAAGTCTAAAGATATTGATCTTTGATACATCATTGTTGAAGGCGATTTTGAAGCCACTACAAAAGATGAAAATAGAAATTTAGTTAACATACCTCATGATAAACTCACCGATGATATTAAAAAAAAGCTTTCCAAAAATAGTGAAGCTAAAATGGTTTTATATAATGCGTTACCCAAAAGGAATTAAAAAGAATCTCCATGCTTAAAACCTCTAAAGAAATTTGGAATTCTTTAGTTGTAACTCATCAAGGTAATCAACAAGTAAAAAACAATAAAATAGATTTATTTGTTCAACAATAAGAATAATTTTCAATATCGGATGAGGAAACTATAGATCATTCTTTTGCTAACTTTAATACTATAATTACATCTTTACAAGCACTTGATGAATCTTTCTCTAGTCGTAATCATGTTAGGAAATATCTAAGGGCACTTCCATCCAAGTGGAGATCTAAGGTGATGGCAATCGAAGAATCAAAAGACTTGACAATCATCACCCTTGATGAACTCATAGGCAATTTAAAGGTCTATGAGCTTGTCCTTGCTAAATATTCCGAAGCCTCAAAAGTGAAAGAGAAGCACAAATCTCTTGCCCTTAAATCCAAGAAGGTCTCAAGCGATGAAGAGAACTTCTCTTCGGATAGTGATGACGAGGAGTATGCCATGGCGGTAATGGACTTCAAAAAGTTCTTTAGAAGAAAGGGAAAATACGCCAAACAACCATATGACGACAAGAAAGGATTCCGGAAAAGCAAAGAGGACGAGAAGGCAAGGGATGATCACGCTTGCTTTAAATGTGGGGACCCAAACCACTTTATTAGTAAGTGCCCCAAACGTGATGATCAAAAAGCATTCGTGAGCGGTTCGTGGGGAATGAGCGAGGAGGAGGACGAAGAAATTTATCTCATGGCAAATGATGAGGTATGTCACGAATACTATAGTAGCTCATCATTAGATGATGACTCATTGCATAATGAATATGATAAACTTTGCAAAATTAGTTTAAAAGTAATCAACAAAAACAAGTTTTAGAAAAACCAAAACCAACGTTTAGAAAAGGAAGTCATAGAGTTAAAGGGAAAATTAAAACGTCTAAAAAAGGGGAAGATAGCAAGTGGCGAATGTGAACTTTGCGTTCAAATTCAAACACTAGTTGATCATCTAGACTCTAAGATTGCTAGAATGAACACTAATACCCTAGATATGATATTGGATAGTGTTAAAACAGAAAACAACCAAAAAGGTTTAGGTTATCAGCAACTTGATGCGTCAATTAGTGAAAACAAAGAAACATAATTCGTAAAAGCAATAGAAAAACAAACCCTTTTGCATCACGGATCCCACAAAGGAACCGGCTAGTGTACAACCTGTGGATCCGTGGTTCTGCTGAAGCAAACAACGATGGTAATAATATAGCTTCCTCATCTAGAACTGATTCTGTTATTGTTAGTAAGAAGAAACCAACTCATGTTACCATTAGACAACCATCTCCAAGACATAATCAAAGTTTTACAAGAAACAAAGGTCCATCATTTTCAAAACCGAACACATCTAGGAGACCTAATAATGTTTATCCGAGAAGTAACCATCAAATGGGATGGAATCCAAATATGCAAAATGGCTTTCCGTTTAAAAACTTTGCACCATGGAATGCATACTAACCTTATCCATATATGTCTAACATGAATGGAATGTTTAACACTAATGGACCCATGAACAAATGGGGACCAAACTTTTGAGTTAATTGTTTTCTTAGGTGTGCTTAAAGGTCGTCCTAGATCCGGATGAGTGGATCAAGGATAGCGGGGGCACGAGGCACTTGACCGGCAATAAATATTTATTCTCTACATATGAATCCTTCAATGGAGGAAATGTGGTATTTGGAAATAGAAAAAGCAAAATCATCGGTAAATGTACGATTTCTAACAAATCTCTAACCATTATCGATGTGTGTCACGTAGAAAACCTAAACTTTAACCTCTTAAGTATAGGACAAATATGTGATAAAAAGTACAACGTACTTTTTAACGAAACCGGTAGTAAGATATTAAAAAACGGTATCACTATAGGTAGAGGAATTAGGAAACATGGAGTCTATGTCATTAAAATTGGTAATGAACATAAAGACAAACTTTGTCTTACTTCTATGGATGATACTTCGACCTTATGGCATCGAAGATTGGGTCATGCCAATATGCGACTATGTGACAAATCGTAATTTCAGGTCATTTTACAAACTTTGAAAATTTCACTATTCATCTCAGGAAATTACTATTCAATGATTACTATTCATCATTTTTGAAGTCGGTTTGAGACTTTGAAAGGTTATTTCAAAATTTTACTATTCATGAAACACTATTCATTCTTGGAGAAAAATCACTATTCATGATTCACTATTCATCATTTTCGTAAACTAGGTTTACGAGTATCAAATAGGCGTAACCTTGAGGGTTAAGTTGCGTATTCATGGAACATCATTGAAAACATTTCATATAGACTAGAGTTAGTCTACATATCATCAGTAACATCATTTTCATATCAGTTTATGCATGGGTTTGCATCTTCCATTAACGTATATTTATTTATTAAATAAACGCTATTGCACGATCATTTATTTTGAATAATTAATCCAAAACTTACGAAAATTGTCCTAATATATTTTTATACTCATTTTAAGACTATAAAAATTATATTATTAGTTTACCCGATGTTTTGAATTTATTTTGGTATATAAATTGTTATATATATATATATATTTACGACGGTTTTCGTAAATTCAATTCGATAAATATTTATTCACTCAATACTTGCGAGAAATGCATTTTTATAATTTTTATGACTTTAATATATTTTATTTTGTTTCGCTAAAATCAATTTCTAGCTTACGCTACACTAAATAATTAATTACATGTACAAAATATACAATATACATAACTTTATATACATTTAATCCTAAAAAATACACCTCATCCCCCCCCCCTAATACCCTTGCAGACCACAAACACCCCTAGTCACCATTTTATAAAAATATCTTGATTTGATAATGTACACCTATTCATATTTGTTTAAGATATTTGTATTTTACTAATTATTTACTAAACAAAACACATACAACACATACTTTCAAGGTGTAAACAAATCAAAAACTTCTCATTCTTCTCCATATGGATCGACCAAAGCAAGAACATCAAGGAAAAACCAAAAAAATTTCATGATCCATGTGTTAAACAAGTCATAGAAGTAATCTAGTTAGGGTTTTGAAATAAAAAACTCAAGATTAGTAAGTATACTTTGCTCAAAAATTCATCATCCCTCAAGTAAGCTAGTAATATATTTTTCCTACTCTTTCATACTCATTCTTGATATATTTTTATGATCTAGTAACAAAAACATGCAAATATACTATGAATCATACCACTTTTCTTTGAATTTTTACTACATATAATGAGTTTTAATTATCCTATTAATATTCCTATGAACCATATCATTGTTGATGAAGTTTAGGAACCCATGACACCCTAAGAAGGTATATAGTAGGTTTAGAATAGATTTGGTGTTGATTTGAAGTGATTGGAACAAGAGTTACGCAAGAAAAATCATTTTCGACAACACAAGATTTAGGCCTGTTCGTTTTTACAAAATCTGGAAATTTCGACAGGTCATGGACAATTTTGGTTTTTATTTTCAGAAAATATACTTTAAAACGAAACCGTGGTCGCTTGAACGGGTTAAAACGGTGTTGGATCGATTTACTCTAACCAAACTAACTTAAATAGCTTGTTTAAGGTTTAATGACCTCGGATAAATCCTAAGTTATTAACAAAGAAACACTGAGCAAACTCTATTAAGTATGCGGAATTTACTTAACAAAGCTAAGAAGAATAACTTTAACTTTGAACGATTTTATTAATAACACTAACTCTGCTTATTATGCAGACTCTTTAACAACTCTAATAATATCAAACTTCTCTCTAAAACTCTAATAATGTCACGTCCGTATAATATCAATCTAGGGGTCCTTTTATAGGCTCAAGGATAACCTAAACGATTTACAATTTGTATCCTTGTACGACAAGTAATCTAATAAAGAATATTCTAGAATTAACAAAGCTTTCCATAAACGAATATAACAGTTCTTTTAGCCTTGCGATTACTTTGACTTCTTTAGCGGTACTTTGACTTCTTCTTTAGCGATACTTTGACTCTTTGACTTTTTCCGATACTTTGTCATTCTTCAGTACTTTCATATCCCAACAATCCTCCCCTAACTTGAATTCTACTAGCTTGACTTCAAGTTCCTTTGTGAATTTATCTTTAACACTCCATCTTTAAGGAAAGATTATGTCTTAGTCTTTGGATTGTATCTTTTTAGTTTACGTGCTTGTATCAGGTATTATCAAAGTATCATTAAAATTATTCTTTTACAGCATCATCCAGCAAGCTCCATCTTTTCAGCAACACATCAACAATTGACAATTTGTACATTAATTCAGTTTAAGTTGCAGTCTATTCTCATCACTTCCAGGTGTGTTAACTTCTGTGAGAGGTGAATCATTGAAAATTTAATGGATTTTGATCTTTTTACCAAAGCCATTAACTCTGGAGTAGCCAAATGTTTTGGTGTGTAAGACCATGGTACATTGGTAACCATATGATTTTTAGCAAATCATCAGCTATCAACAGATTTGAGTTGTCTTTACCAAAAGCTGTACCCTTTTGGACTAGTTAGTTCTTTCATCATGGTGAACTAATTACCATATAATGGTTTTTCCACGGCCTTTACCACAAGCCATTTTCTTGTGGGCTAGCCAACTCTTCACATTTACGGATATGGTGAGTTGATTACCATACAACTTATTAGCAAGTTGTTAACTAAAACGGATTTGAGATATCTTTACTAGAGCCGTTTGCTCATGGATTAGCCAATCCTTTTTGTAACCATGATGGATTGATAACCTATTGATGTTGCCATCTCAAAAACCATTTATTTTATTCAACCTTTGTTTCAAAATATTTGTTACTTAACAAAGGTTTCTTTCAAAAATCACTTAATTGGTTAAAGGCAAAGCGGTACTTTGATGAAAGTACTTGTTTGATCAGTACTTTGAATAAAGTACGATATTTCAAAAATTTATTTAATTAAAATTCATACCGTTATTCATCATCATCAGCAATTGTAGTCCATCTGATAAACAACTTGATAACCAGACATGCTATTTCATTATCTTCTTCTACTTCCATTCCATGCTCCAGCATTCTTCTCATAAGTTATGGTGTAAGAGGATATCTTCTATTAGCTAACATGTGAATCATAATTCCATCTTCTAGCTCTAGAACATGTACTCGAGATTCTTCAAAGAATCTCCGACTAACAATCTCCCAATTCTCTTGATTCTTCCAAATTTCGTGATGCTTTGTTCTTGATTTCCCATAAAGTTGTGAGATCTCTAAGCAATACTAAACCAACTCCTTCTGATGGATTTTGTTCAAAGTAATCTCGCACCATATGATATAAATAGAATACATCCACTCTATCTATGATGTGCAATAAATCCCATAGCTTGTTGAACACTCTGAAGCTTTCATCTTCTCTATGAAACATCAGATAACTTCCATCTTTTGAGTCTACAACTTCAAAAGCAATAATTTGAGATTTGTTCATTTTCATCTCGGCATCATCGTAGAATACTCAAAATCCACTACTCTTAAGTAATTCTTTAGTTCATCATTAGTATCAGATTGTAACTCAACTTTCTCTTTCTTTGATGACTGTATATCTTCAACTTAGGTTTTCTTTTCTTTTCTATCTTTTTCTTTCTAAGCAGCATCATCTTTATAATCTTTGATGCTTTCAACACTTTTCTTATAAGCTTCCCTAACAACATCATACAATTCTTTCATCTCAAAATATTTAAACCTCTGCAATCCTTTATATCCTTGACTTTTTAAATAAGCCATCATTGCATTTCGTCTTTAGCTTCGATTTGGTCTTCTTGGTAGGAATCTAACAGGGAATAGGTGACTCTAATGGTTCATCGGCTTCAACATTCAATTCCTCTTGCAATTTCTTAGTGCTTCTCTATTCGAGTTTCTTCAATTTCCTTAGCTTCTCTATCTTTAGCATTTAATTCCTCTTGAAACTTTCTAGCTTGCTTCTCATTCATAGCAACTTGGCGACTCTTATCTGTGCTAAAGTAGGTTTCTTTTTCTTCCTTTTCTCTACCAACTTGCCCTTACCTTTATCTTTTGGATCAATAATAGGTTGAGAAGTTTGTGGTTGTTCTTTTGAAACTCTACGGTATGCTAACACCCCTTGGTTTTGATAAATCATGCAAGATCTCAGCAATGGTATCGTCATCACTTGCAGTATGTATAGGTTTGGGTGTAGCTTCTTCTTTTTGTATGATAGTTGAAGGTCCAGCTTCCTCTTCAAAGTTTAACAACCTTGGAGTTATTAATTCTTGTCTGTAAGTTCAGTCCTTAGCAATACTTTGATGTGTACCTTGATCATCAGTACTTTGAACTTGAATATCAATAACTTGCTCGTCGGTACTTTGAATAACACGTTCTTCATTATCTTGTGGTTGAACATTTGTACCTTGAGGTTCAGTCCTTTCATGTTCTTCAGTACCTTCAGGTTCATTCTCCTTAACAACATCTTCTTTCAAATTCTTTTCTTCTAAATTCCTCCCCAATTGGATAGAAGATGATTGTTTTTGAACCTTTTGGTGGTTAGACTTCTTAAACTGCCTTTGCTCCTTATTTTTAGATTTGACCCATATACGATGATGTTGAACCAATGGCCAGACAAAATTCTTGAGTCTTCTAAACTTGAGCTTCAACTTCTTAATCTGTTTAGCTTGAGCCTCACTAGTCTTCTTCAACTTGACTAACTCCCTTGTCAAAACATAATTATCCAATGTCAAACCTTCAGGGGGTATAGTATGTGAATCATCTCCTTGAAATGGCGAATGTTCCTCAGGTTGAGAATCGAGAGCAGATCTTTGTGGAGATGGAGAAGGTGAAACTGCAACATCTTCTTGAACTTCAAGGACTTGGGGCGGTACCTTGAGATCGATACCTTCTCGAGATCAGACACTTTGAGAGCAGTACCTTGAGGTAGTACCTTGAGTATCGGTACCTCGAGCGATACCTTCTCTATCTTCATCTTCTGCGCATCACTCGGCGGCTTGAACAACTTCCATCATGGAAGTAGTTAAGGGAGTGTCCCTTCTAGTGAATAAATCACTCTTCCTAGGCATGAAAGTGAAAATCTTGGCTTGTTGTACCACAACAGGTAAAAGACTTGTAGGTTTAGGTACATCAGAAAGTTGTTTATTGAGGAATACTTGAACAAACCTTGGATACATTAACCATTTTGACCCATGAGTAATGTGGGAAAGCATTCCATCTAGAATTAGCCTTGAAAAATTGAAAACGCGATCGGTTGCCAATCCTACTATAGTAGATGCTATATTAGATCCAAATTGCTCCCATGATGTACTTTTAGCACTAATACAATGAAGCAACACATGCACTAAAAACTTCAAGTGAGGACAAAATAGTTGTTTCCGAATGTTTGTTCATTAAGGACCCTTCATAACCAATATGCCCAAAAGTATCCCAAATCAGTTGCTTATCAAAACGAATAGCCCCATCGGCATCATTAAACAATAAGTCTTCACGAATAGAGGCTTCAGTAACCTTGATATTTCTCCCAGCAACCATAGCATGAATATACTCTTCATCATTCTCCATATGAACCCTAGTTGTTTCCCAAAATTGTTGAATCCGGGCTCAATAACATCGGTTCTACTAATAGTGCATAACGATTGGCGACCCGAAGAAAATCGATGATGTCATGAAAGATTGCATTCGCTTCAGTCTTATCTAAATTAGCCACCATGTTGTGTTTGGAAACAGATTACGATTCACCATTTATGATTATATGAGCACGATAAGAAATAGAGCGAATAATATAGGTGAAAGTGTGAGAAATATGGAAAAGATTTGGAGATATCAATATGAGAGGGGAGGTAGTTATTTATAGGTGAGATTTTAAAAATCACAGCCATTAATAACAAAGTTACCGTTAGGTGTAATTACCCATCAATATTACCGTTAGAACAGTACTTTAATAAGACAAATAGTACTTTCCACGTGTGTAGTACTTTCCAAGCAGTACTTTCATAAAATCAAAAAGCAGTACTTTTCCATTTTGTTCCTTTCAACAGCAAACAAACATGAATATCCTCCCCTAAAGCAATGCATAGGAGTATACTTACACTAAATAGTCCTCCCCTTAAATGTAGCTCAGTAATTGATCATGCCAATACTCACCACCAAGTGAGTAAATCTAGAAACATCAAATCCTTTGGTGAGTAAATCAGCTACATTATCATCTGTATGCACCTTGAAAACATTAATGAGCCTATGCTCATAACAATCTCTGATGAAGTGGTGCCTAATCTGAATATGCTTGGTCTTGGAATGATAAACTGGATTCTTCACAATGCAAATGGTACTCTCATTATCAATATTGATAGGAGTATTCTTGAAATTAAACCCATAATCCAAGAGCGATTAGCATCCACAACACCTATCCATAACAACTTGCGGCGCACATATTCGCTGATTGATGATGTTCTGCAATTGTTTGCTTTTACACTGCCATGAAACTAATCTTCTTCCAAGATATTGGCATCCACCTGTGGTTGATCTTCTGTCATAATTATCACCTGCATAATCACTATCTGAAAAAACTTCCAAGTGAAAAGGTGAATCCTTTGGATACCACAACCCCAACTTAGGTTGTTGTTTCAAATAACAGAAAATTCTCTTCACTGCATTCATATGAGAAATATTTGGTGTGACTTGATATCTTGCACATAAAAAACGCAAACATGATATCATGCCTTGATGCGATAAGATACATAAGACGACCATCATTGATCTGTATAATTTGACTTCAACTGGTTGTCCATCTTTATCCTTGCCCAATGAGTTGATAGATTTAATAGGTGTAGTAACAGGCTTCATATCATCAAAATTGAACTTCTTAAGTATGTCAGTTACATACTTGTCTTGACTTATGAAAATTCCTTCCTTTGATTGCTTAACTTGAAGTCCTAAAAAGAAAGTTAACTCACCCATTGAACTCATTTGAAATTCATTCAGCATCAGCTTCTCAAACTCCTTGACCATAGACTGTTTGGTAGCTCCAAAGATAATATCATCTACATACACTTGAACTAGCATGATATCCTTCTTATCTCTCTTGATAAACAAAGTCTTATCTATAGCTCCTCTCCTATAACCATGTTGCAATAAAAATGTAGAGAGCCTTTCATACCAAGCTCTTGGTGCTTGATGTAAGCCATAAAGAGCTTTGACAACTTTGTAGACTTTGTTAGGATGTTTAGGATCTTCAAAACCAGGAGGTTGTTTGACATATACTTCCTCTGTAATTCTGCCATATAAAAAGGCACTCTTAACATCCATTTGATAAACCTGAAATCCCATATAAGAAGCAAAAGCAAGAAAGATTCTAATTGCTTCTATCCTTGCTACTGAGGGCAAACACTTCATCATAATCAACTCCTTCTTCTTGTCTATAGCCTTGTGCAACTAATCTTGCTTTGTTTTTGATGACATTCCCTCTTTCATCTCTCTTGACTCTGAACACCCATCGTGTACCAATAACCTTCTTACCATCAGGAAGATCACATAATACCCAAACTTCTTGAAGTCTGAATTGTAGCAGTTCTTCTTGCATAGCTTCAACCCAACTTTCTTTAGTTAATGCTTGAGCAATATTCTTGGGTTCCTCTTGAGAGATAAAACAAGTAAACATGCATGTTTGATGGTCCTTATGATTAAGTCTGTTTTGTTTATAGACAAAGCTAAGTAAAGCATTATGAGGTTTAGTGAAAGTCTTAGCTCTGTGTCTAGTCATCACTCCAGAAGTAGAAGGACCAATGATTTGATCAGTAGGATGATTCTTATGAATTCTTAAGTTTGGAGCCTGTGGAACTCCATAAGTATCTTCCAAATTAGTAAAATCGGCATCTTCATTAGAATCTGAGAAAATACCTTCATCTTCAAACTCATCATCGGTATCTTCTAATCCAGGCATGGTAGGATCATCCAAATCATCCAAAGTACGATTGGTGCAGTACTTTGTTCAAAAGCTGTCCAAAGTCTTGTGAGAGTACTCTGCAGTCTTGTTCTTCTTCTTTGCCTCTTCATAAGCTCTTCTTTGGTCATCGGTATAAGAATGTGCTAAAACATCTTGAAGAAGCGGTGATTAAGTGCTTCTTGAATAGATTGATCCTCAGCAGACAATGAGGATTTTGGCTCATCAGTACTTTTCTTTGTCTCAGCAGGTTTAGGTTCTTCATCGGGAACGACATCGATCTAATATGGACTCCATGAACAACATATTGTAAATCTTCTCCATTGTGCCGAAGGTTGATTTTCTTCTTCTTACGGTACATAGTTCATATAAGGAGTTAAAACTTCAAGATCAAACATCCAATCAGGACCTTTACCTTTCTCATTGTCTTGATCTTCTAAAAACTCAACATGAAGACAATCTTGAACCTTTTTAGTGACTTTGTTGTACACTCTAAAGCCCTTTTGTTGGTACAATAACCCAATAAATATCCTTCTTCAGACTTGCCATCAAACTTACCCAGATTATCAATTGTATTCAAAATAGTAAGAGGGCATCCAAAAGGCTTCATAAAACGAATGTTGGGTTTGTTGCCCATCGAACTCATAAGGTGTCTTCATCGGTGGCTTAGTAACGGATACTCTGTTAAGTACATAGTAAGCGGTACTTATAGCTTCAGCCATTTGAATAGGTAGTTGTGAATCTGCTAACATTGTTGTGCTTCAATCAAAGTCTATTCTTTCTCTGCAACACCATTCTGCTGTGATGTTCTTGCAATATTGAACTCCCTCTTGATTCCTTTATTTGCACAAAATTCATCCATAAGCTTGTTCTTGAATTCGGTTCCATTGTCACATCTAATACCTCTAACCTTGAGTCTCAATTGGTTTTCAAGTGCTATTATGAGAGTCTGAATAGCATCAAAAGTATCATCTTTAAATCCCAAGAAAAATACCCAACTGAATCTACTGATCATCATTTACAACTAAGCGATACTTTTCTTGTTTAAACTTGCGGCAGCGAGTCCAAACAAATCCATATATAACAACTCCAAAGGTTCTCTAATAGTCCTCTCCTCAAGCTTCTTGCATGAAGCTTTGTGTTGTTTACCCTTCTTACATGCCAACAGAGGTGATCATTCTTGTAATTCTTTGAAGGTAAACCTCTAACTAAATTTCCTTTGACCAGTTTGTTGATATTCTTAAAATTGACATGGCCCAATCTTCTATGCCACTAATGTACTTCTTTAGATGTTGCTTTTGCCACCAAACATGTGGCTCTTCCATAAGAATGAAGACTCTTCATATCTAGACTATACACATCATTGGTTCTTGGTACTCTAAGCACTACCAAGTTATCATCAACAGGCTTGAATTCAGGGGAAAGGATGAGACATTCGTGTGGAGTGAATAACACAAGATCTTTGTTTATCACAGATTTGAAAGACTGACAATAAGTTGAACTTGAGCTCCTTCATATATCTAACATTCTCAAAATCTATCATACCTTTGATGGTTCCTTTTCTTGTAATTCTTCCTCCATTGGGATCATTCCCAAATGCAACTCTTCCTCCACTAATAGATCTAAAATCAGTGAGAATCTCCTTGTCTCTGTCATACTTCGAGCAACCACTATCTACAATCAAATGATCTTTAAGCTCCTCTTCTGGTTGCCTGCACAGATAAAAGAGTTAGTGACTTTTAGGAACCCAAGCCATTATTGACTTGTGTTCCCCTTATGGAGTTACAAACTCAAATTCTTTGAGTATGTAATTTCCACTATTTTTCAAAACATGATCTAGAATTATCTTTTGATTTTTAGCATGTGGGTTTTCAAAACTTTCTGAATTTTCAACAAAATTCTCTTTTACAAGTTCATTCTCTTTTTCTTGTATCACAAAAACATCTGATTCACTTTTTGTTGAAAGAACTGTTTGTCCCTCAGCAGTACTTTCTCTCTTAACCCATTCGGTTTTAACACTTGGTTCTTGTGATCTAGATCCCCTATGTGAATTGTAATACCTTCTAGGTTGATAGTAAAGAGATCTCCTAGGATACATGTTCTGGTAATGTTAGTCTGTACCTTGTTTTGATGGAGCAGTACTTTGGGAAAGAATACTTTGTGAAATCTTGGTGGTCTAGAAAAAGGTCTTCTTTGGTGAGGGTATCTATGATCGGTGAGAAATTGTGATTGACCCTATTTGAATTATTCCAGACTGGTTTGGTCTCTCTAGGTTTCAGGTTGGCGAGACTGTTCTTTGGAAATTGTCTAAGGTATTCTGAGTGATGTTCACAATCCTTGATTAAATGAGTAGGACTAAAGCACACAAAACACAGTTTTTAACCCATACTCCCAAAGTGACTTCTTCTATGTCTATGACCAAAACTATTATTCCTTCTAGGTGAATGATTAAACTTGTTTTGACCAAAGTTATCCCAAAAGGTTTAGCGATACTTTTTTGAAAAGGTTTTCTGAAGGTGCTGCTTGTGGAGCAGTACTTTGAGTTGAAGGTTCTGCTTGACTTTGAACATTGTTTTCAACAGTTTCTTTTGGGGGTTCAGACCTAGATTGACCAACTAGCTTTTTCCTAAACTCTAGACTGTCTACTCAAAAACGAGAAACATCAGGCCTAGGGGGTTGATGAATTCCAGTGGGATGGGGAACTGCATGATAACCATTGTCTTTCTTAAACTCAGGAGGTGTTTCATTTATTGAATCCTCATTACTAGATGTGTCTACATAATTAATGAGTTCATCATCACTAGTGGTTATATCCTCAAAATCACCTTCATCCTGATCACTAGATGGGTTTTCTTCTATTTTACTAAAATCCATACCAAAACCTAGACCAGTTCTAATGTAAGCTCTTCTTTGTTTTTCAACATAACTAACATGAGAAAGTCCAGATTCACCCCAAGCAGCAAACTTAGCTAACAAATCATCTCTTTCCTTAGTCAGTTTCTCTATTTTAGAAATTTTACAGTTTAATTTCCATTCACTTAGTTTTAACTGATAGTCCTGTTGTTCATACTTTTTAGCCCAAGCCACTTCATTATTTTCATGTGCTAATATTTTGGCTTCCATAGATTCTAAGGTTATTTGATAACCGCTACCTCGAACCTAGCCCTAACACAGTTATCTCTTTCAATCACATAACTACCAAGTAATTTTTGATAAAAATCATGACAATTTGAGCATACCTCAGAGATAGGGGTGAACTTGATGAAGTAGCCACCATTGCAAGTAGAACATGATCATCTTCACTCTCCATGCTCCAATCAAATCCTCCAAAACCATCTCGCCAGATTCCAAAGCGACATGATCGATTCCTCATCAAAGCGGTGCTCGGTCCAATTCTTCTCTTGAATCTTCAACTTTGCTACCATACAATAGGTGACGGTTCATCATCAAACTCAGCACTCCGGTCAACCTCGATAAACTTTCTTGAGCAACCAAGGCTTTTGTTTCAATAATAGGAATTTCTTTAAGCTCCAGCTTTGGTTTCTCAGTTATCTTGTTTGCTTGATACTTAGCAAACCTACACTCCCTTGCAAAGTGTCCAGTCTTTTTTACAATTGAAGCATTCAATTTTGGATTTGTCAAAAGTAATTCCATGTTTTGGTTTGAAGTCAATGTTCTTTCCTGTTCTCTTCATATACTTCTTGATCCTTGCAGTGATCATTGCAACTTGCCACCTGATATCAATTTCTTCTAAAGCATCCTCTTCAATCTGTGAGAGATCTTCTTCATAAGTTACGGGTAAAGAAGCTTGTTGTGCAAAGAAAGAGCATACAACTTCATCTGAGTGCATGGTAGTAGTTGGTGGGGCTTGTTGAGCATAGGTGGGGAGGTGTAATAGCAGTACTTTGAGCACAATACTTTGAGGAGGAGAAGCAGTACTTTTGGTGGAAGTCGCCCTCTTCGATGATGACACAAAAGCAATGCTGTGAGATTTTGAGATTGATTGGCCATTCATCTCATGCTCATACACCTTCAGATGATTGTAGAGATCATCAAAATCCATGGTGTCCAATCCAGGTTGTCCTCTGATCATAGTAGCAATCACATGCCATGTGGATGGCAAACTCCTTAAGAACTTCAGATTGGCATCTTCAACGGATATACGCCTTGTATAACTCCAACATGTTGAGGAGATTTTGAAACCTATCATATGCACCATCAAGACTCTCTCTTTCACCAACAATGAAAGTTTCAAACTGTTGCTTCACATATTTCGTGCATCTTCTTAGAAGCTTCATTCCTCCAAATCTTGTCTTGAGAGCACCCAGAGCTGCTTTGCATCTTTAGCATCATGAAACTTCGTTAGATGTCCATCGGGTATAGCAGATAAGAGTATGTTTAGAGCCTTCTCTTGATTCCTTATGGTAGCTGGCGGTAAGACTGGTTTGGGTGGTTTAGGTTGTCCACAATCTCCACGGTTACGGAACTACTTCATTACCATTGACAATTACATTCCATAGTGCATGGTGCAGTAATGGCAATGTCTTGCCTCATCTTCATACACCATAGGTCATATTCTCCCTTTTTGATGATTGGAAGTGCGGTGAGGTTGATGGTGGTGGAGCGAACACTTCAGTCGACATCTATAGGTTTTGTTGTAGTAAAGTTTTAGGGTTTCTTCCTAGTCAGAGTTTCCACACAAGCTCTGATACCACTTGTTGGATCGATGTACTCTAACCAAACTAACTTAAATAGCTTGTTTAGGTTTAATAACCTCAGATAAATCCTAAGTTATTAACAAAGAAACACTGAGCAAACTCTATTAAGTATGCGGAATTTACTTAACAAAGCTAAGAAGAATAACTTTAACTTTGAACGATTTTATTAATAACACTAACTCAGCTTATTATGCACTCTTTAACAACTCTAATAATATCGAACTTCTCTCTAAAACTCTAATAATGTCACGTACATATAATATCAATCTAGGGGTCCTTTTATAGGCTCAAGGATAACCCTAAACGATTTACAATTTGTATCCTTGTACGACAAGTAATCTAATAAAGAATATTCTAGAATTAACAAAGCTTTCCATAGCGAATATAGGTTCTTTTAGCCTTGCAGATTACTGACTTCTTTAGCAGTACTTTGACTTCTTCTTTAGCAGTACTTTGACTCTTCGACTTTTTCCAGTACTTTGTCATTCTTCAGCACTTTCATATCCCAACAAACGGGTTTATAACGAAGAAGTTACGCTATTTTCAAGTTTAACGACGAAAACTATTTATCTGAAAATATACTTGTTGTCAAGGGTTTTTCAAAGGTCAAAAACGAGTTATAAACCTAAACTAGAAGAGTCGACTTATCAAAAATATATTAATACATACTATCATGATTTCGATGATATAAAGAACGTAGAAAACGGACCTATAACACCAAAGATATACATATTTGAATTACGACGATCACAACTATTTTTCTTCAGCACTAACACTTAAATATTTTCTAAGTGTCAAAAAGGTTGTCATGGATGACCATGTTTGAAGCCGTTTTCTCATCGATGGAGTCAGCTTTTGAAAATAATATCTTCAAGTAAAAGTTAGTTCACGGCCTATTTTCCAAAATGTCCATTACGTTAAAATCAAACAGCGGATTTATAACTTAGTAACTTATGACCTCTTAAACTTTCCCGAAAACTGCCCAGAAACTGCATTTTTAGCCCGACTACCTCACTTCACCATCATTTTTATCTAGGATCGAGACTCGTATGGACAAAAGTTTAGTGTTACGACTTTTAGATAATGTTACAAGCTTTCTAAAACCATTGGGTTTATTTCCTAAAACTCGATATTTACCGATTTATGACTAGCTTTCCGAGGCTACTTAGCGACTTTCACGAATTATCAAAGTACATTATTTTGCGACGAAAAACTATATTTTCTTGATTTATCACTTAACGACTATCATAAGATGTTGTTTCAACATAGATACTTGTATAGTATTTTATAACTTGACAAGATGTCATAAACATATATTTCGACGATGAACTTCATTTTCAAAAATGCATAAGTGGTATGGATATCATATAAGTTTGCATGCACAACATTATTTCATGACTTATATTAGATCATATCATTCATAATAGGTTGCAGTTAGAGATTGCGCCTCATTTCAGTGTATCCACTTTTGCCATCATAATTATTGTATCAAGTGAGTTTTCATAGCCCCGTTTTACAAGTTTATACTTTATTTCAAACCTACGGGGGGAGAATACATTGCACATCATTTTATTACGAGCCCAAGTATATTCAAATTCATTTACATTGCTTAAGTTACCTCATTGCCAATTGAATGTCCCCATTTCATAATCATGAACCGTTAATTCCGGAAGAAGCGAGGGTGAGTGAATAGATCTACTGAGGGTGACTCCTCCATCCGGGTTGGTGGATTCCAACTGGTCAAACGGATGCATTTAATTTAATATCATAATTAGAGTTGTTTGGCAAAACACTCTGTTTGGGCGAACATCATGATCAGTCTAGCTTCGGTGTCATGTACTTATAGCAATTGTAACATTTTCATGTGGCATATTTGTCATACATAACTTATACTTGTGGTGGCCGTGTAAAACATTTACATAAACTCTATGAACTCACTCAACCTTTGTGTTGACACTTTTAGCAATGTATTTTCAGGTATCTAAGGCATATACTTCATGGCATACATAAGGAGTTATCATAGAGTCGCGGTGACGACGCGTCTCACATGGGTTTTATGCACTTTAAAACATCGTTTGGATTGTGACAAACTTATTTCCGCACATGTTGATTTTCATTTGGGACCTATATTTTGTAAACTCTGAATGTTTTAATAAATCAAACGATGTATTTTCAAAATGACACTTTAGGTCATTCAATATAACTGTAACTGTGATGCTATGACAATCACGCCCTAGGTATTCTGTTGGATCTTAATTATTGTGTTGATGATGATTCGGGTGGCCTTGGATGGTGATGAATCAAGTATGCCATGGTTTAGAGAGAGAAAGAGATGAGAGGGTGTTCTTGGTAGAGAGTTGTAATACAAAATGTAAAGGTTAGATTATGAGAAGCACCACCCCTTCCAAGGATGGAAGGGGTATTTATACTTACAGACTACACGACCTCCAGACGGCCTGTGGATTAGGAATACAGTGGGTAAAGACCCGTCATTCCTCCACGGTGTTACACTAAACTAATCTACACTACAAACTAACTTATAAACTACTAAATAACGTAAATAACAACGTCTACAAGCTAACATATGCTAGACCATAATTGGGGTGACTGAAACTTTAACATGGAATTTCCGATTCCTAACAATCTCCCCCTAAGGGAGGTCACCCCATGAAATACATTTTGCATCCTAGCATTCTATCCTTGTCTTTAGTTACAGCTCGTGACTTCTATTCTTCAAGTTCCGCAATCTTTGTGCTTTAGTATCGATTCTTCAAAGTCCGCATTGATTTGTACTTTTAGTGGAGGCCTTTAACGGATCCACATCTTTGATGATCTTCGAGCTTTCATTGAGATCATCGACCATAGATCTCTGGATCACCCTTTGTTGTGTTGCCTTCATGTGATGTTGTGACTTTTGGACCGACATGCTCACACTTTTAGGATCATGACATCTTTCTATCAGTAGCGGAAGCTTTCCGGTTCATGATATTTGCGGCAGTAAGAAGCATAGTATAAAATATCGAGCGGTTATGTAGATAGGCACCGATCATGATTTCTTCAATTAAGTGTGAATGCTGTGAGCATGCGGCTTTGGATTGACTTCTCAATTACGATCGTTTACCGTCAAATGTACCTACAAACAACATTAGCAATAAAAACATCAAAGTGTCTTTGATCACTTTCGTTGAATTAAGGTACTGGCCCACGGTTCCCCGTTGATCGATACAAGTAATGCACTGTGATCAGTATAATTCGAAGAATCTCCTTGACAGGGGTTTACAATTGTTCTAAAACATTTGCCGTTCTCAAACTGAAACGTCTCAAAGAAGACAACACGGAGTGAGTGAACCAGCGAATTGAGATTCACTGATTGATGAAAAATGATTTGAAAAACAATCGAGTATTGCTTAAGATAAAGGGTTTTGCAATACAACGAAGGTTTTTTTGAGAAAGATCAATTTTCAATCAAAAATACCTTTTGTATTTAAAAACATGAGTACACATTCGATGTGCTAGAGAAAAGAAGAGATTCGCACATCGAACGGTTTTTCCAAAAGTATTTTTTCAATCAAAGATACTTTTTGAATTTGAAAATGAATACACATTCGATGTGCTAGAGAAAAGAAGAGATTTTCACATCGAACGGTTTTTCCAAAAGTATTCGTCAATTCATTTCCTGGACCAAGGTTGATTCAAGAGTGAATCTGTAACATATTGGATTTCATAAACACATCAAATCATAACATATATAGGCGTATGGGTTTAGAGGGTATTTATAGTTACAAACTAAACGTCCTCCTTCGGGCTGTGGATCAGGCATACAGTGGGTAAAGACCCGTCCTTCCTCCACGGTGTTGCACTAAGCTAAACTACGCTACAAACTAACTAATTAACTACTGAATAACGTAAATAACGACATGTCTATAAGCTAACTTATGCTAGACCATAATTGGGGTGACCGACACTTTAACATGGAATTTCCAATTCCTAACAATCTCCCCCTAAGAGAGGTCACCCCATGAAATACATTTTGCATCCTAGCATTCTAATTTGTCTTCTGTTCTGAGCTCGTAGACTTCAATTCTTCAATTCCGCAATCTTTGTGCTTTAGTAGCTATTCTTCATTGTCCGATTATTTTGTACTTTTAGTGGAGGTCTTTGACTGATCCACATCTTTGATGATCTTCGAGCTTTCATTGAGATCATCAGCCACAGTAAATCTCTGGATCACCCTTTATTGTGTTGCCATCATGTGATGTTGTGATTTTCGAATGACATGCTCACACTTTCGGATCATGACATCTTTTCATCGAGTAGCGAAGCTTTACTTGGCTCATGATATTTGCAGTGGCGTAGCGAAACATAGTATAAAAATATCGAGCCGGGTTATTAGATGATATGCACAAGTCATGATTTCTTCAATTAAGTGTGGATCTTGTGAGCATGCGGCTTTGGATTGACTCCTCAATTTTGATCACCGCAATCGTCGGGTGTACCAAATACGACGGTTAGCAATAAAGCGCAAGAAAGTGTCTTTGATCACTTTCGTTGAATTGAGGTACACGGCCCACGGTTCCCCATTGATCAACACAAATACTGCACATGTCGGTAGAATTCGAAGAATCTCCTTGACAGGGTTTTCGCATTTTCTAGTTGTTCTCAAACCGGAACGTCTCAAAGAAGACAACACGGAGTGAGTAAACCAACGAATTGAGATTCACTGATTGATGAAAAGTTGATTTGAAAAACAATCGCGTATTGCTAAGAAGAAAGAGTTTTGCAATACGATGAAGGTTTTATGAGAAAGATCAATTTTCAATCAAAATACCTTTTGAATTTGAAAAGAGTACACATTCGATGTGCTAGAGAAAAGAAGAAATTTGCACATCGAACGGTTTTTCCAAAAGTATTTTTTTTTCAATCAGAGATACTTTTTGAATTTGAAATATGAATACACATTCGATGCGCTAGAAAAAAGAAGATTTGCACATCGAACGGTTTTCCAAAGTATTCGTCAATTCATTTCCTGGACCAAGGTTGATTCACGAGTGAATCGCCCCGTCGTTTCTATCCAGTTGTCACAAGTTTGATCTTTAGAAAAGATCTCACATGCCACCTACCAAGAGCTTGTTTGATGTTGGCTCTAGAAGGCTTTCCATCTTCATTGTGAATATTTTACATATCACTCGGATGTTCTGGCAATACCACAAGGATAATGCGTAGGACTCTTAATATATTCTTACTTTCCACATTGTGTGAAACAACAAGTCTTCAAGAATTTGGTGTCCTAATGAGATATTGTGGACGATCTCGTGGCTCTAGACTCAATTGTGCATTTTTGGTTCCTATGCCGGAGACTAGGGAGAGGGTCTCCTTCTTCAATATCAACAATCTCTAAGAGAAAGTTGATAGATTATGTAGGTTCCTCGTGAGAATGAAACAAGTCCTTTTAAGAGGAACTTGAGTAGCTTGGGAAGTTATAGTGCAGTGCGTCACTGGGTCCATGACGTCTTGTCTTCAATACCGGCGTTACCTTGGTAACCACAAGTAGCATATGTATTTAACCCGGTTACTGCCCTAAGGTTGAATTATTGGAGGGCTATTTCTTTTCACCCTTTTTCACATTCATTTCTTTTTCATTCTTCAACCCCTTGTGCTTACCGAGACTTCATAACTAGAACCTTGTTGGGTTTATTCCAGTACTAGCTCTATCTCAGTTCGCACTCTTCCCATTTCTCACTTTTCTCCTTTTTTCATCATACCTAAGGACTCTACACTATCTAGAGGATTGTCCCTGGGTAGATCCCTCCGGCTCTGGTGGATCGTGGGAATTAATACCTAACCTCACCATCCTTATAACTCCATACTTAAAGTAAAATGGTCGGTCTTTTGGTACAATTCATTCCTTTTTGAAACCAATTGAAGAATCATTTGAAAATCAATCAAGGTACTTGGGATATAATATCAAAGCATTTTGTACCTTAATTGTTTTGATCATTTAGAAATGCTCCCCCTCAACATGTGCATAAGATTTTGAAATTGTTTAGCACATGGAGGCAAGAGTTCTTTGAAATAATTTCTTGATCACAATTTCCATAGAAAAAGCCATTTGATTTTCTTGGTAAATTCTCCCCCTCAATATGTGCTTTGGATATTTGAAATCATTTTATCACATAGAGGCAGGAGTTCTTTAAAGTACTTCCACGATCACGAATGCCATAGAGAAAACCTTTAAAACTCAATCAAGGTACTTATGATAAAACATTGAAACCTTTGTACCTTGATAGTTTATTTTCATTAGAAATGCTCCCCCTCAATATGTGCTTTGAGATTCGAAAGTGTTTAGCACATATGAGAGAGCAGACTGGACAATTGAATCAGACAATCACCTTTTATCAAATTTCATTATTAAATCACTAATTCTCCCCCGATCAAAAATACCAAACCCTTTGAGATTTTGGTTCCCAAGTGATTTAATAAGGTTTAGAAAACATGGGAGAAAATGCGCCTGATTTAAAAACTCATATTGTTTTTGGATAAATGCTCCTCCTCAACATGTGCATTGTATATTTGAAATCGTTTGGCACATGGAGGCAGGAGTGCCTTTAAAGGACTAAAACAAATTTGAGATTTAAATCACGATCTCTCCCCAGATCAAAAATATCAAACCATTTGAGATTTGTGATCCCAACTGATTTAAATCATTTAGAAAAATTTGGGGAAAGACGTGGCAAGATTTAATTTTTGAAAGATGACAGATAGGAACAGATTTAGACATTAAAGATTGTTAGTGTCAGGTATGATAGTTTTAAGAGATCTTTAAGTAAAATAAAACAATTTCACAATCAAACAAGAACAGAAAAAATTTCATTTTGTAAGATCTTTGAGTTTTAAAGAAAATCATACCATGACATAACATTAAATCTTTAGATCACCACTTTGTTTTTGTACAAACCGGACTTTACAGATGAAATATCGTTTGAAAATAATTTATTTAAAATCACTCTCCCCCTCAATCGATGACCGTAGTCGATGATTGAGTGACTTAAGTTTTGATAAAATGAAGTCCGGTGATTTTCAAAATTAAGTCCAATTTATTTTCAAAACCAAAATTTTCCATTTTCAAAACAATATTTTAAAAATTGTTTAAAAGATGGTATCATCCACTACTTTTCCTGCACAAGATACGTTAGGTGGTTGAGAAGCTTATGTTGTTGCTGTAGGGCTTGGAAGAAAAACCGTCTGCTGATGCAGTGAGACTTCTTACGTTGCATTTTAATGCCAACTAAGATCAAATTAAGCTCCGTTTCTTCATTTCCGATGAAGAAAACCATCTCTGCGATGCGGTGAGACCTCTTCGTTGCATTTTTCCATGCCAACTCTCCATTGAAGTCCAATTAAGCTCCGTTTCTTCATTTGTCAACCCAAGATATAGTTACCCTTTCCTTTCAGCATCCAATCATATTCATTTGTGGGATCTGGATTGGGAACATTCTTTTATACCAATATACCCAATCGTTAGTGAACACACATCTGAGATATATGGTGGTCACGACATCACCCAACAAAGAATCGACTAATAACAGTCAATCCAACATATCAATCAGATCATAAAAGGTATGAGATTTATGTGTTTATCAAACTCCAATCATCTAAACCTAACAATCATATCCTAAATTCCTAGTCCTTCGACATAGGCAAATATCATTTTTAATTAAGCACGTAGGATAATTAAGAAAGCCCGTTAGATGATGTAAATTTGAAAACATTATCCCTCTCAATCAATGACTTATTTTACTGAAAAGTTTAAAGCGAGAAGTCATTGATTGAGTTTTCAATTATTATAAAAACTTTGATTCTGATTGATTTTCAAGCAACTCATTTTCCACCATTTTTGAAAAACGACAAATATTTTTCTGAAGAGTTTTAGACGGAAAAACATTTGTGTAGGAACAGCAGTCCTTCAACATACTTTCCTCAAATAGTTTTAGGATAAGTGGACGAAATATTTGAAAATAGGTTTAGCGCAGAACTTTCCTTCCTTTAAAAGAACGGGCTGCTATCTGAAATAATAGCAAACCATCGTTTTAAGCATGGGTTACAGTCTGAAATAACTGTAAGCCATATTTTGAGACATGTTTAGAAAGAAATATTTACACCTCGTGCTCGAACTTAATCTATAGTCCCGTGCCATTATTGAATGACATTTCCAAGACCGTAGATGTTATCGATACCAGAAGACATGTCTTGAGAAAAAAGCAATTTCAATTTTTTTTTTTTTGGAATTTTTCAAATTTTCTGATTTTTATGAATTTTTGTTGATTTTATATTTTTCTATTTTGCTTTTTGATAAATATTTACAAAAAGGATAATTTAGTTTAAGAGAATGATGAAATGAGTACCGAGATAAGGATATCGTACAACATGTTGTAGAAGAAACAAGTCATCATCTCTTAAACTTTCACCACCAAAGCATTCGAGGCTCTTGAATCGTCGTCAGAACTTGAGCCTTCTGAAAGTGAGAATTTGGTAGCTTCCCCCCAAACCGACAAATTATAAAGATCATTTCTCCAAGAAGTAGAAATGAATAAAAACGGTCTCATTGAATGAAGCTCAGCACCCCGAAGAATCACGAGAACAATGAAGTAACAAGTTGAACCGTTGATCGTCTCAGTGGTCGACAAATCCGGAATAACTGTTTAAGTCCGATCACATGAACTTTGTGCGTCCCGATGTACACATTACTCTTCGAGATTGACCGGTTGTCTATTCAGGAGACAATATATCAAAATCTTAATTTTACCAAGTGCATTCCAGTTATCTTCCATATAACCAATCAGCCCATAATGTACACAAGTACCCAACAGTAGAGACAAAGACATCACAGATGCGGTTGAATCAGGATCTTCTCTGGGATATCAACTCGAATAACTGATTAAGCTCGATCATGTGAACATGTTGTGCGTCTATGATATTACACATATCTCTCCCCTGATGGTTGCGATCTCATCGGAATCATCATAACATTGTGTACATGAAGCAATAACCGGAACCACTTTATCATAAACCATATAGAAGATGTCGATAAGCAATATTATCTCACGATCCAAATATTCTTCTCACATTTCTTCCAACTGAACACAAAAGTAACACATACCAAAAGTATCTAGAGACCACTTCCCTCTAAATGATTGAAATAATGCATCCTTCCCCCAAATAGTTGGAATAATATATCCTTCCCCCAAATAGTTGGAAAAACACATCCTTCCCCCAAATATTTGGAATAACACACCGAAGGCTACGAGTTAAACACTGAGTTTCTCTACGGTTATGACATTTGTCTTTCCCAGGATTACTTCAATAGAGAAGAAGTATTAAGTTCATCATGTGTACTCGTTGTGTGTTTAGTCGTATGTCTCCTTCCCCTTCTTGGTTTGATACCCAATCTGACAACACATTATACATACCAAATATTCTTGAAATAGAGAAGAACAAACAATTAGCTCAACTGAATCCTGTAGAGAATCAAGCACTCTGAAACTCTCTCGACTATCTTTATCAACCCATATGTAGACAACTTGAAGTGACCACTAAAGAAGAAAAACCCGATCTACCAAACTTGAAACTGGTGAATTCCCCACATTTGTATCTTAAGCTTGCACTTGATGATGGAAGAACGATGTCGAGAATTTATGCTTCAAGCAAATCTCTAAGTACTCACTACTCAAACAAAGTATGAGACATTAACACCTCTTAGCGATTATCCACACCTCATCTGGCGTGTGACAGGTAAAACAACATAACTCTAATAGTGATAGTTAAGCTTGGTCTTTAACCATCCACATTGACTGGTAACTAGATAAACTAAGGCTTCAACTCAAATTCTTAAGCCCGAGCAAGTTATCAAATAAGAACACGCCTTTGTGAAAGTCAACTTCAATCTCAAATAAGTGATAAATGATTAACTCGGAAGTAATCAACTTGTGTCAAATGTCCAACACGTGAATAAAAATACAATCGGATGTACATTGATACTTGAATGAACCAGAAACAAATGAATCCTCAACATCAATGCATTCTTCCTAAAAATATACATGTAGAGACGATCGGAAGATTCACCAATAATGTCTTCAAGAGGAAGAGGTTGTCATTTTATTCAATGTTCATTTGGTTGATTTACTGAGTGCACATTGGAAGGAACAATAATCCGTGAAGATTTGGCAAAGGAATACCAAAGAGCGGATCATTATTCATGAACAATAATCCGTGAAGATTTGGTAAAGGAATACCATAGAGCGGATCATTATTCATGAGTGCAACGCTAATATTATGATAGTCATTATCAACATCTTGAGGAATAACGGGAGATTGGGCTTGGTGGTGCGAGTTGTACTTCTTGGATGATCAACATTCGCTAGCAGTTGGAAATACTCAACAAACATATCTTGAAACAACAAAACCCAAACAATAAATCCCATTTATCCTTAGTGAGTGAGACCTTAGGCGTTGGAGGAGAGTTATTAAATGATTCGTATGACCATTATTCAAACATCCATCAACATGTAGTAAATTTACTCTTCCTCCCCCCCTCAAAAATTGCATCCGAAGTTGCCCTTTTTGATTTAACCAAGTGAATAAGAATATACACCAATGAACGTAGATCCACTTGATGACTGAATGAGCATGGGAGAAACATGAAGCTTGTTGATGAAGAATGTCGATGAGAATGGTCATTAACATGAAGATTTCTTTTCTTCTGAAGATAAAGCGCCTTTGAGCGTACACTTTCTTTTCTTTGAGGAACGGGGCCTGAAGTGTTATCTGCAGATGCCATAGTGATGAAGAACGAGGCCTGAACTAATGTGAACAGACGTCATAAGAAGATTTCTCTTCTTCAAAAGATAAAGCACACTGAACCGTACACTTTTCTTTTCTTTAGAGCACGAGGCCTGAACTGATGTGAACAGACGTCATAGCCGAATGAATATCAAGATTGAGTTACTTGAACCCGTGAGTTATGAGATATCAATCCATTTGTAATCCATACTTTAAGCCGTCCATGTATTGAAGGATCGAGTATCTGCAAGCGGTAAGGACTACTGCACTAATATTACAAACTTGATTGCATATATTTTGGTTAGTGACATCCGTATCCAAACCCTTTGGGGTTTCACGGTCAACTTTGAGATTGCCATTGGTAAACATCTTTCCGGTAGGTATCCACCTAAGTCCAACATCCTTAAAAATTCTACCAGATGGTATCCACTTATGGCAAGGTCTAGGATTGTTGGCTTCTATGCATAGTGGAAGACTTATCCTTATTCCTAGTTTCCAAAGATTTAGCATGATTGGTAACCATCTGGCGAGGCTTTTGGTTTCATTTGCTTCATATGCCTTGTAGATGACTTAGTGTAAATCCTAGACTTAACAGGTTGTACCATTGCATGAGCATTTACTTTCTTTAGGGATTTTGTGAAACATTTATCATGATTAGCATTAAAGATACATTTTAGACACTTTGAGCAAACAACTTGTTTGGATTCAGAAATAGATCTAGATTTCTTAGAGTGATCTGCTATGGGAATAGCTTTAATCGAAACGCAACTACTCTAAAAGTAAGCCAATCCATAGTCTTTAGATTAGTGTTCCTAGGTAATGGTTTAGAACTACTAGCATTGCCTTGAAATCTCGAAGAATTATTCATCATCCTAGGTCTTGCACCTAAAATTCCGATCTTTGCAATTACATTGCCTTCTTTAGCCATTTCAAGATAAGAGTTCTTATACAAGTCATTCATATCAATTTTCCTAGGCAAGTGAGGTGAAGTGACTGGTTTTGTCAAACCTTGTTTCGCATCAACTTGGGAGGCAAATCGCGTTTTTGAAAATTTTGGTCGTTTAGATCTAAACGCATTCGGTTGTCTAATAACTGGTTTCCCCAAGTTTGATGGTTTTGAAAACTTAGTGTTCACACTATTCCCTGTTGTTTTTCTGAGCTCATTTTTTAAAGCAACAATAGTGAAACTCTTTTCCTGAAGTTGAGCTTTGAGATCATCAATTTTTGCTATCAAAGAGTTTGTTTCCATTGACTTAGTTCTAGCTTCTTTGACAGAGTCACTTAGTTCTATGTGATTCTTTCTCAAAGACTCATTTTCCTTTAGTAATTTGGCCACACAAACTGCTAATTCATCATTTCTCATTTGAATATCATAAATGTTAGGAATTGGAAATTCCATGAGAAAGTGTCGGTCACCCCAATTATGGTCTAGCATATATTAGCGTGTAGACTTGTAGTTTGTTACGTTATTTAGTAGTTAATTAGTTAGTTTGTAGCGTAGTTTAGTGTAGTGTAACACCGTGGAGGAAGGACGGGTCTTTACCCACTGTATGCCTGATCCACAGTACGTTAGGAGGACGTATCTTGTGTAACTATAAATACCCCTTCCATCCATGGAAGGGGTGGAGCTTCTCATAATCTAACTTTGCTTTTTGTAAACCAAGTCTCTAGCAAGAAACTCTCTCTCATCTACTTTCTCTCTCTAAAATGGCTAACATGTATTTCCATCATCCAAGACTACCCGAATCATCAAACACAATAATATTTACGATCCTACAATTGGTACCAGAGCCAAGGTTATTGTGTTGTGTTGATTTGGGTCGTTTTTCTCATGATTTTTGAGCGGTTTTTTATTGTTTTATGCGTTCTAGATGCGGTTTTTGATGTGGGGGTTGCTGTTTGTATCTGGTTGTTGCTGATGTTAGATGCTGTTCGTGTATTTGCAGATTTAATGTCTATCTTATGCTGATCTTTGTCAATATTTAAGCTGTTTGGTCATGAATCTGGGTTGAATATGGGTTATTATCGGTTTTGTTAACTGCAGTTTTTGTTGTTCTTGATAGTGACTTGGTCAAGTTCTTTCTAGAGACTTGTCCTCATTAATGTCCAGATTCATTATATGGTCAAAAAGTCAATGGCGACTTGTCTATTTATTTCTGTAGCAACTTGGATATTCGTTGACTTTTTTGAAAGTCAATAGCGAGTTGAGGTAGCAACTTGACATTTTTTAATGTCAAGCGAGTTGTTTACATATGTGAAGTAGCGACTTGTATCCAGAAAAAATGTAGCGACTTGACCTGGCGACTTGTTATTTAACAAGTAGCGATTTGGTTCATACATGAAGTTAGCGACTTGACTTAACTATCTAGCGACTTGGACTTGCAACATGGACCTAGCGACTTGACAGAAAAAGTGGTAAGAAGAAGACTCAAACTTGACTCGACCACAAACCAAATACCATTTACCACGACTCAATTCACGACCTCAGTTCATATATCATTGGTCCATGGTGTTTCAAGACAATGAGAAGTAAAGACGCTGTAACAACATATACGAACCATATATCCAACTCCCATCAACAAATACAAATCTATCCTACCTCAACTCCTATCCTCCATCTCTCATTCAAATTCAAGACTTAAATAATAATAATAATAATAATAATAATAATAATAATAAATATTCGATCTCAGATTCGTGTTTATGGTTGCAAATCTACCTCTTTTAAACACGCTTTCATCACTGACCCAGTTTGATGCTCTTTCCTTTTGATATATCCCAATATACAAGATTCATCAAGTAACAAGATTGTTAAGTGATAAACTTAATTCGTTTTGATCATAAGTAATACCTATGTTTTGTTCGAACATCACAAGATAAAGGAAACAACAATATTCTGTGTCCCCTTTCCCAGTGTTTGGTAGTACTAAGAAGCTAAGACATCACAAGATTATGTTATACCTACCTTGAAGACGTCTCTAAAGAGCTAAACCATCCCTGTGGCGTACTCTTACTCGGATTTAACGCAAGAAAAGATGAAGGAGTCTTTGTGTTTTTATTTCGATATGATTAGGTGGGAAGTAGGATTGATGAGAAAGGTTTTTGAGATGTAATGAGATCGTTTAGGAAGTTGAGATTAAAATCAGATATTGAATTAATTTATTATTGATGCCGCGTTATCTTTGGAATAGGGGCGGATGTATTTGAGTGAGAGAATAATTAGGGTTTGAAGTGAGTGGTATTAGGATGTGTGTGTGTGATAAGAACGTTTTTATAACCCGTGCAATTAGGGCAGGATAAAGTTATACATGGTTAGTAACCGGATTTGATTTGGGCCTTGTGGATCGGATATGTGAATGATTTGGGCCACATTTGCTGTCTAACTCTCGTGGTAACTCTCGTGGGTTATGTGATTGATTAGGATATATGGATATGTAAATGATCAGATATGTGGATCGGATATGTGAGTGGTAACTCTCATGGGTTGATTACAAGGGTTGTGAGATTTTATTGGACCAAGTGATAGTTTACTCTTGCGCCAACTTGGCTTGTGATCGGTGGATAGTTCATTATTGGACCGGGTTTAATGATTTGTTATTGAGTCTGACTTGTTTATGAAACGGATATGGATCAGATTTGATTTTCACATGGGCTTGAACGGATTTGTTATTGTTTTGAAATGTGAGTTGTTCTAACAAGCCAACGATAATGATGGACTGATGGGATTCTCAAAATTGGATCGTAAATACATGATTTGAACGTTGGACTTAGATGGTTGGATTGATTTTCATGGATTGGGCCTCAATTTTTACAAATAACCAAGGTTGGGCCATTCATATGATTTGGGTCAGATGGGCTTTTCATGATTTGGATTATATGAGACTTGATGATGAGATTTGTTATGGTATGCGATTGGCATTTTCACAAAGATTATTACGTCACGGCTTGATGTGTTTATTGGAAAATGTTGTCTACAGGGCTGTTTGGACGATATTTCTTATTTGGATGTGAAGTGAGATTTTTCGGGCACGTTTACTTATTTCGTCTTCTTTCTTTCTACCTTTCCGCGAAGATGACTTGTTTGGGCGTTTATAGAGGGTGATAAAGACTTGGCTATTTAGTTGCGTTTGTGATTCTTTCTCACTTAACCCACAACGTAGCTATCACTTAGGTGTCTCACTCAGTTGAGAATGTCAAGAGGTTTTGTACATTGGGTACACCGTTTCTGGTTCACGAGGATTAATACAAGTTTAAGTAACAAATCTGTGGAATTCTACTTCATGATCAAGTTTGGTATATCGGGTTTACTTCTCCATGTGGTTACTACAATAGCAGTCAGAATACGTGAATGATGTGTTTACCAAAGTATTTATTGGATGGTTGATGATGTTGTTGATGTTGGATTGTGAACCGTTGATGAACCGCTGCATGTTCCCCTAAAACCAGATATTCATCGAAACCAAAGTTGTCATAACACACTCAAGCTGACATTGTTTACGGTTTTGTCTTGATTTTGTAAAATCCTGCGAAAGAACCTATTTCTCGGTTTAAATCATAGACTTGTAAAATCCCGTGACAATGAAAACTTCCTGGTAAAAGTAATGTGCATTTCCAGATCTATCTTGCGGTCTATTCTTGGTCTTGTAAAATCCCGCAAAAGAAACTATTTCTCGGTTTAAACCATAGAATTGTAAAATCCCGTGATGATGGAACCATCCTGGAGAAAGGAAAGTGTATTTCGGGATCCTATCTGATGCTGGTGCTACGGTTTCTTCTTCGAAGAAGGGATAAAAAGGTGTACTTCATAAATTGGGTGTGTGTTTGGGTTGTCTTCATGGCAGTTTGGCTATTACATGGTTTTACGGGGTTACGTGCTTTTAACCATGGTCGGGATGAAACCATTATCAAAGTTCACTTTTAAGATCAAAGGAGGCTAGATTTGAGCGTTTAACAAGATGTGACAACGGGGTTAATTCACTATTATTTATTTGAAGTTGAAGTGAAATATCAAGGGCGAGTGTACTTAGTATCTGAAGGTATCGGGGATGGTTGGATGAAGATTCTTCATGATCCTTGTTCGTGCTTATTATAAAAAACGAAGACTTAGAAATCTATTTATTGTTGGGTGACTTTTACCTTTTCTTTTACCACTTGGGGGAATTGGGCTCTTACCACCTCAAAATAACTATCACTTTAAGGAGTTACGTTGTAGTGCTCAGTGTCACATTCAATTGTCGATTTTCAAGAGGTGATGTACGTCTATTACTTGATGGTTGGTTGGATGAAGAGTATAGAGTACTTAGAGATTCAATGGAGGATGAAGTCTCGACACCCCTCTTTGTTACATATGTGCAAGCTTAAGTTACGAGTTCGGGTTAGTTTACTTTAAGGTCAAATTCATCATATTGGGTTTTCTCCATCAGCTGTCACTACAAAGAGCCTACTAAATGATAATGGGGTGGATTACAATTTTTGCCAAGAGAGATGAAAAGAGAGAGATAATGACGTCTGTTCACATCAGTTCAGGCCTCGTACTTCATCATAATGACGTATGAACACAACAGTTCAAGCCTCGTTCTCTAAAGAAAAGAAAAGTGTAATGCTTCATTGCGCTTTATCTTGAAAGAAGAGAAATCTTTTATGACGATATGAACACAGCAGGTTCATGCCTGCGTACTCTAAAGAAAAGAAAAGTGCGTGTCGATTAAGCGCTTTATCTTCTAAGAAGATCTTCTTATTATGACCATTCTCATCAACATGCTTCATGCTTTTTCAATGCGCTTTTAGTCATCAAGTGATCGGACTAAGATAATTACTCTTATTACACTTGCTCAATATAATGAAGATGGCGACATCATGTGCTAATTTTGCGGGGGAGAAGTGTGAATAGAATACATTTGGATGATAATCACTTGTTTATTCAAGAATGGCATCTCCGTATGCAATTCTTGAGGAGAAAGAAGTGTGATTTTTTGAATTTTTTCATGGTTGATTGGTATTTGAGAATATATGGTCAAACGGCTCCAAACTCATGTAAGAACCGAGCTTCTTATTATCGGGTCATCTTCACATGATGTTTCTTCTATGAGATGTTGGTTGACATCTTCTCGTGGACTGAAGTGCTTCCGGTTAATGCTTCACGTGCACATCAACATGATGATCCCGAACGACCTTCTGTTCTTGTTTGATGTGATTACTTTCTTGGTGTTACCATTTCGTGTGTTCGTTTTGGTGATTGCTAATTTCCTTGATGAACATCTCTCTGTTCTTATTTGATTGGGAGGGATTTTAGTTAAGGGGATTTGCAAGATGTAAGTTAATTAGGATGCTTTTTAGTGTGATGAAGATGTTAACTATCTATTCCCCATTCGGACAATCTTGAAGAAGGTCGAGTCTACAGTTTGTTCTACATTTTCTTTGCATGTTAGAAGATAAGACAATTGCATTTGATGATCTAAAGACTTCTTAATCCGGTAGAAGAACACTTGAAAATCTTTGTCAGGTTTAGTGGCGAGCACTAATTGGGGAGATTGAAATGCCAAATTTAATCCCAATTAGACTTGCTCATATTCTTCACAAGTTGATTCTCACAATATATCATTATGATGGTCTTCTCAAAAGATTCCAAGTATTTGGGCTTTACAATATGTTCTTGATTCTAAAGTGTCAAAACCATCAAGGGAAAGGAGACACACATATAAACACAAAGCGAGTAAACTTGATGAACTTAATTCTTCTAAGTGATTGAAGACATCCCGGGAGGACAAATGTCATGACCGCAGAGAAACTCAAGGTTTTACTCATCAAGGCTTTTAGTATTATTATTCCAACGGCGTGGGGGAAGTGAGTAAAAGAAAGTTTTTGAAGATAAAAGAGGTACACAAGTGCGTGATGATCTTGATGTTAACACAATCATCGGGAGAGAATTGTATACATTGGGGCGCCAGTGCTTTTCACTTGAGGGCTTAATCGGTGATTGAGAGATATAATCACTTATTCGGGTTGACATCCGAGATTGTCATCCGCAGAGATAATCGGTGACTTGGCCTGCTTCTTCAATGTTATCAGTTATTCCTTCCTTGTGTAGTGGTATACTACGGATACTTGAGCTTCATACACGATCATCAGGGAAGAAAAATGTGAACATGGGGAGGTGTTTCATTCCCCTCATGATGTGTATTCGGGAGAACTCTTGGGTATTGGTGTACTTCGGGTTCTTGAGCTTCATACATGATCATCCGGGAAGAAAAATGTGAACATGGGAAGGTGTTTTCATTCCCCTCATGATGTGTATTTGGGAGAGTTCTTGAGCATTATTCAAAGAGGTACTTGCATCAATTCAACTACTTGATGGAAGTGGTCTCTTGACACCTTTTTGGAATGGATTGCTTCAGACTTCGATTGGAAAAGGAATTTGAGAAGATTATTTAAATGTGGGATGATACGTTTCTGTTGTTCTATTGGATGATATAACCTCGAACAAAGAATCACGGTGTTTATTCTTAAAAGGAGCAGCAGGATCGATGATAATGGTGTGCTTCATTGTACACCTGGGCTAATGAAAGCTGAAAGAAAGCTTTGAATCTGTTCATCTAATGGATTTTCGGTTTTGGGGGAAGCTGCCAAAGTCTCTCTTTCTCAAAGGCTCGGGTTATTTCTTCTTTTCAAGGGCCTCGGAAGCTTTAGTGGTGGATGTTTAAGAGATGACAATTTCGATCTTCAACTACGACGTCTTTGCTCGATATCCTTATATCGGTACTCGTATCATCATCTTCTTAAACTATATCATCTACTCTATCTTTGTATATATTTATCAGAAAACAAAATAGAAAAATATAAAACCAACAAACAAACCCATAAAAATCAGAAAATTTGAAAAAGACCAAAAATATTGTTTTTCTAAGACATGTCTTCTGGTATCGATAACATCTGCGGTCTTAGAAATGTCATTCAATAATGGCACGGGACCATAGATGAAGTTCGACCAGGAGGTGTAAATATTCTTTTCAAAACATGTCAAAATCTATGTTTGCAGTTACTTGGGCTAACTGGTGCTTAATCCATGGTTTGCTATTATCTCAGATAGCAACCCGTTCTTCATGAAAGGAAAGTGCTGCGCTAAACCAATTTTCAAATATTTCGTGCACTTTTCCTAAAACAAAATGAGGAAAGTATGTCGAAGGACTGCTGTTCCTACACAAATGTTTTTCCTTCTATAAATTCTTCAGAAAAATATTTGTAGTTTTCATAAATGGTGGTAAATGAGTTGCTTGAAAATCAATCTAATTCAGAGTTTTCGAAATAAATTTTATACTCAATCAATGACTTCACCTTTAAACTTTTCAAAAAATGAGTCATTAATGAGGGGATAATGTTTTCGAATCTATATCATCTAACGGGCTTTCTTAATTATCCTAATATGCTTAATTAAAAATGATATTTGCCTATGTCGAAGGACTAGGAATTTAGGATATGATTGTTAGGATTAGATGATTTTAGTTTGATGAAACACATTATTCCCATGCCTTATATGAACTGATTGATATGTTGGATTGACTTTTATTAGTCGATTGCTGTTTGGGTGTTGTCGACCACCATATATCGTTTGTATATTTACTATAGCAGATATCATGGTTCATAAGAATGTTCCCGATCCGGATCCACAAAATATGTTGATTGGATGCCGAAAGGAAAGGGTAACTATATCTTGGGTTGACAAATGAAGAAGCGAGCTCAATTTGACTTCTATGGATAGTTGGCATGATAAAGTGCAACGTAAGAGGTCTCATGCATCGGCAGGATGGTTTTCTTCATCATCAAATGAAGAAACAGAGCTTAATTGGACCTCTATGGAGAGTTGGCATAACAAATGCAACGTCAGAGGTCTCACTGCATCAGCAGACGGTTTTCTTCCTGCCTTACAGCAACAACAACAAAAGCGGCTCAACCACATAACGTATCCTTGTGCAGGGATAATAGTGATGATACCATTTTTCTAAAACTTTGAATAAAATTGTTTTGAAAATGGAAAATTATTGTTTTGAAAATAAATTGGACTAAATTTTGATAATCACCGGACTTCTTTTATCAAAACCTATGTCACTCAATTATCGACTTCGGTCATCGATTGGGGGGGGGGAGTGATTTAAAATAAAATATTTTCAAACGATATTTCTTCACAAAAGTTCCGGTTTGTACAACAATAAGTGGTGATCTAAAGATTTAATGTTATGTCATGGTATGATTTTCTTTAAAACTCAAAGATCTTACAAAATGAAATTTTTTCTGTTCTCGTTTGATTGTGAAATTGTTTTATTTTAATTAAAAATCTCTTAAAAACTATCATACCTGACACTAACAATCTTTAATGTCTTAAATTGATCCTTATCAGTCATTTTTCAAAATTAAATCAAGCCATGTCTTTCCCCAAAATCTTTTAAATGATTTAAATCAATTGGGATCACAAATCTCATAATGTTTGAAATTTTTGATCGGGGTAGAGATCGTGATTTAAATCTCAAATTTGTTCAAATGGAATTGGTTTTAGTCCTTTAAAGACACTCCTGCCTCCATGTGCCAAACGATTTCAATATTCATAATGCACATGTTGAGAGGGAGCATTTATCCAAAAATAAGATGAGTATTTAAACCAGGCACATATTCTCCCATGTTTTCTAAACCTAATTAAAACACTTGAGATCCAAAATCTCAAAGGATTTGATATTTTTGATCGGGGGAGAATTTGTGATTTAATAATGAAATTTGATAAAAGGTGATCGTTTTTTGATTCAAATGTGCATGCTGCTCTCCCATATGTGCTAAATGCTTTGGAATCTTGAAGCACATATTGAGGGGGAGCATTTCAAAAAGAAAACAAACTTTCAAGGTACAAAAGCTTTTATGTTTCAACATAAAGTACCTTGATTGAGTTTTCAAATGGTTTTCTTAATGGTTTTTGTGATCGTGGATGTGCTTCAAAAGAACTCTTTCCTTTATGTGATAAAATGATTTCAAATATCCTATGCACATATTGAGGGGGAGAATTTACCAAAGAAAATCAAATGGCTTTTTCTATGAAAATTGTGATCAAAGAAAATATTTCAAAGTCCTCTTGCCTCCATGTGCTAAACAATTTCTAAATCATATGCACATGTTGAGGGGAAGGTTTTCTAAATGATCAAAACTATTAAGGTATAAAATGCTTTGATCTCATATCACAAGTACCTTGATTGTTTTTCCAAATGATTTTTCAATTGGTTTCGAGAAGGAATGAATGGTACCAAAAGACCGACCAATTTACTTTATGCATGGTGTTATAAGGATGGTTAGGTTAGGTATTCGTTCCCACGATCCCTTGAGGAGGATCTACCGAGGGACAATCCACTAGATAGTGTAGAGTCCTTAGGTATGATGAAAAAAGGAGAAAAGTGAGATATGGGAAGAGTCTTGGTGAGATAGAGCTAGAACCAGAATAAACCCAACAAGGTTCTAGTAATGAAGTCTCGGTAAGCGCTGAAGGGGTTGAAGAATGAAAAAAGAATTGAATGTGAAAAAGGGTGAAAAGAAATAGCCCTCCATTAATTCAACCTTAGGGAAGAAACCGGGTTCAATACATATGCTACTGGTGGTTACTAAGGTAACGCCGGTATTGAAGACAAGACGTCATGGACCAGTGGCCTGCACTACAACTTCCAAACCTACTCAAGTTCCTCTTAAAAGGGCTTGTTTCATTCTCACGGGGAACCTACATAATCTATCGACTTTCTCTTAGAGATTGTTGATATTGAAAAGGAGACCCTCTCCTTAGTCTTCGGCATAGGAACCAAATGTGCACAATTGAGTCTAGAGCCAAGAGATCATCCACAATATCTCATTAGGACACAAAATTAATGAAGACTTGCTGTTTCACACAATGTGGAAAGTGAGTTTATATATTGAGAGTCCTACGCATTATCCTTGTGGTATTGCCAGAACATCCGAGTGATATGAAAATATTCACGATGAAGATGGAAATCCTTCTAGAGCCAACATCAAACAAGCTCTTGGTGGGTGACATGTGAAATCTTGCAAAAGATCAAGCTTGTGACTACTGGATAGAAACGATGGGGCGATTCAATCTTGAATCAACCTTGGTCCAGGATTGGAATTGACAAATACTTTTGGAAAAACCGTTCAATGTGCAAACCTTCTTTTCTCTTGCACGTCGAATGTGTACTTATGTTTTCAAACACAAAAAGTATCTCTGATTGAAAAATACTTTTGGAAAAACCGTTCGATGTGCAAATTTCTTCTTTCTCTAGCACATCGAATGTGTACTCTTTCAAATACAAAGGTATTTTGATTGAAAATTGATCTTTCTCATAAAACCTTCGTTAAACAAAACTCTTTCTTCAAGCAATACGATTGTTTTCAAATCATTTTGAATCAATCATAAATCTCAATTCGGTTCACTCACTCCGTGTTGTCTTCTTTGAGGCGTTCGGTTTGAGAACACTAGAGCATTTGAGAAACCATCAAGGAGATTCTTCGAATTCTACGATCACGGCAAAGGTTACTTATCGCTTGCTGATCTACGGGAACCGTGGGCCGTGCACCTCAATTCAACGAAAGTGATCAAAGACACTTTCGTGTGTTTTATTGCTAACTGTTGTTTGCGGGTACATTTGGACGGTTGCAGCTGATCGAGTTGAGTCAATCCAAAGCCATGCTCACAGCATCCACACTTAATTGAAGAATTCATGACAGTGCATATATACAAAACACGCTCGATATTTCTATACTATGCTTACTACTGCATTTGCAAATATCTTGAACCAAAAGCTTCCGCTACTCGATGAAAAGATGTCATGATCCAAAAGTGTGAGCATGTGGTCGAAAGTCACAACTTCACATGATGGCAACACAATAAAGGGTGATCGAGATTTCTGCGTGGCTGATGATCTCAAAGAAAGCTCGAAGATCATCAAGATGTGGATCATTTCAAAGACCTCCACTTAAAGTACAAAGTTATCGGATTTTAAAGAATCACTGCTAAAGCACAAGGATGCAGAAGTTGAAGAATTCAAGTCTACGAGATCAAGACTAAAGACAAAGATAGAATGCTAGGATACAAAATGTATTTCATGGGGTGACCTCCCTTAGGGGGAGATTGTTAGGAATTGGAAATTCCATGAGAAAGTGTCGGTCACCCCAATTATGGTCTAGCATATATTAGCTCGTAGACTTATAGTTTGTTACGTTATTTAGTAGTTAATTAGTTAGTTTGTAGCGTAGTTTAGTGTAGTGTAACACCGTGAAGGAAGGACGGGTCTTTACCCACTGTATGCCTGATCCACAGTCCGTTAGGAGGACGTATCTTGTGTAACTATAAATACCCCTTCCATTCATGGAAGGGGTGGAGCATCTCATAATCTAACCTTGCTTTTTGTAAACCAAGTCTCTAGCAAGAAACTTCCTCTCATCTACTTTCTCTCTCTAAAATGGCTAACATGTATTTCCATCATCCAAGACCACCCGAATCATCAAACACAATAATATTTACGATCCTACAATAAATAGCATTAATATCAGAATTACTTGTAACCAAATTACTTTTCACATACATACCAGAAATATGTTTCTTCAAATTGTTGATAGTCGAGTTTTGGCTTGAAGTCTGAGCTTTTAAATCGCTTTATTTCAAAAATTCACGAAAATTGGAAATTCGGATTTTACATGGTTTCTTAGTTTGAAAACTTTCTTCTTTACTCACATAACGCAATTTCAAGTGAAATGCAATATTTTTAAAGATTTGAGAGTTTGTTTAAAAGTTCATCAAAAGCCTTTTTATCAACCATATCATTTGTTTTGAAATTATTAGACTTCGGTCTCAACCAAGGAACGATTATCAGAATCATGTTCATTGAGATGGGTTGTTTAGGTACATTAGCAGATGCACTATGTTGAAAAGTTAAGGGTACCTCATCACATGAAACCTGTTCATTTATCGGTTCGATAGCGCATCCACATCATGTGTAACAAGAGTCGAACTACACGTTTGTTTCAAGCTTAAGCGTCTCGAGCCTCTGATTCGGTGTCAACGATCCATCATCCGATGCCTTACTAGTCTCAACCTACAATCTATTGATTGTACGACATTCATTCACCTTCGATCATCATCCACTTTGTGTGGGGATTACTGAACAATTTTACATCATTCTTTGTTGCAAGCCAGATGCACGTGCATCATTTTATCAACCGATTTGCGCATATCACAACCTTCACTTAACTTAAATTGACACCCATTCAACTCATTAAAATTATCATTCGGCGACTTCACTTAATGTATATTTCCATATTATATATAAGTTGAATAAAGGTGTTTATGAACTCATAATTTCCATTCCGATTATGTTTCTTGAATGAAATTGATTCATGATCAAAATCGAGGAATATTCCCCTTGATAAATGGTAAATTGATCGAAGATTATTTGAAGAGCTGCATTAGAATCATCAGTTGATATCATCTTTTTGGTAATTTGAAACCTCGGTTGTTCTAAATTCACCTTGCAGGTTCTTGTCAAAGTGGGTAGATCACAGCCAGAAGAAACGCTTGTTCGATCCATAGCTGTGGATAACAGAGTTTGAGTGCTTGATGAAGTAGCTGGAAGGGCTCAATGTTGCATTCCATTTGCCTTGCATCATTTGTCAATACCAAGTGTGACTCATTAGATTTTTCCAGATTGTGAAGTGTGTTGATCATAAATTGCTGAATCAATCAAGGTAGAACATTTAGAATAGCAACCAGTTTCATTGTTCTGTGAGGTATCATAAAGTTCAAGCACTTTGGAGATGAAAGGGTGTTGTAAGACATTGTGTTGATAGATATTAGATATGAGTAACTTGCATCAATTCACCAAATTGCTATAAAGACAAGTCGCTAACAAAACAACTCGCCAAGAACCATAACACCAAGTCGCTAGGAATTATGAAGACAAGTTGCTAAGCACCAAGTCGCTAAGAATTATGAAATCAAGTCGCTAAGCACCAAGTCGCTAGATACAAGTCGCTATAATGCCAAGTCGCTAAGATACAGTCAAGTTGCTAAAGAACAACTCGCTAAGATCCAAGTCGCTAACACCAAGTCATTTGATACAAAGTACTAGTCGCTAACAAAATTGAAAGCAAGTCGCTACCAAGTTGCTAGCCTTAGTGGATAATCCACTAACTTGTACTGTTTTTGGCTTGTCTCAATAGACAAGTCGCCGCTGGCTCAAGTCGCTAACAATTAACACTACAACTCGCTAACAATTCTGGAAGCAAGTCGCTACGAAAAAAAACACTACGAGAGTCAAGTCGCTAGCAAGAAAAACTTCAAAAAACACACTTTTCAATCCAAAACAAACCCAACCACAGTGATTCAAGCTTTCCAAATCAAAACCCAAGCACTTACAATGATTCTAAACACAAAAGTACACCCAAAATTCAAACTTTAACACAAGAAATGATCCAAATGATGCAAAAACCACTAAACTTTCTCAAACTCAAAAAAACAATCTAAAACCACTAGAAATCCAAGGATATATAAGAGAGATGATCAAACCATGGCTCTGATACCATTTGTGACATATTGGATTTCATAAACACATCAAATCATAACATATATAGGCGTATGGGTTTAGAGTTTAAAGAGACAAAGTGAAGAGAGGGATCCTTACTAGAGAGAGAGTAAACAAAAGAGAAAAGGTTAGATTAAGTGAAAGGTCCAACCCTCTACCTTGGGAGGTAGAGGGTATTTATAGTTACAAACTAAACGTCCTCCTTGGTCGTGGATCAGGGCATACAGTGGTAAGACCCGTCCTTCCTCCGGTGTTGCACTAAGCTAAACCCTACAAACTAACTAATTAACTACTGAATAACGTAAATAACGACATGTCTACAAGCTAACTTATGCTAGACCATAATTGGGGTGACCGACACTTTAACATGGAATTTCCAATTCCTAACAAAATCGCCCCATTTTTTCTATCCAGTTGTCACAAGCTTGATCTTTAGAAAAGATCTCACATGTCACCCACCAAGAGCTTATTTGATGTTGGCTCTAGAAGGATTTCCATCTTCATCGTGAATACTTTTACGTATCACTAGGATGTTCTGGCAATACCACAAGGATAATGCGTAGGACTCTCAATATATATACTTACTTTCTACATTGTGTGGCAATGAGTCTTCATTAATTTAGTGTCCTAATGAGAAATTGTGGATGATCTCTTGGCTCTAGACTCAATTGTGCACATTTGGTTTCCTATGTCGGAGACTAGGGAGAGGTCTCCTTCTTCAATATCAACAATCTCTAAGAGAAAATCGATAGATTATGTAGGTTCCCGTGAGAATGAAACAAGTCCTTTTAAGAGGAACTTGAGTAGCTTGGGAAGTTTAGTGCGAGTCGTCATTGGGTCCATGACGTCTTGTCTTCAATACCAGTGTTACCTTAGTAAACACCAGTATATGTATTGAACCGGTTCCTCTTAAGGTTGAATTATTGGAGGGCTATTTCTTTTCACCCTTTTAAACATTCAATTCTTTTACATTCTTCAACCCCTTCAGTGCTTACCGAGACTTCATAACTAGAACCTTGTTGGCTTTATTCTACTAGCTGCGTCTCATCCGCACTCTTCCTATTTCTCATTTCCCCTTTTTTTTCATCATACCTAAGGACTCTACACTATCTAGTGGATTGTCCCGGGGTAGATCCCTCCGACTCTGGCGGGATCGTGGGAACGAATACCTAACCTAACCATCCTTATAACACCATGCATAAACTAAATTGGTCGGTCTTTTGGTATTGTTCTTTCTCTTCTTGAAACCAATTGAAAAATCATTTGGAAAATCAATCAAGGTACTGGTGACAAGATATCAAAGTATTTTGTACCTTAATTGTTTTTGATCATTTAGAAAAGCTCCCCCTCAACATGTGCGTATGATTTTGAAATTGTTTAGCACATAGAGGCTAGAGGACTTTGAAATATTTTCTTCGATCACAATTTTCATAGAAAAAGCCATTTGATTTTTTTGGTAAATTCTCCCCCTCAATATGTGCATAGGATATTTGAAATCATTTTATCACATAGAGGAAAAAGTTCGTTTGAAGTACATCCACAATCACACTGGCCATTAAGAAACCATTTAGAAAATCAATCAAGGTACTTATGCTAAAACATAGAAATCATTGTACCTTGAAAGTTTATTTTCTTTTGAAATGCTACCCCTCAATATGTGCTTCGAGATTCGAAAGCGTTTAGCACATATGGGAGAGTAGTATGCACATTTGAATCAAATCGATCATCAATTATCAGATTTCGTAATTAAATCACAAATTCTCCCCCGATGAAAAATATCAAATCCTTTGAGATTTTGGATCCCAAGTGATTTAATAAGGTTTGGAAAACATGGGAGAATATGTGGCCTTGTTTAAATACTCTTCAGGTTTTTGGTTAGATGCTCCTCCACAATCATGTGCATTATGTATTTCAAAATCGTTTGGCACATGAAGGAAGGAGTGCTTTTGAAACAATCACCCTTTTAAACCGATTTGAGATTTAAATCACGATCTCTCCCCCGATCAAAAATTTCAAACCAATTGAGATTTTGGATCCCGATTGATTTAAATCATTTGGAAAATTTTGGGGAAAGATGTGGCTTGATTTAATTTTGAAAAATGATTGATACGGACCAATTTTAGACATTAAAATTGTTAGTGTTAGGTATGATAGTTTTTAAGAGATCTTTAAGTAAAATAAAACAATTTCACAATCAAACAAGAACAGAAAATTTTTTATTTTGTAAGATCTTTGAGTTTTAAAGAAAATCATACCATGACATAACATTAAATCTTTAGATCACCACTTATTATTGTACAAACGAACCTTTTATGAAGAAATATTGTTTGAAAATATTTTATTTTAAATTACTCTAATCTGTCGATGATTGATTGACTTAAGTTTTGATAAAATGAAGTCCGGTGATTTTCAAAATTAAGTCCAATTTATTTTCAAAACCAATATTTTTCCATTTTTTTCAAAACAATATTATTTAAAAATTGTTTAAAAAAATGGTATCCCTGAATCGTTAGGTAGTTGAGAAGCTTCTGTTGTTGCTGTAGGGCTGGAAGAAAACCGTCCGTTGATGCAGTGAGACCTATGAAATTGCATTTGTCATGCCAACTCTTCATAGAGGTCCAATTAAGCTCCGTTTCTTCATTTGATGATGAAGAAAACCATCTGCTGATGCAGTGAGACCTCTTACGTTGCATTTCATGCCAACTCTCCATAGAAGTCAAATTAAGCTCCGTTTCTTCATTTGTCGACCCAAGATATAGTTGCCATTTCCTTTCGGCATCCAATCATCATATTATGTGGGATCTGGACAGGGAACATTCTTATATACCAATATACATGCATACGTTAGTGAACACACATACAGATATATGGTGGTCGACATCACCCAAATAGCAATCGACTAATAAAAGTCAATCCAACAATATCAATCAGATCATATAAGGCATGGGAATAATGTGTTCATCAATCTATAATCATCTAATCCTAACAATCACATCCTAGAAACCTAGTCCTTAAACATAGGCAATTATATTTTCCAAATAAGCACGTAGGATGATTAAGAAAGCCCGTTAGATGATGTAAATTTGAAAAACATTCTCCCCCATCATCAATGACTCTTTCTATAAAAAGTTTTAAATAAGCTGAAGTCATTGATTGGGTTTTGCAAATTTATGAAAGTTCTGATTCTGATAGATTTTCAAGCAACTCAATTTCTACCATTTTGTTAAAACAAATATTTTTCTGAAGAAGTTTAGAAGGAAAAATATTTGAGTAGGAACAGCAGCCATACGACATACTTTCCTCAATTTGTTTTTAGGATAAGTGCATGAATTTTGTGAAAATCGTTTAAGCGTAGCACTTTCCTTCTTTGAAAAACGGGTTGCTATCTGAAATAATAGCAAACCATGGTTTAAGCACGGGTTACAGTCTGAAGTAACTGTAAGCCATATTTTTTTAGACATGTTTTGGAAAAAGAATATTTACACCTCATGCTCGAACTTCGTCTATGAACCCGTGCCATTATTGAATGACATTTCTAAGACCGTAGATGTTATCGATATTAGAAGACATGTCTTGAAAGACAATATTTTTGGTATTTTCAAATTTTCTGATTTTTATGGGTTTTTGTTGGTTTTATATTTTTCTCTTTTCTTTTTGTTGGTTTTATATTTTTGTATTTGGTTTTTGATAAATATTTACACAGATAAAGTAGATGATATAGTTTAAGAGGATGATGATACGAGTACCGAGATAAGGATATCGAACAACACGTCGTAGAAGATAGAATTCGTCATCTCTTAAACTTCCACCACCAAAGTCCGAGGCTCGAATGGAAGATAGAACATGAGCCTTTGAGAAGAGACTTTGGCAGACTTCCCCAAATGAAAATCCATTAGATGAGCATTGAAGCTCTATTTCAAGCTTGCCTTATCCGGTGCACAGGAAGCAGCACTATCATAAATCTCGATGCTCCTTTTAAGAACGATTATCGAGATTCTCCGTTCGGGGTTATATCATCAAAATAGATCAGCAACATATCATCCCACGCGTGAATGAACCTTCTCATATTTCTTTTCAACTAAAGTATGAAGCGATCCATACCAAAAAGTTGTCAAGAGACCACTTTCCCCCAAGTAGATGAATTGATGCGATTAGTCTCTAACTAGAGCTACGCTGAACGATACAATATACCCGAAGACAAAGAAACTTATACCATCGAGTAGCAGATTAAGTCCGATATCCAAAGAGAATACCGTGTACTTTTCTCTCCGATGATAGTGTATGAAGCTCAAGACCGAAGTACCCGAATACCCGAGAATAACCGATAACATTGAAGAAGCGGGCGAATCACTGATTATCTCTGCGGATGACAACTCCGAATAAATGATTATATCTCGAATCACGATTAAGCACTCAAGTGAAACAGTGGCGCCCCCAAATGCACAATTCTCTCTCCCACGATGATTGCGTAACATCGAAATCATCACACACTTGTGTACCTCCTTTATCTTCATAAACTTTCTATTACATCACTTCCCCCATGTAGTTGGAATAATAACACTAAAAGCCTTGATGAGTAAAACCTTGAGTTTCTGTGCGGTCATGACATTTGTCTTCCCGGGATATCTTCAATCACTTAGAAGAATTAAGTTCATCAAGTTTACTCGCTTTGTGTTTAGATGTGTGTCTCCTTCCCCTGGCGGTTTTGACACTTGAATCGACAACATATTATAAGCCCAAATACTTGAAATCTTTTTGAGAAGACCACTTTTAATCTTTGTGAGAATCAACTTCTGAAGAGTGTGAGCAAGTCTAATTGGAGATTAAATCTGCCTTTTCACTCTCCCCCAATTAGTGCTCTCCCCTAAACTGACAATCTTTATGATGAATGCTTGAATTAAGAAGAAGTCTTTAGATTGTTAAATGCAACTCGTCTTTAGTCTTCTAAAATGTAGCAGAAAATGTAGAACCGACTGTAGACTCGACCTTCTTCAAGATTGTCCAGTTGAGGAATAGAAAGTCAACATCTTCAACACACCAAATGCATTCCTGTTAACTTACAAATAGCAAATCCCCTTAACTCAAATCCCTCCCAATCAAACAAGAACAGAAAGATGTTCATTAAAGAAATCAGCCCAGCAACTAGAAGCACTTTGTCGTCAAACTTATATCAGCTTGTGAAGATGTCAACCAACGACTCTTAGAAGAAACTTCATGTGAAGATGACCCGATAAGAAGAAGCTCGGTTCTTACATGAGTTAGGAGCCGTTTGACCATATATTCTCATATGTAACTCAACATGAAGAAGTTATCATACTTCTTCTCCCCCTCAAGAATTGTACGGAGATGCCATTCTTGATTAAATAAGTGAAATCATCCAAACTTAGTCTATTCACACTTCTCCCCCTCAAGGTTGCACAAGATGTCGCCATCATCATTGTAATTGAGCAAGTTGAATAAGGAAACAATCAACGGTAGTCCGGTTCACTTGATGTTTGAAAGCGCATGGAAAAAGCATGAAGCATGTTGATGAGAATGGTCCTTGGTGAGAAGATTTCTCTTCTTCAGAAGATAAAGCATATTGTGCGTACAATTTTCTTTTCTTTAGAGTCACGAGGCTTGAGCTGTTGTGTTCAAGCGTCATAAGAAGATTTTTCTTCTTGAGATAATCTTGAAAGCGTACATTTCTTTTGTTTAGAGTACTGAGGCTTGAACTGTTGTGTTCAAGCGTCATCATCTCTCTCTTCATCATCTTTGAAAACTTGTTATTAATCCCATTATCATTCATTATGTCTGTTATTGTGACAATTGAATCAATATGATTGATTTGACCACTAAAACTCACCGTTCGTGACTTAAACTTGCACATATGTAACAAAGGCGGTCCGGACTTCATCCTCCATTGAATCTCTAAGTACTCTATAATCTTCAACCAACCAACCATCAAGTATAAGGCGTGACATCACCTCTTGAAAATCCACAAGCGAGGTGACAGGAACTACAATGTAACTCCTTAAAGTGATAGTTATTTTGTGGATAAGAGCCCAATTCCCCTAAGTGGTAAAAGAAAAGGAAAAGTCACCCAACAATAACAAGATTTCCAAGTCTTCATTTTTTATACCAAGCTCGAACAAGGATCATGAAGAATCTTCATCCAACCATGCCCGATACCTTTAGATACTAAGTACACTCGCCCGTGATATTTCACTTCAACCTCAAATAAATAATAGTGAATTAACCCCGTTGTCACATCTTGTGGTTAAAAGCTCAAATCTAGCCCTCGACTGGCGTTTTAAGTGAACTATGATAATGGTTTCATCCGACCATGGTAAAGCACATAACCAGTAAAACCATGTAATAACCAAACCGCCATGACGAATATCCAAACACACATCCAATTCATGAAATACACCCTTTTATCCCTTCTTCGAGAAACCGTATCACCCGGATCGGATAAGATTCCAAAATACACTTTCCTTTCTCGGGATGGTTCCATCATTACTGAGATTTTACAATTCTATGGTTTAAACAGAAATAATTTCTTTTGCGATTTTACAAAACCAATAATAAACCGCAAGATAGATCCGAAATGCACATTACTTTACTTAGGGATGATTTCATTGTCACGGGATTTTACAAGTCTATGATTTAAGCCGAGAAATAATTTATTTCGTGGGATTTTACAAAATCTAGACTAAACCGTAAACCGTGTCAGCTTGAAAGTGTTATGACAAATTAGGTTTTGGTGAATATCTGTTTTAGGGGAACATGCAGCGGTTCTTCAATGATTCTTTCTCCATCATCAACAATTCTTTACCCAAATGTAGACAGCTTCACAAACCATACTAAGTCGAGTAGTATACACTACTTCCCCCTGAGGTTGACCGTAAAACATCAAAGTACACGTTTCTCCCCCATGATGGTTTCGAACTTTCGGAAGCATCATTTACGTGTACGACCATATGCACAAAAAGTTCTAGTCATAAGCAAACATCTCAAAAGAGCAAATCTCCTTAATGTGAGCATGAGTGACACTGAAGATTCTTGAACAATTTTGCTTAAACTGTGCAGTATCATTGACATTATGTGACGTCGAATATCTCATGGGAGTTGCTGAAATTGAACCTCCATTGAATCATCGGCTAAAAGTAATGACCACATATGGGAGAGCATTTCGCGTCATTTTTTACTTTTTCGCTCAAGCCATACAAAAACCCCGTAGTCATTTTTTTCAAATTTCGCTCAAGCCGTAAATCTTGTATGCCTCCGTGAAAAATTATCATGACCAAAAATACCATCCAATATACCGATAATTATCCTAACATATTTATCCAAACATGAAATTCGGATGAATACATTCGTTATAATCTATGAATTTAATCATCACGTTGAAGTCCAATTAGAGGCATATTAATCAAACGACCCAGCAAATTACTTCAGCCCATGTGCCCATGAGTGATTAAGTGACAAAGACCCAAATCCCACGTGGGAAGCCAAAGCCCACGATCAAACTAAGACACTAAAGCCCACGAACCATATAACCAAACCCGATCCACATAATTACTCCTTAAAACTGGTTATATAAAGTCTAACACATCTCAACCTAACCCTAAAATCACTCCACTTAAAATAACGCCTACCAACTTATTTCTCCCAAAAGCAGATCACATCACAAACAATTCAATCCAATCTCAATATCAAAAATCAAAAACATCTTGTTAAGACTCTCATATAATCGAATCCTATTAACACAAAGTACATCCTAATCCAACCCTTGTAGGTCATTTTGCGGCTTAATGAATCTGAAATCAATGAAAAGACTTCAAGATCATTAGAATATGGTCTCGGGTAAGGTTGTATTTGATTTGTGTTTAGTCGATGTTTAAATTAGATCTATAGCTTTATGAGTCTTGGAGAACAAAGAAAAAGGTTATATGATTTGTTATAAATCTTTTCTTGATATTTTTGGATATTGAAGATGGAGTATAAACTTCAAACAAAAATCAGTGATGATTGTATTTCGTGTTTGAATGACCTCTCAAAGGTCTGATATGCTTTTGGTAACACACAAAAAATCTGAGATTTATTTGATTATGTTTTACGATTTGTTTGAGTCTTGGTTTAGATGTAGGGATAGATTTAAGTTTGATGTTGTAGGGTAATGAATATGTTGTTGGTGATTGAAAGGGGGACCGATGATGGTTATAACCTGAGGTCTAGTATGTTGGTATTGGTATATTGGTGATGTGGTCGAAGTCAAGTCTTTATGTCAGTTACGCATAACACCTTTCTTCATCTTCTTTTTCTGGCAAGTCGCTAGATGGCAAGTCGCTAGACGGCAAGTCGCTAGTTGACTCAAGTTGCATTCAAAAATGCAACACAAATCGCTCCATAAACAGTTTGACAATTCGCTATATTGACCATGACACAACTCGCTTACAAGAAAACATGTCCATTTGATTATATCCGGCGAGATTCCGACCATTTTTCCGACCATCTTCATACAAATCCAGAAAACATGCATAAAACTGCTTCTTTTGACCCGTTTTGACCACATGAATATGACGGTTTGACCACAAGTTTTCATGGCTTGGTAACAAAAAAGTCATTTAAATGAACCAAAAACTGACTTGGTCAAATATTAGGAGCGAGAACGACTTTGATGTAGAGAATAATATTGTGATTGATTTGGACAAAAACTTGACACAAAATAGTTATTGTACATATACCACGGACTTTTGGACCAAAATGGATACTGAAAAACTAAGATAAACTGTTTTATCAAAAGAATAGGAAAAAATTTTCCGCCAACAAATGCAAAAAAAAAACAGTTTAAATCATGATTCGAACCCCACATAAATCAATAAAACATAACCATGGTACGAAACCACACAAATCAACACAACACAATAACCATGGCTCTGATACCAATTGTTGGATCTGAATTATTGTGTTGATGATGATTCAGGTGGCCTTGGATGGTGATGAATCAATTATGCCATGGTTTAGAGAGAGAAAGACATGAGAGGGTGTTCTTGGTAGAGAGTTGTAATACAAAATGTAAAGGTTAGATTATGAGAAGCACCCCCTTCTAGGATGGAAGGGGTATTTAAACACAAACTACGACCTCCGGGCGGCGTGGATCGGGTATACGATTGGGTAAAGACTGAGTCCTTCCTCATGGTACACTAAACTAATCTACGCTACAAATTAACTAATAAACTACTAAATAACGTAAATAACATGTCTACGAGCTAACATATGCTAGACCATAATTGGGGTGACCGACACTTTAACATGGAATTTCCAATTCCTAAGATATTCCATTCCGCTGCAAAACAGGTATTTTGGGGGTGTGACAGATTGGCATCAGAGCAAGAGTTATAGAGAACTAGGTTGTATCATTGACCCTAGACTATAACTAAATCATCATAGCATCTCATAATTTCATCGTATGTGCATATTCACTTTACATGGAGTTTTATACACACATTATGCGGGTCATTTACTTTCTTTTCAAATCGATTGTCACATTGATGTCTTGAATACCCATCCTATCATACTGCATCGACTTCGACATGGAGATACCTTGTCATTCCCTACTATTGTTTTAACATCGTTGACTCTACACGGACTTACCACACATATTATCCGATGTGAGGCTGCACCCACTGAGGAGGCAAGTTTTACATATTGTCTTCATTCTTCATCGTAGGAACAAGTGTTCCTATCATCATTCGGAGACGAGATCATACCATTTGGTAGGACTTATAGGCTTAGTCGTAATGGACCTATTAGGATGTTTACTTGCAAGGAAGAGTACATTCTCTTATCCTCACTCTTAGATCACCCGCTACTGTTATACTACAACCACCATTATACTCACCACTATTAGTGTCCAATAGTGCATACTCCACTTTACCTCAACGTCGTGAGACAACATGAAAGAGGATAATATTTCATTCATCATCATCACCATCATTTCCTAAATCACCACTAGGATTTCCATCATATCATCATCATCATTTATCTAGGCACCATCCGTTCATCACGTCTCATGAACACTACTCATATCTAACTTGCGGCTTGGGCGTTATAATTTGACACATCATTACCATCTATCACTAAGACGATAGACACTACACCATCTTATAGGTTTGAGGAGGCTGAGAGTTTGACCGTTCTTGCTAGAGCGCTCTCACTTGAGACATGATTAGACCATCAGCAGAACGGATAATAAGTACCTTTATATTTAATGTAATCTTTATCCTTTATTATCTCGGGATAATCACAACCTTTGATTATTTCATTCTTATTAACAAATTTTCAATCATTTCACAACAATATACCGTTATCTTACTAGGGATTAGGCCAACTTTATTCTTGACCAATTTGGAGACTATACCATTCTGAGGTTCTCATGTATCCTACAATTCAACAAATCTTATTTCAAGTTGTTTTGCTACCACTTTATGAAATTATTTCACATAATTTTATTTCAAGCTATTTTACCACCATCTTAGGAAAGTTGTTTCACAAAGTTCTAAAACAAGTTGTTTTGTTACCACCATAAATTGATTTTGAGTCATTATTAACTATTTACTACCGTTCACGTGGCTTGATTTTCTTGTTACTCACGAAAAATTGTTTGAGCCATTATCTTCAAAACAAGCGTTGAATACCATCTAAAACTTGAGAAAACATGATACCATTTCAACAAAACCAAGCATCAAATCATTTGTCTCGATTATACATAGCTGATCACCTGTGTATAATTGAAGGATTATCATGAAAAGAAAACATCTTTTCAAACTTCCTAAAACAATCTTCACTCATAAGCAAAGCTTTGTAAACAGATAAATTGTTCATAAACATTTCTTTTGATAACACTCTAAACAGATACCTCATTCTTCGCTCCTGGTAAGTTGAAATTTTGATGACCTTTTACGAAAGACTTTCCATACCATCTATGAGGAGGATTCCTCGATACAAGAAAACAATGAAGGGATTTCAGAACTACCAACAAGGACTAGAAGTATGTAGTAAGATGATTCAAAACTCAACAAAAATCTTAAGACATCACGAGACATTCCGAACCACTATCTTTGGACTAGAAGCCAAATTCTATCATTTCAATAGTACCAGCTAGACCGAGTTACAAGATCTAGTACAAAGCTGTAGAAAACTAGAAGGGGGGTTGAATAGTTTACCAATTAAAAACTTTGTTTTGAAACTTATTGAAAGATCAATTGATATTGATCTTAGATATGTAAATGAAATATGTAAGCAATAAGTAAAGAGTAAATAAGGAAAGAAATGATCAAACCACAACAAGTTGTTTATAGTGGTTCAGATCTACAAGGACTTTTTCCTTGCCTACTCCACTCCCACGAGTCTCACACTTTCGAGTTTAACTTCACTAGTCAACAAGCTCCTTTCACCGGTGGAGAAACCTTTACACTTCGCTTACACTTATTTCCGACACTAAGCTAAATGTCGAGTTCTTTCCAAGGGTACAACCACTCCCACACACAATGTATTTTGAGGAATAAAATACTAACCACTCACACTCACAAGATTATGATAGTTTAATGCTACAATGAAGTATGAATCAACACAAGATCATACAACACTAAACAAACAAGACTTCCAACTTCTCGTTGAAGCTTGAATGTGACTTGATCTTCTTTGCTACAAAAGAGATCACTAATATGATATGGCCGAGTTAGAAAGGTTAGAGAGAAGATATGTATGAGAGTATGATAGAAAGGATGAAAAACTACTTGGTTTGGCTTTGCTATTTATAGCCAAAACCATCATCAGCCTCCACGGACCGCGGACCCTTAAAGGGTTCCGCGGGTATAACTTTGGTGCCGTAGAAATTCGACTGACAAGATATCAAAATCTTTGCCATAGTCAACCATATCTATGCAAGATTGTGTAAGATATGAAGAGTCCAAATCTACACAAAATATCTAATGAAATCTTCCAATGATTTATGTCATGTGTTATTTTTCTATTTTTAGAAATATGCAAATACATATGTAATGTTTAGTTTTTAAGAAACTAAAACATTCTAAAAACTACTATCATACATTATGGTTAGAGACATATCAAGATATGATTAATCACAATGTAAATGCTTAAATGATGAAGATATTGTTTGAAAAGGCTTGTTTTAATATCTATTAAACTTGACAATCTTTAAGCTTTATAAAAATTAAATTTACTTTTGTCATTAACAAAACTTAGGTAAAGATCAAAAATATAAATAACTTTAATGACGATATTTGTATTAACAATCTCCCCCTTTTTGTTGAGGATAAAACATAAATTTTATTTTTATAAAAGATAAAAGATTGTGCAAGATTATAAAAATATTAGTTTTAGAACTTGAAAAGAAATGATAATGCAATGTATGATGTTTTTTAGGAAAGTCAAAGTCTTCATTAGTTGAGGCATGATGTTGACTTTTTCAGAAAGTCAAATATTACCAATGAAGTATGATGTTGACTTTTGAAGAGTGATTATGCTTGGTTGACTTTTGGAAAAAAGTCAAATATAACCAAGTTCTATATATTTCTCCCTTTTGTCTCAACAAAAGAGATGCGATGTGAAATGTATAATGAGCCAGCCATTATCTCCCCTTGATCAAGCTCCCCTTGGGTGGTGCAATGGGAAGATACATGGATTGTAAAAGCTACAACGATTTGTTAGTAATAACCATCATTCACAAGCATTTCCAAACACTATGTAATAAGCACCAACAATATAGAAAACATCATTCATTAGTTAAAATTTTTCATGATTTAAAAACCATGAAAGAAACACATAAAGTGTTTTAGTACAATAAACAAAAAAAAAATAATCCTAGAAAAGAAAAAAATACTTAGAAAAGCTAATGTAGGACTATTCTAATGAGATGGTGGATGAGAAAGGCGTTTAATTATCAAGGATGTGATTGAGGATGAACCTCATTTCCTCTTGGAAGTCATGGACCATTACTCGGGTCCGATCAATGGTTTGGGCGGTTTGCTCACAAGTTGAGCAACCATGCCTAGGGGGGTAGTATGATTGATGAGGTTGTGGTGGTGGAATGGTAGATGTGTTGATGTTGGTGTTCGTATTTGGAGTGGTGATTATGGAGGCTAGCAAAGCATTTGCATAGTAGTCAGGTGAGAATCCACCATATTTGAGTGGTGGAGATGTTGGATTCGGCATGAATTTCCTCTTTTGTGGGATGATCTTCCCCATGGATCTCAATGTCCTCTATGTGAGGGACATTGATGTAGGTAGTGGTTGATCCCACAAAAGGACCATGGATGTCTTTGTGGATAGGGTGGAAGAAGAGGTCTTGGCCTACCGGGCGTTTGGGTCAATGGATGGTCTAGGAGATTCATGAGCAATCCGCTCAATAGTGCCAAATGATGGGAATGGTGGTGGATGACTAGGCCTAGGAGGCAAATCTTCCAAGTCCTACAAGAAAGGATTTAGAGAAGTGGGAGGTGTGGAGAATAACTCCAAAGGAATAAGGGTTGGAGACTTTGGTGGTGATGGTGTTTTTGATGTTTGGAGAGGTGCCGGTGGTGGTGAGGTTGGTGTTTTTGTAGGTGGTGGAGTGGTGATGACAATGGGTGATTGAGTAGGAGTAGCCAAGGTTAGGCTTATGTTATCCCTTGGGAGATGAGATGAGTGAGTGGAAGATTGGGATGAAGAGCTCAAGTTGATGAAACAACATGGCCCACAGCTAATCCTAGCGGTTTTCTTGCAAGGCTTGGAGGAAGGTGAAGATTTTGTCATTTTGACTTGTGTTTTTGCTAGTTGATGGTAAGAATGAAGAAGGTGTGAAGATGATCATGGTAAAACCTCTTAATTTATAGAAGTGAAAAATTATGGAGAAATGTGTTTGATTTGATGTTAAACCATAGAAGGGATGAGGTTCCTAATGATTTGGAAGTGGGTTAAATGCTAGTCATATCACCCAAGTCAAGCCATACAAGAGGGATGGAGTGAAAAGGCAAAGATTTGCAATAAATGTGTTCTAATGATTGTAAGATCCTAACAATCAGTTACCAGTTACAAGGTACCAAAATTTTGGTTCCTTCCTTTATGCAAAAGGGCTCCTTGGGTGAATTTTTCAAAATTTTGAATTTTGGTGGGAAGTGGATTTCTTATATGCCTAAGTATGTTATACTAGTTCTAATATGGGTAAAAACTAGTTAAGATTAACTTACAAGCAATGTATGGTAATTTGGAATGTCAAATAGAAATTCAGAGAATTTACTTGGAGGATCCACGACACCAAAATTTTACACAAGCGAAACCCTTAAAAGTGCTTGCCCTGGTCACTGTCTGAAATGCGGCGGTACAATGCATAGCGAGCGATACCAAATTTTTGGTGCCCGTCGATCCGTCCGGACGAAAAGTTCACAAAGTGTATTTTCAAGTGTCGGGGACATTTCCGAAACCTGAAATTTTGCTCAAAACATGTGACATTAATCATTTCTAGTTAGGAGAAGTAAATAACACATGCACAAACATGATGGAGCATAGACTTTGAGCAAGGCCAAGTGATTTTCACATTATAGTGAAAATGGGTAAAATTTGACAGCATACTTGTGCTATCCCCCTGCATAAGATTGTTAGCATACATCATTGTTTCGAGTTATATTATCATCCTACAAAATAAAAACAACCAAATTGTATTAAACATTAAAGATAATGCATTGTTCCAAACACTCCTTAAAATGATTCTCACTTATCCAACTTCTTGTAGATCTTGGTCATCATTCTACCAAGGCACTTGAACATCCCCTTGGTTTACTTGAACTCCGCTGGTTCATTCTCAATCTCGAGATTCATAATACTCATGAGGTGGAAGGTGCGAGTTTGGAAGACCATCATCGGAGCTATTTGATGATGATGATGATGATGGAGTTGGAGGTTTTGCTCTCTTGCCTTTGTCTTAGCCACTTTCGTTCATCACTCAAAGGTACAAAGATGTAAGGGATGAGCCCATAGTGAAGGTGCATCCCTTTTGGGCTTGGTGGAATTGGTGCAAAGGCTCTATAGAGATGTGTGAGAAGCATCCGGTATGGAAGAGCAAGCGATCCTTGTGTTGGAATATCAATCATTCTCCTGCGATGTAGTAGGCTAAATTGAATGGTTGGCCTGGACAAATTGTAGAGCATATGGAAAAGACAAGCATTGATGTGATCCCTATTTCCTATGGTGCTAATGACGTTGGCTCTAAGTAGTTCTTCCCATTTCTTAAATTCGGGCTTAAGTTCATTTAGCTCCATTCCATATGGATCTCGGTTCACTTTTTTCTTTTTAGGGTGACTTCGGGTTGTATCTCCCCTTAGGATAAATAGGTGCTCACGGATGACATCCTTATTTGCTAGAGGTGTTGGTAGGGAAGAGAGCTGTCATTTATTGCATCAAGGATGGTGAGTGACCACTTATCAGAGTAGACACATGTCCCTCGGTTGGGAATTCCTAGCACTTGAGCAAAGTTGGTTGGAGATGGTGTAGTCGTTTTGATTTATCTTAAACCTAAGGCTAAACTCATCATCTTCATCAATGAAGCCGGTCACACTAGCATAGAACTTTAACACAAACCTAGGACAAATCGCTTCATCGATGTCGAAGACAATCGAATGAATGGCGGCTAGTTCTTGACGGAGATTGGTATTTTCAATGAAAGATGAGTGAATGGTTCTACCCTCATGGAAATACCTTGATTCTAGACTCTTAAAGATTTCAACTTGTTCTTTGGAAAGTCCTTTGGTTTTGTAATGTTTGGGAATGTAGCCAAGGGTGTCCTTGTGATCATAGAATCTTGCGGCTACCATGGTTATTCCTAGGAGCAAGAATTATCATGTTAAAAATGAGAATAAACTCAACGTTTTGGTTCTAGTGTGTGCCTATATGAAAACAATTGGAGTTGCGGTTATCTCGACTCATTTTATGCACAAAAATGGTTTTAGTGGGGTGTTTGGCAAATACCATGAGATAACCCAATTGCTCCTAATTCAATGTGGCTTAATTTGAATATACCCGGGAATGCATATTAGTTATGCAATACCTTTAGTATTCAAGAGCATGCAAGTGATGAAAATTTAATGTTTCTATTTGTATTGTAAAACCCTAAAATCGTAATCTTGTTAAAAGACTATTTTGCCCTCAAATTTAAAAATTTTGAAATACGAAAAACATGTCAAGCTCGTTAAATACGTTTAACACGTAACTCATAATTGACCAAATGGTACAAGAAAATAAAATTGACTTTCACTTATGTCTAACATATGAATATCGCATATTACATAAGTTATTTGGACCTAATAATACACAAGATTCACAATATACATTTATAACTAAATAATAACCAACACATTTTTAAGTATAGTAAATTTGAATATCATTAAATTTGTCCATAACTGCCCTCCCCATTAGGCCGTGATTCACTCTCATTTACTCCCCATAAATTTCCACATTTATCTCAATGATCATCTCAATTGTAACTTACAATCTTATTTTAAAATAATCACCTACAAACCTAGCATACAAGTAACGCCACAAATCTAAATTTTTTTCCTCCTTTTCATTCGACCCAGGCAAAGCTGTTGGTTCTCCCTTTCATTCGACAAAAAGACAAAACAAGGGAAGCTGTGATAAGGTATGCGTGATTGTGAGTTAGGTTCCGGCCGGGTCATGGGCGTGATATGGTGATCTTGGTTAGTGGGTTTGATTGAGAAGAAGTAGTGTTGGTCGTGAGTTCTTGGTCGAATATAGGATGTGGATGTTTTGGTTCGACCTCGTCGCTCCTTTGTTTGTCTTCCCTTGCATTACATCTAGGGTATATTATCACAACCTTAATTTTTTTCTTTTCCGGTTTTTTATGGTTGTCGTAGGGTCTAACCCAAGTACATGCATGTTATCACGTTACATGCACTACATACAATGATATATGAAATATTGTCTCATAAGCGATAAATAGCCCATGCTACGTAGCATGTCACACAAGGAACAAAAAGAGTGGAACCTTGCATAAAATGATATACAAATTGTCATATGAAAGAAAACGTTAACATTGCTTGAAATCATATATATATAAGACGCGTTAATATTAAAGAAGTATGGACATGAATTTCGACCATGTATAAAAGCATTTGAACCAAGATTTGCTTCGACCCCTAAATAAAAACCATGAATGATACGTTAAAACCTCTCATGAAATGATATGTTACATAAAATCATGAATAAAGGTCATATAAGATATCAAAAAAGAAAAGAATGATTGTTCTTGGTCTTGTCGGGGTCATGTTTAGGCGATCGCGAGGGCAAATGGGTGGCCGTTAAATGTTATAAAAAAGTGGGGAAGTCCAATAGGGGTTTATCATAATATATTTTTACTAGGTCGTGAATGCTAATTGTTTGAACCATGGCGACCTTGAATATGGATCGAAACATGTATAAGTAGAATGAAATATAAGCATATAATATAATATGTAACTACATTTGATAAAATACTTATTTTCATTTTAGACCTTAAACATGATATTTTTTGCATACAAACTACTTAACTTTTATAACTTGTCGTAAATGATCCTTAAATCATAATAACACTCATTTTCACTATTTAACTTAAGTAACTAAACACAACTATGAAACACCTTATTTACGGAAAGTTACTAAAAAATAGAAAGTTGCCTAAAATAGAAAGTACTTAAAAGTGGAAACCTTGCTAAAAAATAAAGCCGATCTTAAACTAGGTGATCTGATTCTTATAGAGCGTTATTTAATTCTTAGGTTCGGACGGCGGCATTGATTCATGCGATGTGACTTACGTTTATTTTACTTGCTCGATTGAGGTACGATATTCTATCCCTTTTAGTGGGGATTTCTCACGACTTTTCAATCCTTGACTTTGCTTTATTCATGATATTCCTTTGCTATGATTTCCTTATCTAT